>CM070589.1:31372821-31726896 GCA_036346355.1 Rhipidocladum racemiflorum
ACTTCCTGTGAGGTCACCCATCCTAGTACAACTCTCGCCCAAGCACGCTTAACTTCTGAGTTCGATGGGATCCTGCTTTAGTGCTGGTATGATCGCATCCGACATGTGCCCCCTCCCCTTTCCCCATAACCCCACCCCGCCTGTGGCACATCAAATTCCCTGGCCGCCTCAGAGGGTGCCGTGTCAAGCCTGGGCCAAGGCCACATAAAATGATATCACCCCTGGCGAAACACGCCGGCCCCCCGAAAACCGCAAAAGTGAGGGATGCAACACGAGGACTTCCCAGGAGGTCACCCATCCTAGTACTACTCTCGCCCAAGCACGCTTAACTTCGGAGTTCTGATGGGATCCGGTGCTTTAGTGCTGGTATGATCGCATCCGACATGTGTCCCCTCCTTTCCCTTAACTCCACCTCTACTGTGGGCACATCAAATTCCCCTGGCCGCCAGAGGGTGCCGTGCTCATGCTCGCCAAGGCCACATAAAATGATATCACCCCTGCTGAAACACGCCGCCCCCGAAATCCGCAAAGTGAGGGATGCAACACGAGGACTTCCCAGAGGTCACCCATCCTAGTACTACTCTCGCCAAGCACGCTTAACTTCGAGTTCGATGGGATCCTGCTTTAGTGCCGGTATGATCGCATCCGACATGTGTCCCTCCCTTTCCCTTAACTCCACCTCACTGCGTGGCACATCAAATTCCCTACGGGCCAGAGGGTGCCGTGCTCGCTGGCTCGGGCCAAGGCCACATAAAATGATATCACCCCGGCGGAAACACGCCGGCCCCCGAATCCGCAAAAAGTGAGGGATGCAACACGAGGACTTCCCAGAGGTCACCCATCCTAGTACTACTCTCGCCAAGCACGCTTAACTTCTGAGTTCGATGGGATCCTGCTTTAGTGTCGGTATGATCGCATCCGACATGTGTCCCCTCCTTTCCCCTTAACTCCACCTACTGCGTGGCACATCAAATTCTGGCCGCCAGAGGGTGCCGTGCTCGCGCCTGGGCCAAGGCCACATAAAATGATATCACCTCGTGGAAACACGCCGGGCCCCCGAATCCGCAAAAAGTGAGGGATGCAACACGAGGACTTCCCAGGAGGTCACCCATCCTAGTACTACTCTCGCCCAAGCACGCTTAACTTCGGAGTTCGATGGGATCCTGCTTTAGTGTCGGTATGATCGCATCCGACATGTGTCCCTCCTTTCCCCTTAACTCCACCTCTACTGTGGCACATCAAATTCCCTACGGCCAGAGGGTGCCGTGCTCGCGCAGGCTCGGGCCAAGGCCACATAAAATGATATCACCCCGCTGAAACACGCCGGCCCCCGAAATCCGCAAAAGTGAGGGATGCAACACGAGGACTTCCCAGAGGTCACCCATCCTAGTACTACTCTCGCCAAGCACGCTTTAACTTCTGAGTTCGATGGGATCCTGCTTTAGTGTCGGTATGATCGCATCCGACATGTGTCCCTCCCCTTCCCCTTAACTCCACCTACTGCGTGGCACATCAAATTCCCTACGGCCAGAGGGTGCCGTGCTCGCAGTTCGGGCCAAGGCCACATAAAATGATATCACCCTGCTGAAACACGCCGGCCCCCGAAATCCGCAAAAAGTGAGGGATGCAACACGAGGACTTCCCAGAGGTCACCCATCCTAGTACTACTCTCGCCCAAGCACGCTTAACTTCTGAGTTCGATGGGATCCTGCTTTAGTGTCGGTATGATCGCATCCGACATGTGTCCCCTCCTTTCCCCTTAACTCCACCTCTACTGCGTGGCACATCAAATTCCCTACGGCCAGAGGGTGCCGTGCTCGCGCGCTGCTCGCCAAGGCCACATAAAATGATATCACCCCGCTGAAACACGCCGCTGGCCCCCGAAATCCGCAAAGTGAGGGATGCAACACGAGGACTTCCCAGAGGTCACCCATCCTAGTACTACTCTCGCCCAAGCACGCTTTAACTTCTGAGTTCGATGGGATCCTGCTTTAGTGTCGGTATGATCGCATCCGACATGTGTCCCCTCCTTTCCTTAACTCCACCTCTACTGCGTGGCACATCAAATTCCCTACGGGCCAGAGGGTGCCGTGCTCACAGCGCCAAGGCCACATAAAATGATATCACCCCCTGGCTGAAACACGCCGCTGGCCCCCAAATCCGCAAAAAGTGAGGGATGCAACACGAGGACTTCCCAGAGGTCACCCATCCTAGTACTACTCTCGCCAAGCACGCTTAACTTCGAGTTCGATGGGATCCTGCTTTAGTGCCGGTATGATCGCATCCGACATGTGTCCCCTCCTTTCCCCTTAACTCCACCTCGCCTGTGGCACATCAAATTCCCTACGGCCAGAGGGTGCCGTGCTCACAAGCCCGGGCCAGGCCACATAAAATGATATCACCCCGGCGGAAACACGCCGGCCCCCGAACCGCAAAAAGTGAGGGATGCAACACGAGGACTTCCCAGGAGGTCACCCATCCTAGTACTACTCTCGCCCAAGCACGCTTAACTTCGGAGTTCTGATGGGATCCGGTACTTTAGTGCTGATAATCGCATCCGACATGTGTCCCCTCCTTTCCCCTTAACTCCACCTCGCCTGTGGCACATCAAATTCTGGCCGCCAGAGGGTGCCGTGCTGCTAGCTCGCCAAGGCCACATAAAATGATATCACCCCGGCGGAAACACGCCGCCCCCGAAATCCGCAAAGTGAGGGATGCAACACGAGGACTTCCCAGAGGTCACCCATCCTAGTACTACTCTCGCCAAGCACGCTTAACTTCGAGTTCGATGGGATCCTGCTTTAGTGCCGGGTATGATCGCATCCGACATGTGTCCCCTCCTTTCCCCTTAACTCCACCTCTACTGCGTGGCACATCAAATTCCCTACGGCCAGAGGGTGCCGTGCTCGCTGCAAGCTGGCCAAGGCCACATAAAATGATATCACCCCCGGCGGAAACACGCTCGCTGTCCCCGAAATCCGCAAAAAGTGAGGGATGCAACACGAGGACTTCCCAGGAGGTCACCCATCCTAGTACTACTCTCGCCAAGCACGCTTAACTTCTGAGTTCGATGGGATCCTGCTTTAGTGCCGGGTATGATCGCATCCGACATGTGTCCCCTCCTTCCCTTAACTCCACCTCGCCTGCGTGGCACATCAAATTCCCTACGGCCAGAGGGTGCCGTGCTCAAGGCTCGGGCCAAGGCCACATAAAATGATATCACCCCGGCTGAAACACGCCGGGCCCCCGAAATCCGCAAAAAGTGAGGGATGCAACACGAGGACTTCCCAGAGGTCACCCATCCTAGTACTACTCGCCCAAGCACGCTTAACTTCTGAGTTCGATGGGATCCTGCTTTAGTGCCGGTATGATCGCATCCGACATGTGTCCCCTCCTTTCCCTTAACTCCACCTCGCGTGGCACATCAAATTCCTACGGCCAGAGGGTGCCGTGCTCTGCGGGCCAAGGCCACATAAAATGATATCACCCCTGGCTGAAACACGCCGGGCCCCCCCGAAATCCGCAAAGTGAGGGATGCAACACGAGGACTTCCCAGAGGTCACCCATCCTAGTACTACTCTCGCCAAGCACGCTTAACTTCTGAGTTCGATGGGATCCTGCTTTAGTGTCGGTATGATCGCATCCGACATGTGTCCCCTCCTTTCCCCTTAACTCCACCTACTGCGTGGCACATCAAATTCCCTACGGCCAGAGGGTGCCGTGTCTCATGGCCCGCCAAGGCCACATAAAATGATATCACCCCCGGAAACACGCCGCTGGCCCCCGAAATCCGCAAAAAGTGAGGGATGCAACACGAGGACTTCCCAGAGGTCACCCATCCTAGTACTACTCTCGCCAAGCACGCTTAACTTCGAGTTCGATGGGATCCTGCTTTAGTGCCGGTATGATCGCATCCGACATGTGTCCCCTCCTTTCCCCTTAACTCCACCTCTACTGTGGCACATCAAATTCCCTACGGCCAGAGGGTGCCGTGCTCGCGTGGCTCGCGCCAAGGCCACATAAAATGATATCACCCCGCTGAAACACGCCGGGCCCCCGAAATCCGCAAAAAGTGAGGGATGCAACACGAGGACTTCCCAGGAGGTCACCCAGCCTAGTACTACTCTCGCCCAAGCACGCTTAACTTCGGAGTTCTGATGGGATCCGGTGCTTTAGTGCTGGTATGATCGCATCCGACATGTGTCCCCTCCTTCCCCTTAACTCCACCTCTACTGTGGCACATCAAATTCTGGCCGGCCAGAGGGTGCCGTGCTGCAAGCTGGGCCAAGGCCACATAAAATGATATCACCCCCTGGAAACACGCCTGGCCCCCGAAATCCGCAAAAAGTGAGGGATGCAACACGAGGACTTCCCAGAGGTCACCCATCCTAGTACTACTCTCGCCAAGCACGCTTAACTTCTGAGTTCGATGGGATCCTGCTTTAGTGTCGGGTATGATCGCATCCGACATGTGTCCCCTCCTTCCCCTTAACTCCACCTCGCCTGCGGGCACATCAAATTCCCTACGGCTCAGAGGGTGCCGTGCTCAAGGCTGGGCCAAGGCCACATAAAATGATATCACCCTGGCGAAACACGCCGGGCCCCCGAATCCGCAAAAAGTGAGGGATGCAACACGAGGACTTCCCAGAGGTCACCCATCCTAGTACTACTCTCGCCAAGCACGCTTAACTTCTGAGTTCGATGGGATCCTGCTTTAGTGTCGGTATGATCGCATCCGACATGTGTCCCCTCCTTTCCCTTAACTCCACCCTCACTCGTGGCACATCAAATTCCCTACGGCCAGAGGGTGCCGTGCTCGCAGCTCGGGCCAAGGCCACATAAAATGATATCACCTCTGGCGGAAACACGCCGCCCCCGAATCCGCAAAAAGTGAGGGATGCAACACGAGGACTTCTCAGAGGTCACCCATCCTAGTACTACTCTCGCCCAAGCACGCTTAACTTCTGAGTTCGATGGGATCCTGCTTTAGTGTCGGTATGATCGCATCCGACATGTGTCCCCTCCTTTCCCTTAACTCCACCTCTACTGCGTGGCACATCAAATTCCCTACGGCCAGAGGTGCCGTGCCTGCTGGCTCGCCAAGGCCACATAAAATGATATCACCCCGCTGAAACACGCCGGGCCCCCGAAATCCGCAAAGTGAGGGATGCAACACGAGGACTTCCTGTGAGGTCACCCATCCTAGTACTACTCTCGCCAAGCACGCTTAACTTCTGAGTTCGATGGGATCCTGCTTTAGTGCCGGGTATGATCGCATCCGACATGTGTCCCCTCCTTTCCCCTTAACTCCACCTCGCCTGTGGCACATCAAATTCGGCCGGCCAGAGGGTGCCGTGCTCAAGCTGGGCCAAGGCCACATAAAATGATATCACCCCTGCTGAAACACGCCGGGCCCCCGAATCCGCAAAGTGAGGGATGCAACACGAGGACTTCCCAGAGGTCACCCATCCTAGTACTACTCTCGCCAAGCACGCTTAACTTCTGAGTTCGATGGGATCCTGCTTTAGTGCCGGTATGATCGCATCCGACATGTGTCCCTCCCTTTCCCTTAACTCCACCTCGCCTGCGTGGCACATCAAATTCCCTACCGCCCAGAGGGTGCCGTGCTCAAGGCAAGCTCGCCAAGGCCACATAAAATGATATCACCCTGGCTGAAACACGCCGGCCCCCGAATCCGCAAAAAGTGAGGGATGCAACACGAGGACTTCCCAGAGGTCACCCATCCTAGTACTACTCTCGCCAAGCACGCTTAACTTCGAGTTCGATGGGATCCTGCTTTAGTGCCGGTATGATCGCATCCGACATGTGTCCCCTCCTTTCCCTTAACTCCACCTCGCCTGTGGCACATCAAATTCTGGCCGGCCAGAGGGTGCCGTGCTCGCGTTCTGGGCCAAGGCCACATAAAATGATATCACCCCGGCGAAACACGCCGGGCCCCCGAAATCCGCAAAAAGTGAGGGATGCAACACGAGGACTTCTCAGAGGTCACCCATCCTAGTACTACTCTCGCCAAGCACGCTTAACTTCGAGTTCGATGGGATCCTGCTTTAGTGCCGTATGATCGCATCCGACATGTGTCCCCTCCTTTCCCCTTAACTCCACCTCGCCTGGCACATCAAATTCCCTACGGCCGCCAGAGGGTGCCGTGCTCGCAAGCCCGCCCAAGGCCACATAAAATGATATCACCCCTGAAACACGCCGGGCCCCCGAAATCCGCAAAAAGTGAGGGATGCAACACGAGGACTTCCAGTGAGGTCACCCATCCTAGTACTACTCTCGCCAAGCACGCTTAACTTCTGAGTTCGATGGGATCCTGCTTTAGTGTCGGTATGATCGCATCCGACATGTGTCCCCTCCTTTCCCCTTAACTCCACCTCGCCTGTGGCACATCAAATTCTTGGCCGCCAGAGGGTGCCGTGCTCTGCCTCGCCAAGGCCACATAAAATGATATCACCCCTGGCTGAACACGCCGCCCCCGAAATCCGCAAAAAGTGAGGGATGCAACACGAGGACTTCCCAGAGGTCACCCATCCTAGTACTACTCTCGCCAAGCACGCTTAACTTCTGAGTTCGATGGGATCCTGCTTTAGTGCCGGTATGATCGCATCCGACATGTGTCCCCTCCTTTCCCCTTAACTCCACCTCGCCTGTGGCACATCAAATTCCCTTGGCCGCCAGAGGGTGCCGTGCTCGCGTGGTCGGCCAAGGCCACATAAAATGATATCACCCCTGCTGAAACACGCCGGGCCCCCGAAATCCGCAAAAAGTGAGGGATGCAACACGAGGACTTCCCAGAGGTCACCCATCCTAGTACTACTCTCGCCAAGCACGCTTAACTTCTGAGTTCGATGGGATCCTGCTTTAGTGTCGGTATGATCGCATCCGACATGTGTCCCCTCCCTTTCCCTTAACTCCACCTCGCCTGTGGCACATCAAATTCCCTACGGCCAGAGGGTGCCGTGCTCAAGGTAGCCCGCGCCAAGGCCACATAAAATGATATCACCCCGCTGAAACACGCCTGGCCCCCGAAATCCGCAAAAAGTGAGGGATGCAACACGAGGACTTCCCAGAGGTCACCCATCCTAGTACTACTCTCGCCAAGCACGCTTAACTTCGAGTTCGATGGGATCCTGCTTTAGTGTCGGGTATGATCGCATCCGACATGTGTCCCCTCCTTTCCCCTTAACTCCACCCTACTGCGTGGCACATCAAATTCCCTGGCCGCCAGAGGGTGCCGTGCTCGCAAGGCTCGCCAAGGCCACATAAAATGATATCACCCCGGCGAAACACGCCGCTGGCCCCCGAAATCCGCAAAAGTGAGGGATGCAACACGAGGACTTCCCAGAGGTCACCCATCCTAGTACTACTCTCGCCAAGCACGCTTAACTTCTGAGTTCGATGGGATCCTGCTTTAGTGCCGGTATGATCGCATCCGACATGTGTCCCCTCCTTTCCCTTAACTCCACCTCGCCTGTGGCACATCAAATTCCCTACGGCCAGAGGGTGCCGTGCTCAAGGCTCGCCAAGGCCACATAAAATGATATCACCCCGGCTGAAACACGCCGGCCCCCGAATCCGCAAAGTGAGGGATGCAACACGAGGACTTCCCAGAGGTCACCCATCCTAGTACTACTCTCGCCAAGCACGCTTAACTTCTGAGTTCGATGGGATCCTGCTTTAGTGCCGTATGATCGCATCCGACATGTGTCCCTCCTTTCCCTTAACTCCACCTCGCTGTGGCACATCAAATTCCCTACGGCCAGAGGGTGCCGTGCTCGCTGGCCCGCGCCAAGGCCACATAAAATGATATCACCCCGCTGAAACACGCCGGGCCCCCGAATCCGCAAAAAGTGAGGGATGCAACACGAGGACTTCCCAGAGGTCACCCATCCTAGTACTACTCTCGCCAAGCACGCTTAACTTCTGAGTTCGATGGGATCCTGCTTTAGTGTCGGTATGATCGCATCCGACATGTGTCCCCTCCCTTTCCCTTAACTCCACCTCTACTGCGTGGCACATCAAATTCCCTGGCCGCCAGAGGGTGCCGTGCTCAAGCCTGGGCCAAGGCCACATAAAATGATATCACCCCTGCTGAAACACGCCGCCCCCGAAATCCGCAAAGTGAGGGATGCAACACGAGGACTTCCCAGAGGTCACCCATCCTAGTACTACTCTCGCCAAGCACGCTTAACTTCTGAGTTCGATGGGATCCTGCTTTAGTGTCGGTATGATCGCATCCGACATGTGTCCCCTCCTTTCCCTTAACTCCACCTCGCCTGTGGCACATCAAATTCCCTACGGGCCAGAGGGTGCCGTGCTCAAGGCTCGCCAAGGCCACATAAAATGATATCACCCCTGGCGGAAACACGCCGCCGCCCCCGAAATCCGCAAAGTGAGGGATGCAACACGAGGACTTCCCAGAGGTCACCCATCCTAGTACTACTCTCGCCAAGCACGCTTAACTTCTGAGTTCGATGGGATCCTGCTTTAGTGCCGGTATGATCGCATCCGACATGTGTCCCCTCCTTTCCCCTTAACTCCACCTACTGCGTGGCACATCAAATTCCTTGGCCGCTCAGAGGGTGCCGTGTCAAGGTCGGCCAAGGCCACATAAAATGATATCACCCCTGGCCGAAACACGCCGCTGGCCCCCGAATCCGCAAAAAGTGAGGGATGCAACACGAGGACTTCCTGTGAGGTCACCCATCCTAGTACTACTCTCGCCAAGCACGCTTAACTTCTGAGTTCGATGGGATCCTGCTTTAGTGCCGGGTATGATCGCATCCGACATGTGTCCCCTCCTTTCCCCTTAACTCCACCTCACTGCGTGGCACATCAAATTCTGGCCGGCCAGAGGGTGCCGTGCTCAAGGCTCGGCCAAGGCCACATAAAATGATATCACCCCGCTGAAACACGCCGCTGGCCCCCGAATCCGCAAAGTGAGGGATGCAACACGAGGACTTCCTGTGAGGTCACCCATCCTAGTACTACTCGCCCAAGCACGCTTAACTTCTGAGTTCGATGGGATCCTGCTTTAGTGCCGGTATGATCGCATCCGACATGTGTCCCTCCCCTTTCCCCTTAACTCCACCTCGCGTGGCACATCAAATTCCCTGGCCGCTCAGAGGGTGCCGTGCTCGCGTAGCTCAAGGCCAAGGCCACATAAAATGATATCACCCCTGGCGAAACACGCCGCTGGCCCCCGAAATCCGCAAAAAGTGAGGGATGCAACACGAGGACTTCCCAGAGGTCACCCATCCTAGTACTACTCTCGCCCAAGCACGCTTAACTTCGAGTTCGATGGGATCCTGCTTTAGTGTCGGTATGATCGCATCCGACATGTGTCCCCTCCCTTTCCCCTTAACTCCACCTCGCCTGTGGCACATCAAATTCCCTGGCCCAGAGGGTGCCGTGCTCGCGTGGGCCTGCCAAGGCCACATAAAATGATATCACCCCTGGCGGAAACACGCCGCCCCCGAAATCCGCAAAGTGAGGGATGCAACACGAGGACTTCCCAGAGGTCACCCATCCTAGTACTACTCTCGCCAAGCACGCTTAACTTCTGAGTTCGATGGGATCCTGCTTTAGTGTCGGTATGATCGCATCCGACATGTGTCCCCTCCTTTCCCCTTAACTCCACCTCGCGTGGCACATCAAATTCCCTACGGGCCAGAGGGTGCCGTGGCTCAAGCTGGCCAAGGCCACATAAAATGATATCACCCCGGCGGAAACACGCCGCTGGCCCCCGAAATCCGCAAAGTGAGGGATGCAACACGAGGACTTCTCAGAGGTCACCCATCCTAGTACTACTCTCGCCAAGCACGCTTAACTTCGAGTTCGATGGGATCCTGCTTTAGTGCCGGTATGATCGCATCCGACATGTGTCCCCTCCTTTCCCCTTAACTCCACCTCGCTCGTGGCACATCAAATTCCCTACGGCCGCCAGAGGGTGCCGTGCTCAAGGCTCGGGCCACATAAAATGATATCACCCCGGCGAAACACGCCGCTGGCCCCCGAATCCGCAAAAAGTGAGGGATGCAACACGAGGACTTCTCAGAGGTCACCCATCCTAGTACTACTCTCGCCCAAGCACGCTTAACTTCGAGTTCGATGGGATCCTGCTTTAGTGTCGGGTATGATCGCATCCGACATGTGTCCCCTCCTTTCCCCTTAACTCCACCTCGCCTGTGGCACATCAAATTCCCTGGCCGGCCAGAGGGTGCCGTGCTCTGGGCAGGGCTGGCCACATAAAATGATATCACCCCATGAACACGCCGCCCCCGAAATCCGCAAAGTGAGGGATGCAACACGAGGACTTCCTGTGAGGTCACCCATCCTAGTACTACTCTCGCCAAGCACGCTTAACTTCTGAGTTCGATGGGATCCTGCTTTAGTGTCGGTATGATCGCATCCGACATGTGTCCCCTCCTTTCCCTTAACTCCACCTCGCCTGCGTGGCACATCAAATTCCTGGCCGGCCAGAGGGTGCCGTGCTCGCTAGCCTCGGGCCAAGGCCACATAAAATGATATCACCTGGCGGAAACACGCCGCTGGCCCCGAAATCCGCAAAAAGTGAGGGATGCAACACGAGGACTTCTCAGTGAGGTCACCCATCCTAGTACTACTCGCCCAAGCACGCTTAACTTCTGAGTTCGATGGGATCCTGCTTTAGTGCCGGTATGATCGCATCCGACATGTGTCCCCTCCTTTCCCCTTAACTCCACCTCGCCTGTGGCACATCAAATTCCCTACGGGCCAGAGGGTGCCGTGGCTCGCTGGGCCCGCGGGCCACATAAAATGATATCACCCCGGCTGAAACACGCCGGGCCCCCCGAAATCCGCAAAAAGTGAGGGATGCAACACGAGGACTTCCCAGTGAGGTCACCCATCCTAGTACTACTCTCGCCCAAGCACGCTTAACTTCTGAGTTCGATGGGATCCTGCTTTAGTGTCGGTATGATCGCATCCGACATGTGTCCCCTCCTTTCCCCTTAACTCCACCTCGCCTGTGGCACATCAAATTCCCTGGCCGGGCTCAGAGGGTGCCGTGCTGCTGGGCCTGCCAAGGCCACATAAAATGATATCACCCCTGGCGAAACACGCCGCTGGCCCCCGAAATCCGCAAAGTGAGGGATGCAACACGAGGACTTCTCAGAGGTCACCCATCCTAGTACTACTCTCGCCCAAGCACGCTTAACTTCTGAGTTCGATGGGATCCTGCTTTAGTGTCGGGTATGATCGCATCCGACATGTGTCCCCTCCTTTCCCCTTAACTCCACCTCGCCTGCGTGGCACATCAAATTCCCTGGCCGCCCAGAGGGTGCCGTGCTCAAGGCCTGGGCCAAGGCCACATAAAATGATATCACCCCGGCTAAACACGCCGCCGGCCCCCGAAATCCGCAAAAAGTGAGGGATGCAACACGAGGACTTCCCAAGAGGTCACCCATCCTAGTACTACTCTCGCCAAGCACGCTTAACTTCGAGTTCGATGGGATCCTGCTTTAGTGCCGGTATGATCGCATCCGACATGTGTCCCTCCTTTCCCCTTAACTCCACCTCGCTGCGTGGCACATCAAATTCCCTGGCCGCCAGAGGTGCCGTGCTCAAGCTGGCCGGGCCACATAAAATGATATCACCCTGGCTGAAACACGCCGCTGGCCCCCGAAATCCGCAAAAAGTGAGGGATGCAACACGAGGACTTCCCAGGAGGTCACCCATCCTAGTACTACTCTCGCCAAGCACGCTTAACTCTGAGTTCGATGGGATCCTGCTTTAGTGCCGGGTATGATCGCATCCGACATGTGTCCCCTCCCTTTCCCCTTAACTCCACCTCTACTGCGTGGCACATCAAATTCGGCCGGGCCAGAGGGTGCCGTGCTCATGCCCGGGCCAAGGCCACATAAAATGATATCACCCCTGGCGAAACACGCCGGCCCCCGAAATCCGCAAAGTGAGGGATGCAACACGAGGACTTCCCAGAGGTCACCCATCCTAGTACTACTCTCGCCCAAGCACGCTTAACTTCTGAGTTCGATGGGATCCTGCTTTAGTGCCGGTATGATCGCATCCGACATGTGTCCCTCCCCTTTCCCCTTAACTCCACCTCGCCTGCGTGGCACATCAAATTCTGGCCGGCCAGAGGGTGCCGTGCTGCTGGGCCACGCTGGCCACATAAAATGATATCACCCCATGAAACACGCCGCCCCCGAAATCCGCAAAAAGTGAGGGATGCAACACGAGGACTTCTCAGTGAGGTCACCCATCCTAGTACTACTCTCGCCAAGCACGCTTAACTTCTGAGTTCGATGGGATCCTGCTTTAGTGCCGGGTATGATCGCATCCGACATGTGTCCCCTCCTTTCCCCTTAACTCCACCCCGCTGTGGCACATCAAATTCTGGCCACTCAGAGGGTGCCGTGCTCGCAAGGCTCGGCCGCCACATAAAATGATATCACCCCGGCTGAAACACGCCGCGCCCCCGAATCCGCAAAAAGTGAGGGATGCAACACGAGGACTTCCCAGAGGTCACCCATCCTAGTACTACTCTCGCCCAAGCACGCTTAACTTCTGAGTTCTCGATGGGATCCTGCTTTAGTGCCGGTATGATCGCATCCGACATGTGTCCCCTCCCTTTCCCCTTAACTCCACCTCGCCTGCGTGGCACATCAAATTCCCGGGCCAGTAGGGTGCCGTGCTCGCTGGGCCCGCGCCGCCACATAAAATGATATCACCCCGGCTGAAACACGCCGCTGGCCCCCGAAATCCGCAAAGTGAGGGATGCAACACGAGGACTTCCTGTGAGGTCACCCATCCTAGTACTACTCGCGCCAAGCACGCTTAACTTTGAGTTCGATGGGATCCTGCTTTAGTGTCGTATGATCGCATCCGACATGTGTCCCCTCCTTTCCCCTTAACTCCACCTCGCCTGTGGCACATCAAATTCTACGGGCCAGAGGGTGCCGTGCTCGCTGGGCCAAGGCCACATAAAATGATATCACCCCATGAAACACGCCGCCCCCGAAATCCGCAAAGTGAGGGATGCAACACGAGGACTTCCCAGTGAGGTCACCCATCCTAGTACTACTCTCGCCAAGCACGCTTTAACTTCTGAGTTCGATGGGATCCTGCTTTAGTGTCGTATGATCGCATCCGACATGTGTCCCCTCCCTTTCCCCTTAACTCCACCTCGCGTGGCACATCAAATTCCCTACGGGCCAGAGGGTGCCGTGCCGCGTGGGCCAGCGCCGGGCCACATAAAATGATATCACCCCGGCTGAAACACGCCGCTGGCCCCCGAAATCCGCAAAGTGAGGGATGCAACACGAGGACTTCCTGTGAGGTCACCCATCCTAGTACTACTCTCGCCAAGCACGCTTAACTTCTGAGTTCGATGGGATCCTGCTTTAGTGTCGGTATGATCGCATCCGACATGTGTCCCCTCCTTTCCCCTTAACTCCACCTCGCTGTGGCACATCAAATTCGGCCGGCCAGAGGGTGCCGTGCTCGCTGGGCCAAGGCGCCACATAAAATGATATCACCCCCGGCGAAACACGCCGCCCCCGAAATCCGCAAAAAGTGAGGGATGCAACACGAGGACTTCTCAGAGGTCACCCATCCTAGTACTACTCTCGCCCAAGCACGCTTAACTTCTGAGTTCGATGGGATCCTGCTTTAGTGTCGGGTATGATCGCATCCGACATGTGTCCCCTCCTTTCCCCTTAACTCCACCTCGCCTGTGGCACATCAAATTCGGCCGGCCAGAGGGTGCCGTGCTCGCTGGGCCGCGCCACATAAAATGATATCACCCCTTGAACACGCCGCCCCCGAAATCCGCAAAGTGAGGGATGCAACACGAGGACTTCTCAGGAGGTCACCCATCCTAGTACTACTCTCGCCAAGCACGCTTAACTTCGGAGTTCGATGGGATCCTGCTTTAGTGTCGGTATGATCGCATCCGACATGTGTCCCCTCCTTTCCCCTTAACTCCACCTCGCGGTGGCACATCAAATTCTGGCCGGCCAGGGTGCCGTGCTCGCTGGGCCTGCGCCACATAAAATGATATCACCCCTGGCATGAAACACGCCGCGCCCCCGAAATCCGCAAAGTGAGGGATGCAACACGAGGACTTCCTGTGAGGTCACCCATCCTAGTACTACTCTCGCCAAGCACGCTTAACTCTGAGTTCGATGGGATCCTGCTTTAGTGTCCGGTATGATCGCATCCGACATGTGTCCCCTCCTTTCCCCTTAACTCCACCTCGCGTGGCACATCAAATTCTGGCCGGCCAGAGGGTGCCGTGCTCAAGGCTGGGCCAAGGCCACATAAAATGATATCACCCCCGGCGGAAACACGCCGTCCCCGAAATCCGCAAAAAGTGAGGGATGCAACACGAGGACTTCTCAGGAGGTCACCCATCCTAGTACTACTCTCGCCCAAGCACGCTTAACTTCGGAGTTCTGATGGGATCCTGCTTTAGTGCCGGGTATGATCGCATCCGACATGTGTCCCCTCCTTTCCCCTTAACTCCACCTCGGGTGGCACATCAAATTTGGCCGGCCAGAGGGTGCCGTGCTCGCTGGGCCAGGCCACATAAAATGATATCACCCCTGGCTGAAACACGCCGTCCCCGAAATCCGCTAAAAGTGAGGGATGCAACACGAGGACTTCCCAGAGGTCACCCATCCTAGTACTACTCTCGCCCAAGCACGCTTAACTTCGAGTTCGATGGGATCCTGCTTTAGTGTCCGGTATGATCGCATCCGACATGTGTCCCCTCCTTTCCTTAACTCCACCTCACTGCGTGGCACATCAAATTCTGGCCGGCCAGAGGGTGCCGTGCTCGCAAGTGCTGGGCCAAGGCCACATAAAATGATATCACCCCCGGCGGAAACACGCCGGCCCCGAAATCCGCAAAATGTGAGGGATGCAACACGAGGACTTCCCAGGAGGTCACCCATCCGAGAACTGCACACGACCAAGCACGAGTAACTTCCGACTACAGATGGTATCCTGTGCTTTAGTGCAGGTCTGATCGCATCCGACATGTGTCCCCTCCCTTCCTTAACTCCACCTCGCCCGTGGCACATCAAATTCCTACGGGCCAGAGGGTGCCGTGCTCGCGTAGCCCGCCAAGGCCACATAAAATGATATCACCCCCGGAAACACGCCGCTGGCCCCGAATCCGCAAAGTGAGGGATGCAACACGAGGACTTCCCAAGAGGTCACCCATCCCAGTACTACTCTCGCCAAGCACGCTTAACTTCTGAGTTCGATGGGATCCTGCTTTAGTGTCGGGTATGATCGCATCCGACATGTGTCCCCTCCTTTCCCCTTAACTCCACCTCGCCTGCGTGGCACATCAAATTCCCCGGGCCCAGAGGGTGCCGTGTTCGCGCTGGCCTGGGCCAAGGCCACATAAAATGATATCACCCCGGCGAAACACGCCGCTGGCCCCCGAAATCCGCAAAGTGAGGGATGCAACACGAGGACTTCCAGTGAGGTCACCCATCCTAGTACTACTCTCGCCAAGCACGCTTAACTTCTGAGTTCGATGGGATCCTGCTTTAGTGCCGGTATGATCGCATCCGACATGTGTCCCCTCCCTTTCCCTTAACTCCACCCTACTGCGTGGCACATCAAATTCTGGCCGGCCAGAGGGTGCCGTGCTCGCGTGGCCGCGGGCCAAGGCCACATAAAATGATATCACCCCCGGCGGAAACACGCTCGCCGTCCCCGAAATCCGCAAAAAGTGAGGGATGCAACACGAGGACTTCTCAGAGGTCACCCATCCTAGTACTACTCTCGCCAAGCACGCTTAACTTCTGAGTTCGATGGGATCCTGCTTTAGTGCCGGGTATGATCGCATCCGACATGTGTCCCTCCCCTTTCCCCTTAACTCCACCTCGCCTGCGTGGCACATCAAATTCGGCCGGCCCAGAGGGTGCCGTGCTCGCTGGGCCAAGGCCACATAAAATGATATCACCCCTGGCGGAACACGCCGCTGGCCCCCGAAATCCGCAAAAAGTGAGGGATGCAACACGAGGACTTCTCAGTGAGGTCACCCATCCTAGTACTACTCTCGCCAAGCACGCTTAACTTCTGAGTTCGATGGGATCCTGCTTTAGTGCCGGTATGATCGCATCCGACATGTGTCCCCTCCTTTCCCCTTAACTCCACCTCGCCTGCGTGGCACATCAAATTCCTGGCCGGCCAGAGGTGCCGTGCTCCGCTGGCCTGGCCAAGGCCACATAAAATGATATCACCCCGCTGAAACACGCCGCTGGCCCCCGAAATCCGCAAAAGTGAGGGATGCAACACGAGGACTTCCAGTGAGGTCACCCATCCTAGTACTACTCGCCCAAGCACGCTTAACTTCTGAGTTCGATGGGATCCTGCTTTAGTGTCGGTATGATCGCATCCGACATGTGTCCCTCCCCTTTCCCCTTAACTCCACCTCGCCTGTGGGCACATCAAATTCCTACGGCCCGTAGGGTGCCGTGCTCGCGTAGTTCGCAAGGCCACATAAAATGATATCACCCCGGCGAAACACGCCGCCGCCCCCGAAATCCGCAAAGTGAGGGATGCAACACGAGGACTTCCCAGAGGTCACCCATCCTAGTACTACTCTCGCCAAGCACGCTTAACTTCGGAGTTCGATGGGATCCTGCTTTAGTGTCGGGTATGATCGCATCCGACATGTGTCCCCTCCTTTCCCCTTAACTCCACCTCGCCTGTGGCACATCAAATTCCCTGGCCGCCAGAGGGTGCCGTGCTCAAGGCCTGCCGGGCCAAGGCCACATAAAATGATATCACCCCATGGAAACACGCCGGGCCCCCGAAATCCGCAAAAGTGAGGGATGCAACACGAGGACTTCTCAGAGGTCACCCATCCTAGTACTACTCTCGCCAAGCACGCTTAACTGAGTTCGATGGGATCCTGCTTTAGTGCCGTATGATCGCATCCGACATGTGTCCCCTCCTTTCCCCTTAACTCCACCTACTGCGTGGCACATCAAATTCCTGGCCGCCAGAGGGTGCCGTGCTCACGCTGCCTGGGCCAAGGCCACATAAAATGATATCACCCTGGCGGAAACACGCCGCTGGCCCCCGAAATCCGCAAAAAGTGAGGGATGCAACACGAGGACTTCCCATGAGGTCACCCATCCTAGTACTACTCTCGCCCAAGCACGCTTAACTTCGAGTTCGATGGGATCCTGCTTTAGTGGCCGGTATGATCGCATCCGACATGTGTCCCCTCCTTTCCCCTTAACTCCACCTCTACTCGTGGCACATCAAATTCCTGGCCGGCAGAGGGTGCCGTGCTCAAGGCTGCCAAGGCCACATAAAATGATATCACCCCCGGCGGAAACAGGCTCGCCGTCCCCGAAATCCGCAAAAGTGAGGGATGCAACACGAGGACTTCCCAGGAGGTCACCCATCCTAGTACTACTCTCGCCCAAGCACGCTTAACTTCGGAGTTCTGATGGGATCCTGCTTTAGTGTCGGTATGATCGCATCCGACATGTGTCCCCTCCTTTCCCCTTAACTCCACCTCGCTGTGGCACATCAAATTCTGGCCGGCCAGAGGGTGCCGTGCTCGCTGGCCCGGGCCAAGGCCACATAAAATGATATCACCCCTGGCGGAAACACGCCGCTGGCCCCCGAAATCCGCAAAAAGTGAGGGATGCAACACGAGGACTTCCCAGGAGGTCACCCATCCTAGTACTACTCTCGCCCAAGCACGCTTAACTTCGGAGTTCTGATGGGATCCGGTGCTTTAGTGCTGGTATGATCGCATCCGACATGTGTCCCTCCTCCTTCCCTTAACTCCACCTCGCCTGTGGCACATCAAATTCCCTGGCCGGCCAGAGGGTGCCGTGCTCGCTGGCTCGCCAAGGCCACATAAAATGATATCACCCCTGAAACACGCCGCCCCCGAAATCCGCAAAAGTGAGGGATGCAACACGAGGACTTCCCAGTGAGGTCACCCATCCTAGTACTACTCTCGCCAAGCACGCTTAACTTCGAGTTCGATGGGATCCTGCTTTAGTGCCGGTATGATCGCATCCGACATGTGTCCCCTCCCTTTCCCCTTAACTCCACCTCGCGTGGCACATCAAATTCGGCCGGCCAGAGGGTGCCGTGCTCGCTGCGGGCCAAGGCCACATAAAATGATATCACCCCTGCGAAACACGCCGCTGGGCCCCCGAATCCGCAAAAAGTGAGGGATGCAACACGAGGACTTCCTGTGAGGTCACCCATCCTAGTACTACTCGCCCAAGCACGCTTAACTTCGAGTTCGATGGGATCCTGCTTTAGTGTCGGTATGATCGCATCCGACATGTGTCCCCTCCCTTTCCCTTAACTCCACCTGCGTGGCACATCAAATTCCCTACGGGCCAGAGGGTGCCGTGCTCGCTAGCCTGGGCCAAGGCCACATAAAATGATATCACCCCATGAAACACGCCGCCCCCGAAATCCGCAAAGTGAGGGATGCAACACGAGGACTTCCCAGAGGTCACCCATCCTAGTACTACTTCTCGCCCAAGCACGCTTAACTCTGAGTTCGATGGGATCCTGCTTTAGTGTCCGGGTATGATCGCATCCGACATGTGTCCCCTCCTTTCCCCTTAACTCCACCTCGCCTGGTGGCACATCAAATTCCCTGGCCGCCAGAGGGTGCCGTGCTCGCTGGGCCAGCGCGCCACATAAAATGATATCACCCCTGAAACACGCCGCTGGCCCCCGAAATCCGCAAAAAGTGAGGGATGCAACACGAGGACTTCCCAGAGGTCACCCATCCTAGTACTACTCTCGCCAAGCACGCTTTAACTTCTGAGTTCGATGGGATCCTGCTTTAGTGTCGGGTATGATCGCATCCGACATGTGTCCCCTCCTTTCCCCTTAACTCCACCTCGCGTGGCACATCAAATTCTGGCCGGCCAGAGGGTGCCGTGCTCGCGTGGGCCCGCCAAGGCCACATAAAATGATATCACCCCTGAAAACACGCCGCCCCCGAAATCCGCAAAGTGAGGGATGCAACACGAGGACTTCTCAGAGGTCACCCATCCTAGTACTACTCTCGCCAAGCACGCTTAACTTCTGAGTTCGATGGGATCCTGCTTTAGTGCCGGTATGATCGCATCCGACATGTGTCCCTCCCTTTCCCCTTAACTCCACCCTACTGCGTGGCACATCAAATTCCTGGCCGCCAGAGGGTGCCGTGCTCGCTGGGCCAAGGCCACATAAAATGATATCACCCCTGGAACACGCCGCCCCCGAAATCCGCAAAGTGAGGGATGCAACACGAGGACTTCTCAGAGGTCACCCATCCTAGTACTACTCTCGCCCAAGCACGCTTAACTTCGGAGTTCGATGGGATCCTGCTTTAGTGCGGTATGATCGCATCCGACATGTGTCCCTCCCCTTTCCCTTAACTCCACCTCTACTGCGTGGCACATCAAATTCCCTGGCCGCCAGAGGGTGCCGTGCTCGCTGCTCGGGCCAAGGCCACATAAAATGATATCACCCCTGGCGAAACACGCCGGGCCCCCGAAATCCGCAAAGTGAGGGATGCAACACGAGGACTTCCCAGAGGTCACCCATCCTAGTACTACTCGCGCCAAGCACGCTTAACTTCTGAGTTCGATGGGATCCTGCTTTAGTGCCGGTATGATCGCATCCGACATGTGTCCCCTCCTTTCCCCTTAACTCCACCTCGCGTGGCACATCAAATTCCCTGGCCGCCCAGAGGGTGCCGTGCTCGCGCTGGCCAAGGCCACACATAAAATGATATCACCCCGCTGAAACACGCCGGGCCCCCGAAATCCGCAAAAAGTGAGGGATGCAACACGAGGACTTCCTGTGAGGTCACCCATCCTAGTACTACTCGCCCAAGCACGCTTAACTTGAGTTCGATGGGATCCTGCTTTAGTGTCGGGTATGATCGCATCCGACATGTGTCCCCTCCTTTCCCCTTAACTCCACCTCGCGTGGCACATCAAATTCGGGCCGGCCCAGAGGTGCCGTGCTCGCTGGGCCACGCCACATAAAATGATATCACCCTGGCTGAAACACGCCGGGCCCCCGAAATCCGCAAAAGTGAGGGATGCAACACGAGGACTTCCCAGTGAGGTCACCCATCCTAGTACTACTCTCGCCAAGCACGCTTAACTTCTGAGTTCGATGGGATCCTGCTTTAGTGCCGGTATGATCGCATCCGACATGTGTCCCCTCCTTTCCCCTTAACTCCACCTCGCCTGTGGCACATCAAATTCCTGGCCCCAGAGGGTGCCGTGCTCGCTGGCCTGCCAAGGCCACATAAAATGATATCACCTCGCTGAAACACGCCGGGCCCCCGAAATCCGCAAAAAGTGAGGGATGCAACACGAGGACTTCCCAGAGGTCACCCATCCTAGTACTACTCTCGCCAAGCACGCTTAACTTCTGAGTTCGATGGGATCCTGCTTTAGTGCCGGTATGATCGCATCCGACATGTGTCCCCTCCTTTCCCCTTAACTCCACCTCACTGTGGCACATCAAATTCTACGGCCCAGAGGGTGCCGTGCTCGCTGGGCTCGCTGGGCCACACATAAAATGATATCACCCCGGCGAAACACGCCGCTGGCCCCGAAATCCGCAAAAAGTGAGGGATGCAACACGAGGACTTCCTGTGAGGTCACCCATCCTAGTACTACTCTCGCCAAGCACGCTTAACTTCGGAGTTCGATGGGATCCTGCTTTAGTGGGTATGATCGCATCCGACATGTGTCCCCTCCTTTCCCCTTAACTCCACCTCGCCTGCGTGGCACATCAAATTCCCTACGGCCCAGAGGGTGCCGTGCTCACAGCTCGGGCCAAGGCCACATAAAATGATATCACCCTGGCTGAACACGCCGCCCCGAAATCCGCAAAAAGTGAGGGATGCAACACGAGGACTTCTCAGTGAGGTCACCCATCCTAGTACTACTCGCCCAAGCACGCTTAACTTCTGAGTTCGATGGGATCCTGCTTTAGTGTATGATCGCATCCGACATGTGTCCCTCCTTTCCCCTTAACTCCACCTCGCCCGTGGCACATCAAATTCCCTGGCCGCCAGAGGGTGCCGTGCTCGCTGGCGCCAAGGCCACATAAAATGATATCACCTCGGCGAAACACGCCGGCCCCCGAAATCCGCAAAAGTGAGGGATGCAACACGAGGACTTCCCAGAGGTCACCCATCCTAGTACTACTCTCGCCCAAGCACGCTTAACTTCTGAGTTCGATGGGATCCTGCTTTAGTGGGTATGATCGCATCCGACATGTGTCCCCTCCTTTCCCCTTAACTCCACCTCGCCTGCGTGGCACATCAAATTCTGGCCGGCCAGGGTGCCGTGCTCGCTGGGCCAAGGCCACATAAAATGATATCACCCCCGCTGAAACACGCCGCCCCCGAAATCCGCAAAAAGTGAGGGATGCAACACGAGGACTTCCTGTGAGGTCACCCATCCTAGTACTACTCTCGCCCAAGCACGCTTTAACTTCTGAGTTCGATGGGATCCTGCTTTAGTGTCGGTATGATCGCATCCGACATGTGTCCCTCCCTTTCCCCTTAACTCCACCTCGGGTGGCACATCAAATTCCCTACGCCAGAGGGTGCCGTGTTCAAGCGCTGGCCGCCACATAAAATGATATCACCCCTGCTGAAACACGCCGCTGGCCCCCGAATCCGCAAAAGTGAGGGATGCAACACGAGGACTTCCCAGTGAGGTCACCCATCCTAGTACTACTCTCGCCAAGCACGCTTAACTTTGAGTTCGATGGGATCCTGCTTTAGTGCCGGGTATGATCGCATCCGACATGTGTCCCCTCCTTTCCCCTTAACTCCACCTCGCCTGGCACATCAAATTCCCGGGCCAGAGGGTGCCGTGCTCTGGGCCAGCGCCACATAAAATGATATCACCCCTGGCGGAAACACGCCGCCCCCGAAATCCGCAAAGTGAGGGATGCAACACGAGGACTTCTCAGGAGGTCACCCATCCTAGTACTACTCTCGCCAAGCACGCTTAACTTCTGAGTTCGATGGGATCCTGCTTTAGTGTCGGTATGATCGCATCCGACATGTGTCCCCTCCTTTCCCCTTAACTCCACCTCGCTGTGGCACATCAAATTCCCTACGGCCAGAGGGTGCCGTGCTCGCAAGCTCGGGCCAAGGCCACATAAAATGATATCACCCCATGAAACACGCCGCCCCGAAATCCGCAAAAAGTGAGGGATGCAACACGAGGACTTCTCAGAGGTCACCCATCCTAGTACTACTCTCGCCAAGCACGCTTAACTTCTGAGTTCGATGGGATCCTGCTTTAGTGCCGGTATGATCGCATCCGACATGTGTCCCTCCTTTCCCCTTAACTCCACCTCGCCTGTGGCACATCAAATTCGGCCGGCCAGAGGGTGCCGTGTTCAAGGTATTCGGGCCAAGGCCACATAAAATGATATCACCCCCTGGAAACACGCCGGGCCCCCGAAATCCGCAAAAAGTGAGGGATGCAACACGAGGACTTCCCAGAGGTCACCCATCCTAGTACTACTCGCGCCAAGCACGCTTAACTTCGAGTTCGATGGGATCCTGCTTTAGTGCCGGTATGATCGCATCCGACATGTGCCCTCCTCCTTTCCCCTTAACTCCACCTCGCCTGTGGCACATCAAATTCCCTGGCCTACCAGAGGGTGCCGTGTTCAAGGCTGCTGGGCCAAGGCCACATAAAATGATATCACCCCCGGCTGAAACACGCCGCTGGCCCCCGAAATCCGCAAAAAGTGAGGGATGCAACACGAGGACTTCTCAGAGGTCACCCATCCTAGTACTACTCTCGCCAAGCACGCTTAACTTCGGAGTTCGATGGGATCCTGCTTTAGTGTCGGTATGATCGCATCCGACATGTGTCCCCTCCTTTCCCCTTAACTCCACCTCGCCTGCGTGGCACATCAAATTCCGCCGGCCAGAGGTGCCGTGCTCGCTCGGCCAAGGCCACATAAAATGATATCACCTCGCTGAAACACGCCGCTGCCCCCGAACCGCAAAAAGTGAGGGATGCAACACGAGGACTTCCCAGAGGTCACCCATCCTAGTACTACTCGCCCAAGCACGCTTAACTTCTGAGTTCGATGGGATCCTGCTTTAGTGTCGGTATGATCGCATCCGACATGTGTCCCCTCCCCTTTCCCCTTAACTCCACCTCGGGTGGCACATCAAATTCCCGGCCGGCCCGTAGGGTGCCGTGCCCGCGTGGGCCCGCGCCGCGTCACATAAAATGATATCACCCCCGGCGGAAACACGCTCGCCGTCCCCGAAATCCGCAAAAAGTGAGGGATGCAACACGAGGACTTCCCAGGAGGTCACCCATCCTAGTACTACTCTCGCCCAAGCACGCTTAACTTCGGAGTTCTGATGGGATCCGGTGCTTTAGTGCTGGTATGATCGCATCCGACATGTGTCCCCTCCCCTTTCCCCTTAACCCACCTCGCCCGTGGCACATCAAATTCCTACGGGCCAGAGGGTGCCGTGCTCGCTGGGCCAAGGCCACATAAAATGATATCACCCCTGGCATGAAACACGCCGCTGCCCCCGAAATCCGCAAAAAGTGAGGGATGCAACACGAGGACTTCCCATGAGGTCACCCATCCTAGTACTACTCTCGCCAAGCACGCTTAACTTCTGAGTTCGATGGGATCCTGCTTTAGTGCCGGTATGATCGCATCCGACATGTGTCCCTCCTTTCCCCTTAACTCCACCTCTACTGCGTGGCACATCAAATTCGGCCGGCCAGAGGGTGCCGTGCTCAAGGCTCGGCCAAGGCCACATAAAATGATATCACCCCGGCGAAACACGCCGCCCCCGAATCCGCAAAAAGTGAGGGATGCAACACGAGGACTTCCCAGAGGTCACCCATCCTAGTACTACTCTCGCCAAGCACGCTTAACTTCTGAGTTCGATGGGATCCTGCTTTAGTGCCGGTATGATCGCATCCGACATGTGTCCCCTCCTTTCCCCTTAACTCCACCTCGCCTGTGGCACATCAAATTCTTACGGCCAGAGGGTGCCGTGCTCAAGGTAGCTGGCCAAGGCCACATAAAATGATATCACCTCTGGCGTGAAACACGCCGCTGGCCCCCGAAATCCGCAAAAAGTGAGGGATGCAACACGAGGACTTCTCAGTGAGGTCACCCATCCTAGTACTACTCGCCCAAGCACGCTTAACTTCTGAGTTCGATGGGATCCTGCTTTAGTGCGGTATGATCGCATCCGACATGTGTCCCCTCCTTTCCTTAACTCCACCCTACTGCGTGGCACATCAAATTCTACGGCCGCCAGAGGGTGCCGTGCTCGCCTGGGCCAAGGCCACATAAAATGATATCACCCCTGGCTGAACACGCCGCCCCCGAAATCCGCAAAAAGTGAGGGATGCAACACGAGGACTTCCTCAGAGGTCACCCATCCTAGTACTACTCTCGCCAAGCACGCTTAACTTCGGAGTTCGATGGGATCCTGCTTTAGTGTCGGTATGATCGCATCCGACATGTGTCCCCTCCTTTCCCCTTAACTCCACCTCGCCTGCGTGGCACATCAAATTCTGGCCGGCCAGAGGGTGCCGTGCTCAGCTGGGCCAAGGCCACATAAAATGATATCACCCTGGCGGAAACACGCCGCTGGCCCCGAAATCCGCAAAGTGAGGGATGCAACACGAGGACTTCTCAGAGGTCACCCATCCTAGTACTACTCTCGCCCAAGCACGCTTAACTTCGAGTTCGATGGGATCCTGCTTTAGTGTCGGTATGATCGCATCCGACATGTGTCCCCTCCTTTCCCCTTAACTCCACCTCGCGTGGCACATCAAATTCTGGCCGGCCAGAGGGTGCCGTGCTCGCATGGGCCAAGGCCACATAAAATGATATCACCCCTGAAACACGCCGCTGGCCCCCGAAATCCGCAAAAAGTGAGGGATGCAACACGAGGACTTCCCAGAGGTCACCCATCCTAGTACTACTCTCGCCAAGCACGCTTTAACTTCTGAGTTCGATGGGATCCGTGCTTTAGTGTCGGTATGATCGCATCCGACATGTGTCCCCTCCTTTCCCCTTAACTCCACCTCGCTGTGGCACATCAAATTCTGGCCGGCCAGTAGGTGCCGTGCTCGCTGGGCCAAGGCCACATAAAATGATATCACCCCATGAAACACGCCGTCCCCGAAATCCGCAAAAAGTGAGGGATGCAACACGAGGACTTCCCAGAGGTCACCCATCCTAGTACTACTCGCCCAAGCACGCTTAACTTCGAGTTCGATGGGATCCTGCTTTAGTGTCCGGTATGATCGCATCCGACATGTGTCCCCTCCTTTCCCCTTAACTCCACCTCGCCTGCGTGGCACATCAAATTCCCTGGCCGCCAGAGGGTGCCGTGCGTGGCCCGCTGGGCCAAGGCCACATAAAATGATATCACCCCTGCTGAACACGCCGCTGGCCCCCGAAATCCGCAAAGTGAGGGATGCAACACGAGGACTTCCCAGAGGTCACCCATCCTAGTACTACTCGCCCAAGCACGCTTAACTTCGGAGTTCGATGGGATCCTGCTTTAGTGTCGGTATGATCGCATCCGACATGTGTCCCCTCCTTTCCCCTTAACTCCACCACTGGTGGCACATCAAATTCCCTGGCCGCCAGAGGGTGCCGTGCTCGCTGGGCCAAGGCCACATAAAATGATATCACCCCGGCTGAAACACGCCGCCCCCGAAATCCGCAAAAAGTGAGGGATGCAACACGAGGACTTCCTGTGAGGTCACCCATCCTAGTACTACTCTCGCCAAGCACGCTTAACTTTGAGTTCGATGGGATCCTGCTTTAGTGCCGGTATGATCGCATCCGACATGTGTCCCCTCCTTTCCCTTAATTCCACCTCTACTGCGTGGCACATCAAATTCCCTACGGGCCAGAGGGTGCCGTGGCTCAGTTCGCCAAGGCCACATAAAATGATATCACCCCGGCGGAAACACGCCGGCCCCCGAAATCCGCAAAGTGAGGGATGCAACACGAGGACTTCCAGAGGTCACCCATCCTAGTACTACTCGCGCCAAGCACGCTTAACTCTGAGTTCGATGGGATCCTGCTTTAGTGCCGGGTATGATCGCATCCGACATGTGTCCCTCCCCTTCCCTTAACTCCACCTCGCCTGCGTGGCACATCAAATTCCCTGGCCGGCCAGAGGGTGCCGTGCTCATGCCAAGGCCAAGGCCACATAAAATGATATCACCGGGCGGAAACACGCCGCCCCCGAAATCCAAAAAGTGAGGGATGCAACACGAGGACTTCCCAGAGGTCACCCATCCTAGTACTACTCTCGCCCAAGCACGCTTTAACTTCTGAGTTCGATGGGATCCTGCTTTAGTGTCGGTATGATCGCATCCGACATGTGTCCCTCCCTTTCCCCTTAACTCCACCTCGCCTGTGGCACATCAAATTCCCTACGGCCAGAGGGTGCCGTGCTCGCGTGGGCCTGCGCCACCACATAAAATGATATCACCCCTGGCGGAACACGCCGCCCCCGAAATCCGCAAAAAGTGAGGGATGCAACACGAGGACTTCCTGTGAGGTCACCCATCCTAGTACTACTCTCGCCAAGCACGCTTAACTTCTGAGTTCGATGGGATCCTGCTTTAGTGCCGGTATGATCGCATCCGACATGTGTCCCCTCCTTTCCCCTTAACTCCACCTCGCCTGCGTGGCACATCAAATTCCCTGGCCGCCAGAGGGTGCCGTGCTCGCTGGGCTCGCGCCAAGGCCACATAAAATGATATCACCCCTGGCGGAAACACGCCGCCGCCCCCGAACCGCAAAAAGTGAGGGATGCAACACGAGGACTTCTCAGAGGTCACCCATCCTAGTACTACTCTCGCCAAGCACGCTTAACTTCTGAGTTCGATGGGATCCTGCTTTAGTGCCGGGTATGATCGCATCCGACATGTGTCCCCTCCTTTCCCCTTAACTCCACCTCGCCTGTGGGCACATCAAATTCTGGCCGCCAGAGGGTGCCGTGCTCGCTGGCTCGCCAAGGCCACATAAAATGATATCACCCCACGGAAACACGCCGCCCCCCGAAATCCGCAAAAAGTGAGGGATGCAACACGAGGACTTCTCAGAGGTCACCCATCCTAGTACTACTCTCGCCAAGCACGCTTAACTTCGAGTTCGATGGGATCCTGCTTTAGTGCCGGTATGATCGCATCCGACATGTGTCCCCTCCTTTCCCCTTAACTCCACCTACTGCGTGGCACATCAAATTCCCTGGCCGCCAGAGGGTGCCGTGCTCGCTAGCTCGGGCCAAGGCCACACATAAAATGATATCACCCTGGCGGAACACGCCGCTGGCCCCCGAAATCCGCAAAAAGTGAGGGATGCAACACGAGGACTTCCCAGAGGTCACCCATCCTAGTACTACTCTCGCCAAGCACGCTTAACTTCGAGTTCGATGGGATCCTGCTTTAGTGCCGGTATGATCGCATCCGACATGTGTCCCTCCTTTCCCTTAACTCCACCTCGCCTGTGGCACATCAAATTCCCTACCGCCAGAGGGTGCCGTGCTCAGGCTCGCCAAGGCCACATAAAATGATATCACCCCGGCTGAAACACGCCGCCCCCGAAATCCGCAAAAGTGAGGGATGCAACACGAGGACTTCCCAGAGGTCACCCATCCTAGTACTACTTCGCCCAAGCACGCTTAACTTCTGAGTTCGATGGGATCCTGCTTTAGTGCCGGGTATGATCGCATCCGACATGTGTCCCCTCCTTCCCCTTAACTCCACCTCTACTGCGTGGCACATCAAATTCCCTGGCCGCCAGAGGGTGCCGTGCTCATGTGCTCGCGCCAAGGCCACATAAAATGATATCACCCCGCTGAAACACGCCGGCCCCCGAAATCCGCAAAAAGTGAGGGATGCAACACGAGGACTTCCCAGAGGTCACCCATCCTAGTACTACTCTCGCCCAAGCACGCTTAACTTCGAGTTCGATGGGATCCTGCTTTAGTGCCGGGTATGATCGCATCCGACATGTGTCCCTCCTTTCCCTTAACTCCACCTCGCCTGCGTGGCACATCAAATTCCCTGGCCGCCAGAGGGTGCCGTGTTCAAGCTCCGCCAAGGCCACATAAAATGATATCACCTCCTGAAACACGCCGGCCCCCGAAATCCGCAAAGTGAGGGATGCAACACGAGGACTTCCCAGAGGTCACCCATCCTAGTACTACTCTCGCCAAGCACGCTTAACTTCGAGTTCGATGGGATCCTGCTTTAGTGCCGGTATGATCGCATCCGACATGTGTCCCCTCCTTTCCCTTAACTCCACCTCGCCTGC
Organism: Rhipidocladum racemiflorum; assembly: GCA_036346355.1. Lineage (NCBI taxonomy): Eukaryota > Viridiplantae > Streptophyta > Magnoliopsida > Poales > Poaceae > Rhipidocladum > Rhipidocladum racemiflorum. The sequence goes on from CM070589.1 coordinate 31,401,226, forward strand.
GTGGCACATCAAATTCCCTACGGCCAGAGGGTGCCGTGCTTCGCGCAAGCCGCGCCAAGGCCACATAAAATGATATCACCCCTGAAACACGCCGCCGCCCCGAACCGCAAAAAGTGAGGGATGCAACACGAGGACTTCCCAGGAGGTCACCCATCCAAGTACTACTCGCCCAAGCACGCTTAACTTCGAGTTCGATGGGATCCTGCTTTAGTGCCGGGTATGATCGCATCCGACATGTGTCCCCTCCTTTCCCTTAACTCCACCTACTGCGTGGCACATCAAATTCCCGGCCGCCCAGAGGGTGCCGTGCTCTGCCTGGGCCAAGGCCACATAAAATGATATCACCCCGGCTGAAACACGCCGGCCCCCGAAATCCGCAAAAAGTGAGGGATGCAACACGAGGACTTCCCAAGAGGTCACCCATCCTAGTACTACTCTCGCCCAAGCACGCTTAACTTCGGAGTTCGATGGGATCCTGCTTTAGTGTCGGTATGATCGCATCCGACATGTGTCCCCTCCTTTCCCCTTAACTCCACCTCTGCCTGGCACATCAAATTCCCTGGCCGCCCAGAGGGTGCCGTGCTCAAGGCCTCGCCAAGGCCACATAAAATGATATCACCCCGGCGAAACACGCCTGGCCCCCGAAATCCGCAAAGTGAGGGATGCAACACGAGGACTTCCCAGAGGTCACCCATCCTAGTACTACTCTCGCCAAGCACGCTTAACTTCGAGTTCGATGGGATCCTGCTTTAGTGTCGGGTATGATCGCATCCGACATGTGTCCCCTCCTTCCCTTAACTCCACCTCTACTGCGTGGCACATCAAATTCCCTACGGGCCAGAGGGTGCCGTGTCGCGTGGCCTGGGCCAAGGCCACATAAAATGATATCACCCCGGCGAAACACGCCGCCCCCGAAATCCGCAAAAAGTGAGGGATGCAACACGAGGACTTCCCAGAGGTCACCCATCCTAGTACTACTCTCGCCAAGCACGCTTAACTTCGAGTTCGATGGGATCCTGCTTTAGTGTGGTATGATCGCATCCGACATGTGTCCCCTCCTTTCCCCTTAACTCCACCTCGCCTGGCACATCAAATTCCCTGGCCGCTCAGAGGGTGCCGTGCTCGCGTGGGGCCAAGGCCACATAAAATGATATCACCCCTGGCGAAACACGCCGGGCCCCCGAATCCGCAAAGTGAGGGATGCAACACGAGGACTTCCTGTGAGGTCACCCATCCTAGTACTACTCTCGCCAAGCACGCTTTAACTTCTGAGTTCGATGGGATCCTGCTTTAGTGGGTATGATCGCATCCGACATGTGTCCCCTCCTTTCCCCTTAACTCCACCTACTGTGGCACATCAAATTCCCTGGCCGCCCAGAGGGTGCCGTGCTCGCAAGCTCGCCAAGGCCACATAAAATGATATCACCCCGGCTGAAACACGCCGTCCCCGAAATCCGCAAAAAGTGAGGGATGCAACACGAGGACTTCCCAGGAGGTCACCCATCCTAGTACTACTCTCGCCAAGCACGCTTAACTTCGGAGTTCGATGGGATCCTGCTTTAGTGTCGGGTATGATCGCATCCGACATGTGTCCCCTCCTTTCCCCTTAACTCCACCTCGCCTGGCACATCAAATTCCCTGGCCCAGAGGGTGCCGTGCTCGCTGGGCCCGCCGCCACATAAAATGAAATCACCCGCGGCGGAAACACGCCGTCCCCGAAATCCGCAAAAAGTGAGGGATGCAACACGAGGACTTCCCGGAGGTCACCCATCCTAGTACTACTCGCCCAAGCACGCTTAACTTCGAGTTCGATGGGATCCTGCTTTAGTGCCGGTATGATCGCATCCGACATGTGCCCCTCCTTTCCCCTTAACTCCACCTCTACTGCGTGGCACATCAAATTCCTGGCCGGCCCAGAGGGTGCCGTGCCGCGTGCTCGGGCCAAGGCCACATAAAATGATATCACCTCTGCGAACACGCCGCCCCCGAAATCCGCAAAGTGAGGGATGCAACACGAGGACTTCTCAGTGAGGTCACCCATCCTAGTACTACTTCGCCCAAGCACGCTTAACTTCGAGTTCGATGGGATCCTGCTTTAGTGTCGGTATGATCGCATCCGACATGTGTCCCCTCCTTTCCCCTTAACTCCACCTCGCCTGTGGCACATCAAATTCCCTTGGCCGCCAGAGGGTGCCGTGCTCGCTGGGCCAAGGCCACATAAAATGATATCACCCCATGAACACGCCGCCCCCGAAATCCGCAAAAAGTGAGGGATGCAACACGAGGACTTCTCAGAGGTCACCCATCCTAGTACTACTCTCGCCAAGCACGCTTAACTTCTGAGTTCGATGGGATCCTGCTTTAGTGGGTATGATCGCATCCGACATGTGTCCCCTCCTTTCCCCTTAACTCCACCTCTCGTGGCACATCAAATTCCCTGGCCAGAGGGTGCCGTGCTCGCTCGCTGGGCCAAGGCCACATAAAATGATATCACCCCGGCGGAAACACGCCGCTGGCCCCCGAAATCCGCAAAAAGTGAGGGATGCAACACGAGGACTTCCTGTGAGGTCACCCATCCTAGTACTACTCTCGCCAAGCACGCTTAACTTCGAGTTCGATGGGATCCTGCTTTAGTGTCGGGTATGATCGCATCCGACATGTGTCCCCTCCCTTTCCCCTTAACTCCACCTCGCGTGGCACATCAAATTCCCGGCCGCCAGAGGGTGCCGTGCTCGCTGGGCCAAGGCCACATAAAATGATATCACCCCTGCGGAACACGCCGCCCCCGAAATCCGCAAAGTGAGGGATGCAACACGAGGACTTCTCAGAGGTCACCCATCCTAGTACTACTCTCGCCAAGCACGCTTAACTTCTGAGTTCGATGGGATCCTGCTTTAGTGCCGGTATGATCGCATCCGACATGTGCCCCTCCTTTCCCCTTAACTCCACCTCGCTGTGGCACATCAAATTCTGGCCGGCCAGAGGGTGCCGTGCTCGCTGGGCCAAGGCCACATAGAATGATATCACCCCCGGCGGAAACACGCTCGCCGTCCCCGAAATCCGCAAAAAGTGAGGGATGCAACACGAGGACTTCCCAGAGGTCACCCATCCTAGTACTACTCTCGCCAAGCACGCTTAACTTCTGAGTTCGATGGGATCCTGCTTTAGTGCCGGGTATGATCGCATCCGACATGTGTCCCCTCCTTTCCCCTTAACTCCACCTCGCTGTGGCACATCAAATTCTGGCCGGCCAGAGGGTGCCGTGTGCTGGCCGTGCCAAGGCCACATAAAATGATATCACCTCTGGAACACGCCGCCGCCCCCGAAATCCGCAAAAGTGAGGGATGCAACACGAGGACTTCCCAGAGGTCACCCATCCTAGTACTACTCTCGCCCAAGCACGCTTAACTTCTGAGTTCGATGGGATCCTGCTTTAGTGTGGTATGATCGCATCCGACATGTGTCCCCTCCCTTTCCCCTTAACTCCACCTGCGGTGGCACATCAAATTCCTACCGGCCCAGAGGGTGCCGTGTCTGCGCTCGCTGGGCCACATAAAATGATATCACCCTGGCGAAACACGCCGCGGCCCCCGAAATCCGCAAAAAGTGAGGGATGCAACACGAGGACTTCCCAGGAGGTCACCCATCCTAGTACTACTCTCGCCAAGCACGCTTAACTTCTGAGTTCGATGGGATCCTGCTTTAGTGTCGGTATGATCGCATCCGACATGTGTCCCTCCCCTTTCCCTTAACTCCACCTGCGTGGCACATCAAATTCCTACGGCCCAGAGGGTGCCGTGCTCAAGGTTCCTGGGCCAAGGCCACATAAAATGATATCACCCCTGAAACACGCCGTCCCCGAAATCCGCAAAAAGTGAGGGATGCAACACGAGGACTTCCAAGGAGGTCACCCATCCTAGTACTACACACGCCCAAGCACGCTTAACTTCTGAGTTCGATGGGATCCTGCTTTAGTCGGTATGATCGCATCCGACATGTGTCCCTCCCCTTTCCTTAACTCCACCCTACTGCGTGGCACATCAAATTCCCTGGCCGCTCAGAGGGTGCCGTGCCCGCGCAAGTTCGCTGGGCCAAGGCCACATAAAATGATATCACCCCGCTGAAACACGCTGGCCCCCGAAATCCGCAAAAAGTGAGGGATGCAACACGAGGACTTCTCAGTGAGGTCACCCATCCTAGTACTACTCTCGCCCAAGCACGCTTTAACTTCTGAGTTCGATGGGATCCTGCTTTAGTGCCGGTATGATCGCATCCGACATGTGTCCCTCCCTTTCCCTTAACTCCACCTCGCGTGGCACATCAAATTCGGCCGGCCAGAGGGTGCCGTGCTCGCGTGGGCCAAGGCCACCACATAAAATGATATCACCCCCGGCGGAAACACATTCGCCGTCCCCGAAATCCGCAAAAGTGAGGGATGCAACACGAAGACTTCCCAAGAGGTCACCCATCCTAGTACTACTCTCGCCCAAGCACGCTTAACTTCGGAGTTCTGATGGGATCCGGTGCTTTAGTGTGGTATGATCGCATCCGACATGTGTCCCCTCCTTTCCCCTTAACTCCACCTCGCGTGGCACATCAAATTCCCTACGGGCCAGAGGGTGCCGTGTTCACAGCTGGGCCAAGGCCACATAAAATGATATCACCCGGCGGAAACACGCCGCTGGCCCCCGAAATCCGCAAAAAGTGAGGGATGCAACACGAGGACTTCCTGTGAGGTCACCCATCCTAGTACTACTCTCGCCAAGCACGCTTAACTTCTGAGTTCGATGGGATCCTGCTTTAGTGCCGGTATGATCGCATCCGACATGTGTCCCCTCCCCTTTCCCTTAATCCCACCTACTGTGGCACATCAAATTCTGGCCGCCCAGAGGGTGCCGTGTTCAAGGCTGGGCCACAAGGCCACATAAAATGATATCACCCCGGCTGAACACGCCGCCCCCGAAATCCGCAAAGTGAGGGATGCAACACGAGGACTTCTCAGGAGGTCACCCATCCTAGTACTACTCTCGCCAAGCACGCTTTAACTTCGAGTTCGATGGGATCCTGCTTTAGTGCCGGTATGATCGCATCCGACATGTGTCCCCTCCTTTCCCCTTAACTCCACCACTCGTGGCACATCAAATTCCTGGCCGGCCAGAGGGTGCCGTGTTCGCTGGGCCAGCCAAGGCCACATAAAATGATATCACCTCTGAAACACGCCGCCCCCGAAATCCGCAAAAAGTGAGGGATGCAACACGAGGACTTCCCAGAGGTCACCCATCCTAGTACTACTTCGCCCAAGCACGCTTAACTTCGAGTTCGATGGGATCCTGCTTTAGTGTGGTATGATCGCATCCGACATGTGTCCCTCCTTTCCCCTTAACTCCACCTCTACTGCGTGGCACATCAAATTCTTGGCCGCCAGAGGGTGCCGTGCTCGCGTAGGCCCGCCAAGGCCACATAAAATGATATCACCCCCTGGCGGAAACACGCCGCCCCCGAAATCCGCAAAGTGAGGGATGCAACACGAGGACTTCCAGTGAGGTCACCCATCCTAGTACTACTCTCGCCCAAGCACGCTTAACTTCGAGTTCGATGGGATCCTGCTTTAGTGTGGTATGATCGCATCCGACATGTGCCCTCTCCTTTCCCTTAACTCCACCCCGTGTGGCACATCAAATTCCCTGGCCGCCAGAGGGTGCCGTGCTCGCTGGGCCAAGGCCACATAAAATGATATCACCTCTGAAACACGCCGTCCCCGAAATCCGCAAAAAGTGAGGGATGCAACACGAGGACTTCCTGTGAGGTCACCCATCCTAGTACTACTCTCGCCAAGCACGCTTAACTTCGGAGTTCGATGGGATCCTGCTTTAGTGCCGGTATGATCGCATCCGACATGTGTCCCTCCCTTTCCCCTTAACTCCACCTCGCTGGCACATCAAATTCCCGGCCCGTAGGGTGCCGTGCTTCGCGTAGCCTGCGGGCCAAGGCCACATAAAATGATATCACCCCTGAAACACGCCGTCCCCGAAATCCGCAAAAAGTGAGGGATGCAACACGAGGACTCTCAGAGGTCACCCATCCTAGTACTACTCTCGCCCAAGCACGCTTAACTTCTGAGTTCGATGGGATCCTGCTTTAGTGTGGTATGATCGCATCCGACATGTGTCCCCTCCTTTCCCCTTAACTCCACCTCGCCTGTGGCACATCAAATTCGGCCGGCCAGAGGTGCCGTGCCGCGTGGGCCAAGCGCCACATAAAATGATATCACCTCTGCTGAAACACGCCGCCCCCGAAATCCGCAAAGTGAGGGATGCAACACGAGGACTTCTCAGTGAGGTCACCCATCCTAGTACTACTCTCGCCAAGCACGCTTAACTTCTCGAGTTCGATGGGATCCTGCTTTAGTGGTATGATCGCATCCGACATGTGTCCCCTCCTTTCCCCTTAACTCCACCCCGCTGCGTGGCACATCAAATTCCCTGGCCAGAGGGTGCCGTGAGCGTGGGCCAAGGCCACATAAAATGATATCACCCTGGAAACACGCCGGCCCCCGAAATCCGCAAAAGTGAGGGATGCAACACGAGGACTTCCCAGAGGTCACCCATCCTAGTACTACTCTCGCCAAGCACGCTTAACTTCTGAGTTCGATGGGATCCTGCTTTAGTGTGGTATGATCGCATCCGACATGTGTCCCCTCCTTTCCCCTTAACTCCACCTCGCCTGCGGCACATCAAATTCCCTACGGCCGCCAGAGGGTGCCGTGCGCGTGGGCCAGCGCCACATAAAATGATATCACCCCGGCTGAAACACGCCGCCCCCGAAATCCGCAAAAAGAGAGGGAAGCAACACGAGGACTTCCAGTGAGGTCACCCATCCTAGTACTACTCGCCCAAGCACGCTTAACTTCTGAGTTCGATGGGATCCTGCTTTAGTGCTGGTATGATCGCATCCGACATGTGTCCCCTCCCCTTTCCCCTTAACTCCACCTCGCCTGTGGCACATCAAATTCTACGGCCAGAGGGTGCCGTGCTCGCGCAGCCCGCGGCCACATAAAATGATATCACCCCCGGCGGAAACACGCTCGCCGTCCCCGAAATCCGCAAAAAGTGAGGGATGCAACACGAGGACTTCCCAGGAGGTCACCCATCCTAGTACTACTCTCGCCCAAGCACGCTTAACTTCGGAGTTCTGATGGGATCCGGTGCTTTAGTGCTGGTATGATCGCATCCGACATGTGTCCCTCCCCTTTCCCCTTAACTCCACCTCTACTGTGGCACATCAAATTCTGGCCGGGCCAGAGGGTGCCGTGCTCGCTGCTCAAGGCCACATAAAATGATATCACCCCCGGCGGAAACACGCCGTCCCCGAAATCCGCAAAAAGTGAGGGATGCAACACGAGGACTTCCTCGGAGGTCACCCATCCTAGTACTACTCTCGCCCAAGCACGCTTAACTTCGGAGTTCGATGGGATCCTGCTTTAGTGCTCGGTATGATCGCATCCGACATGTGTCCCCTCCTTTCCCCTTAACTCCACCTCGCGTGGCACATCAAATTCTGGCCAGAGTAGGTGCCGTGCTCGCAAGGGCCAGCGCGGGCCACATAAAATGATATCACCCCTGAACACGCCGTCCCCGAAATCCGCAAAGTGAGGGATGCAACACGAGGACTTCCCAGGAGGTCACCCATCCTAGTACTACTCTCGCCCAAGCACGCTTAACTTCGGAGTTCTGATGGGATCCGGTGCTGTAGTGCTGGTATGATCGCATCCGACATGTGTCCCCTCCTTTCCCTTAACTCCACCTCTACTGCGTGGCACATCAAATTCCCGGCCCGTAGGGTGCCGTGCCCGCGTGGGCCCGCGCCACATAAAATGATATCACCCCCGGCGGAAACACGCTCGCCGTCCCCGAAATCCGCAAAAAGTGAGGGATGCAACACGAGGACTTCCCAGGAGGTCACCCATCCTAGTACTACTCTCGCCCAAGCACGCTTAACTTCGGAGTTCTGATGGGATCCGGTGCTTTAGTGCTGGTATGATCGCATCCGACATGTGTCCCTCCCTTTCCCCTTAACTCCACCCTACTGTGGCACATCAAATTCCTACGGCCATAGGGTGCCGTGCTCGCGTGGCCGCGCCACAAGGCCACATAAAATGATATCACCCCGGCTGAAACACGCCGCCGCCCCGAAATCCGCAAAGTGAGGGATGCAACACGAGGACTTCCAGGAGGTCACCCATCCTAGTACTACTCTCGCCCAAGCACGCTTAACTTCGAGTTCGATGGGATCCTGCTTTAGTCCGGTATGAGCGCATCCGACATGTGGCCCCTCCCCTTTCCCCTTAACTCCACCTCGCCTGCGTGGCACATCAAATTCCCTGGCCGGCCCAGAGGGTGCCGTGCTCGCAGCCCGCTGGCCACATAAAATGATATCACCTCTGGAACACGCCGCCCCCGAAATCCGCAAAAAGTGAGGGATGCAACACGAGGACTTCCTGTGAGGTCACCCATCCTAGTACTACTCTCGCCAAGCACGCTTAACTTCTGAGTTCGATGGGATCCTGCTTTAGTGTCGGTATGATCGCATCCGACATGTGTCCTCCTCCTTTCCCTTAACTCCACCTCGCGTGGCACATCAAATTCGGCCGGCCCGTAGGTGCCGTGCTCGCTGGGCCAAGGCCACATAAAATGATATCACCCCCTGAACACGCCGCCCCCGAAATCCGCAAAGTGAGGGATGCAACACGAGGACTTCCCAGAGGTCACCCATCCTAGTACTACTCTCGCCAAGCACGCTTAACTTCTGAGTTCGATGGGATCCTGCTTTAGTGCCGGTATGATCGCATCCGACATGTGCCCCTCCCTTTCCCCTTAACTCCACCTCGCCTGTGGGCACATCAAATTCCCTGGCCGGCCAGGGTGCCGTGCTCGCGTGCTCGCCAAGGCCACATAAAATGATATCACCCCGGCGAACACGCCGCCCCCCGAAATCCGCAAAAGTGAGGGATGCAACACGAGGACTTCCAGTGAGGTCACCCATCCTAGTACTACTCTCGCCCAAGCACGCTTAACTTCTGAGTTCGATGGGATCCTGCTTTAGTGTCGGTATGATCGCATCCGACATGTGTCCCTCCCTTTCCCCTTAACTCCACCCTACTGTGGCACATCAAATTCTACGGCCGCTAGAGGTGCCGTGCTCGCGTAGCCCGGGCCAAGGCCACATAAAATGATATCACCCCGGCGAAACACGCCGCCGCCCCGAAATCCGCAAAAAGTGAGGGATGCAACACGAGGACTTCCTGTGAGGTCACCCATCCTAGTACTACTCTCGCCAAGCACGCTTAACCCGGAGTTCGATGGGATCCTGCTTTAGTGCTGGTATGATCGCATCCGACATGTGTCCCCTCCTTTCCCCTTAACTCCACCTCGCGTGGCACATCAAATTCTGGCCGTAGGGTGCCGTGCTCGCTGGGCCAGCGCGCGCCACATAAAATGATATCACCCCGGCTGAAACACGCCGCCGGCCCCCGAAATCCGCAAAAAGTGAGGGATGCAACACGAGGACTTCCTGTGAGGTCACCCATCCTAGTACTACTCTCGCCAAGCACGCTTAACTTCTGAGTTCGATGGGATCCTGCTTTAGTGCCGGTATGATCGCATCCGACATGTGTCCCCTCCCCTTTCCTTAACTCCACCTCGCCTGTGGCACATCAAATTCGGCCGCCCAGAGGGTGCCGTGCTCGCGCGCTGGGCCAAGGCCACATAAAATGATATCACCTGGCTGAAACACGCCGCCCCCGAAATCCGCAAAAAGTGAGGGATGCAACACGAGGACTTCCCAGAGGTCACCCATCCTAGTACTACTCTCGCCAAGCACGCTTAACTTCTGAGTTCGATGGGATCCTGCTTTAGTGCCGGTATGATCGCATCCGACATGTGCCCCTCCTTTCCTTAACTCCACCGCCTGTGGCACATCAAATTCCCGGCCGGTAGGGTGCCGTGCGCAAGGCCTGGGCCAAGGCCACATAAAATGATATCACCCCTGGCGGAAGCACGCCGCTGGCCCCCGAAATCCGCAAAAAGTGAGGGATGCAACACGAGGACTTCCAGGAGGTCACCCATCCTAGTACTACTCTCGCCCAAGCACGCTTAACTTCGGAGTTCTGATGGGATCCGGTGCTTTAGTGCTGGTATGATCGCATCCGACATGTGCCCCCTCCCCTTTCCCCTTAACCCACCCCCCCCCGGGCACATCAAATTCCCGGCCGGCCCGTAGGGTGCCGTGCCCGCGTGGGCCCGCGCCGCGTCACATAAAATGATATCACCCCCGGCGGAAGCACGCTCGCCGTCCCCGAAATCCGCAAAAAGTGAGGGATGCAACACGAGGACTTCCCAGGAGGTCACCCATCCTAGTACTACTCTCGCCCAAGCACGCTTAACTTCGGAGTTCTGATGGGATCCGGTGCTTTAGTGCTGGTATGATCGCATCCGACATGTGCCCCCTCCCCTTTCCCCTTAACCCAAACAGCCCGTGGCACATCAAATTCCCTGGCCGCCACAGGGTGCCGTGCTCACTGGCCTCGCCAAGGCCACATAAAATGATATCACCCTGCTGAAGCACGCCGCCGCCCCGAAATCCGAAAAAGTGAGGGATGCAACACGAAGACTTCCAACGAGGTCACCCATCCTAGTACTACTCTCGCCCAAGCACGCTTAACTTCTGAGTTCGATGGGATCCTGCTTTAGTGCCGGTATGATCGCATCCGACATGTGTCCCCTCCTTTCCCCTTAACTCCACCTCACTGTGGCACATCAAATTCCTACGGGCCAGAGGGTGCCGTGCTGGTTCAAGGGCCCGGGCCAAGGCCACATAAAATGATATCACCCTGCGGAACACGCCGCCCCCGAAATCCGCAAAAGTGAGGATGCAACACGAGGACTTCTCAGAGGTCACCCATCCTAGTACTACTCTCGCCAAGCACGCTTAACTTCGAGTTCGATGGGATCCTGCTTTAGTGTGGTATGATCGCATCCGACATGTGCCCCTCCTTTCCCCTTAACTCCACCTCTACTGGTGGCACATCAAATTCCTACGGCCCAGAGGTGCCGTGCGTGCGCTGGGCCACACATAAAATGATATCACCCCTGAAGCACGCCGCCGCCCCCGAAATCCGCAAAGTGAGGGATGCAACACGAGGACTTCCCAGAGGTCACCCATCCTAGTACCACTCTCGCCAAGCACGCTTAACTTCTGAGTTCGATGGGATCCTGCTTTAGTGTCGGTATGATCGCATCCGACATGTGCCCCTCCTTTCCCCTTAACTCCACCTCGCCTGTGGCACATCAAATTCCCCGGGCCTGAGGGTGCCGTGCCCGGTAGTTCGGGCCAAGGCCACATAAAATGATATCACCCCCGGCGGAAGCACGCTCGCCGTCCCCGAAATCCGCAAAAAGTGAGGGATGCAACACGAGGACTTCCCAGGAGGTCACCCATCCTAGTACTACTCTCGCCCAAGCACGCTTAACTTCGGAGTTCTGATGGGATCCGGTGCTTTAGTGCTGGTATGATCGCATCCGACATGTGTCCCCTCCCCTTTCCCAAGCACGCGCACAGTTATCCTTTTTTTTCGCAGTCGGTCACATAAAATATGGATGCTTGGATGATTATTGGCAGTGATAGGCGTTATCCGGATGTTTTTGTTTCAAAAAACGTCTAAATTTTGGACCGTACTGTCAAAACACACATCCGTCCGATCAAAACATAGCAACCCCTATCTCGAATTCAGTTGGGCGTGCATCGATCTTAATGCAAATCCAATAGCCTGGAATTTGGATGATGGTTGTTAAAGAAAACATCCGGGTAAAAATTATCAAAACCCTTTGATTTTTTTTATTGCAGTCTGCTGTGTGTTTTTTTTTCCTCTCTTAGTCGGTTGTAGTTTTTGGGTACTAACACCTTGATTTTACCATGTCTCGGATGGCAACAGATTTTACTATGAGTCGGTTATAGCTCTAATAAACTAAGTGTTGGAATTTTCTATGTCTGAGATGGCATTTTGCTCTGTGTGATTTTGCTAATTGTTGGACAACGGATTTTACTATGAGTCGGGTATAGCTCTCATGACCTAAGGGCTGGAATTTTCTATGTCTTGGATGACATTTTACAATGAATTGGGTATAGTTCTCACTACAATGTTCATTCTCGGATGATTGTACATTTTTACTATGAGTTGGGTTCTCAGTTTTACTACGAGTGTATGTCTTTACATTTTTACTATGAGGTTTTTACTATGGGGTTGTTTGGCAAAGCTCTAATTCCATCAAATTCTTGTTGTTGGTGGATCTGGAGCTGTAGGTATATTTAACTCCTGTTTGGCAGAGCTCCATATCCTAGCCTCACTTCAGATCTAAAACTTGTAGGCTAAAATAAAGTGAATTAATTTTATATTTTTATTCTAAAATATAAATAAGATGACCCACCTAAACATTCTTAATAAACCAACAACTCCAGCTCTGCAGATCTGGTGGAGTTAGGAATACCCAGTTCCACTAGATCCACGGATCTGGTGAAACTGGAGCTCTCCCAAACAGACCTAAAAGTGTTTAGGTAGATCATATTGCTAAGGTGAAGTTAGATCTGAAACTCTGCCAAATAGAACCTATAAGTCTCTCTCCGATGATCGTACATTTTTACTGTAAGTCGTGTTCTCAGTTTTATTATGAGTCTGTCTTGGTTGATCGTACATACTACTTCGGGGTGCTTCGTACCCATTTTTAAAGTACGTAGTATTACATAGACTTTCATGAAAGCGTATATCGACTTTTTCTTAAAAACATGCGGACACATGCATGCTAACATCATAGCATGCTATGCAAAAGATGATTGCAGCAGGAATGAAACCGGAGGGGGCCTTCAAAGCTCGCACCGATTTTCGTCGAAAATCACGATTTTGAAATCTATTGTTTTAAAATCAGCGGTCAAAGCGGTGAAAAAATAGATAGGTGGAAAACTAAAATCGTGAACAAAATAATGGCCTAATAGGACGAGCTTTTAATATATTTTTTCCATTAGCTAGAGAACAGAAGCGTTACATTCTATTTTGAGATGGGTTTTGTAGAGGTGTTCAAATTATTTATTGAATGTCTACTTTGAGAGAATTATTTGGTTGTATGTTCCAACACAGCAATCATGACCACAAAGCGTTGCACACCATTTGGAAGCAGTAATCAAGCATTCTCTAATGCAGTCTTGCATGAAACGGAAAAGGTGAAACACTATTGGCTAAAAAGAAGAGAAGGTAAGGAATCAGATATCAAAAAATCTTTTGACTTTGTAAGATGCACTCGTGAGCTATGAACCTGCTGTTCTATGTCTACACGTTGCCATGGTGGTGCTTCCGCTTGGGCATCGTCGTCGCGAACTCGCGAGCTAGATGTATGTCCGCGCTGCCTTCTCCGCGTTAGCCTCTACGGTGACGACCTCACTAGCCTCGCATGTGAGGACGTCGACATCGAGGAAGGGCAGGTGGAGCAGTAGCGCCAAGGCATGTTGCCGCGCATCCCTGGTCTCGGGAAGGCATCGCAGGCGGTGGAGAAAGAGCAGGAGGCGAGACGACAGGCTCAAGGGTTTCGGTAGGCGGCTGAGGCCCAATCTGGCGGTGTTGCAAGGATGGAGGAACAAGAGTAGAGGAAGACCGATGGCGGGCGGCACCGATAGAGTGGAGCTAGCGATGGTTCCTGGGATGCGAATGTACCCGAAAATCATGGCCGTGCAGATCGTGGGGTGCGGGAAAGCGACAATGGCGATGGAGGTGGTGAGGGGCGGAGCGGGCGAAAGGGAGCACGATGAGGGGCGTGAGCAGAGGAGGGGAACATGATAGCGAATAGGCCAGAACCCGTGGGGAGGACGGCGGGAGCTAAAATAATTGCAATTGATGGGACTCGATCCCCAACACCTCACACATGCGAAGCAAGAGCTCTCCCAGCTGGGCTGCATGGTGTAATATAGGGATGAGAGGCCAGGAACTCTATGAAATATAATATAGGGATACCAGCATGGCAAACAGGCAAAGACTGCACCCCACGAAAATTTTTTGGGCTATAGAATCAAATTCTGATGTTGTTGTCGGTACATATCAATATCCAAAGTCACCTCAGATGGATTTGTGCTACAAATATTAATACTGTGGCTTCTTTATTCTCTTTCCAGTTGTTAATTTTGGCTTACTGTTTATTTTACACTTATTTTGGGCACTTCATATTTTATTATTTCATCAGAATACAGACTTCATAACATTCTTGGTTTAAACCGAATGTGATATGGCAATTGGAACCGCAGGAGAAAGCAGCAGCGTGGTGAGTTTGCGGAGGCGATGGTGAAGCATGTCGTCTTCGGGGAAAAGGAAGGGACCAACGTCTAGAACACGACGAGGCAAACCTGATGGTGTGGTTGGTGGCGAAGAAGACTCACCGATAGCATTGAATCCCTAGAGAAGACGGCGGTGATGAAATTCTTGTTGAGCTCGATTCGGCCTAGAGGCGGCGAAAATGGGGGCACGGTGCTAGGGTTTTGAGAGAGGGTGAGATTGCGAATATCATTATGTGCTTGGCTCGGCTTTATTGCCATGGAGGAAGCTGCGTGGCGTGCGAGTTGTACAATCCATGTTGGGCGCGGCGTGGACTCTCGGAAAAGAAAAACAGTGAATTCACTGTTGGGCTGGGCTGGGCCGGTGGGGTTGGTGGGCCAGGAGGTTGGCCTGGCAGGCCGATCAGCCTAGGAAAAGAAATGGGTTGGCCAATTTCGGCCTGACGGAATTTTGTGAAAACTAAAAGATTATTGAATTAACAAACTGTTGAAAATTCAAATAAATAGGCAGGCCGATCAGCCTAGGAACCCAATTGAGATTAGTTAAATTAAATCTTTTCATTAATGAAAAATTCCAATTATACATCTTTTCATTAATGAAAAATTCCAATTAATCTTTAATAATTTGAGAAAAATCCAAATGGTTTCTTTTCACTACTACAGAACCGGCCTTCACAACCGGCCGTTCACAAGCGGTTACGTGCGCACCGCTTGTGGAGTCCCGTGCCACAAGCGGTTCGTGGGCAACGGACGGGAGGGGGTCTCTAGAAGCG
This sequence comes from Rhipidocladum racemiflorum, assembly GCA_036346355.1. NCBI lineage: Eukaryota > Viridiplantae > Streptophyta > Magnoliopsida > Poales > Poaceae > Rhipidocladum > Rhipidocladum racemiflorum. The sequence continues at coordinate 31,416,366 of CM070589.1, forward strand.
GTTTGTAACACGAACCCCTTCTGGAGCCTCCTTTCTAGAAGCGGTTCGTCTTTGGAACCGCTTGTAGAGCTCTAGTGGGGCGCCAGAAGCGGTTTGTGTGTAGAACCGCTTGTAGAAACCCCCTCCCGCCCAGCGCATTTAAACCATGTCTTCCTCCCCGAGCTCGCACAGGACATCACAGTGGTGGGCCGAGAGCTACCTGTTCATGGCGAGGTGCTGCCAAAATTTTGAATTGAGGCTATTAGATCCGAATTAATTGTCCTAAGGTGAGTAATATGTTGCTGACATCCTTCTCACCTAGATATTGATGTTTTTTGTGCATTGGATGTTGAGAAATTATGTTTTGTTGGCTTATATTTTTGTTCTTAATTAAGGTGATATATATTGTTTGGTGTATGAAATGAAATTCAATTAATGTGAAACGATGAAATGGTACAAAGGTGTGGAAGAGAAAAGATTTGTATGAAAATGTAACAATTAGTTAGTTTTATTTTAAAAAATGCAGGAGGATTAGAAATAATTAGTTGGCTTTAGTTCAAAGAACACAGAATGATTAAAAAATACAAAACTATTAGTCATAGTTAGCTTTAATAGAATATTGTGATAGATGTTGTTATTATTTTTATTTGTGTAGATGAATCGGCAATGGATGTACAATGCAGACCGTCGGTCAAGAGAGTTCAGAGATGGCATGAAGGAGTTTCTCGACGCGGCCGTTGCATTCTTGCCTCCAGGAAGCTTCATACGTTGTCCGTGCGTAGACTGCAAGAATGAGAAGGAGCATTCCGAATGATGGATGGTTATGAGGCATGTGATCACGAGAGGTTTCATGGCAAACTATACCTGCTGGACCCACCATGGTGAAACAAAGGCGATTCGACAGGAAGACGATGAAGAAGACGAAGAAGAGGAAGATAGAGCCAATAAAGATGCCTGACACCACTCAATACGGTCCGTGGGAAGATACACTCGATGAGTTTGGCGATGATGAGCTAGATCGATGCTCCGTGACGGAGAGGGAGAGTTCACAGAGGAAAGACAATACAAGAAGTTTCAGAGCATGGTAGAGGACCACACAATCGCTTTGTACCCAAAGCGTATGCAGGCCACAAAAAGCTGCGTACTACACTGGAACTCATGCAATGGAAGGCCAGACATGGTGTGTCAGACAAGGGATTCAATGGTTTGTTATCACTCGTAAAGAAGTTGCTTCCGGAAGGTAACACTCTACCCGAATCTACGTATGAAGCGAAGCGAGTCCTCTGCCCTTTAGGATTGCAAGTGCGGAAGATACATGCATGTCCTAACGATTGTATCCTTTATCGCAATGAGTATGCCGATTTGGTGGTTTGTCCAGTGTGCGAAGAATCCCGGTATAAGGTGCAACGTGACGATTCAGGTGAATTAGATGGGAATCGTACGAAGAAGAGAACTCCAACAAAAGTATTGTGGTATTTCCCTGTGATACCCCAGTTGAAGCGTATGTTTGCTAACGAAGGTCATGCCAAGATGATGCGTTGGCATGAAGAAGAGCGTAAGGAAGACGGGATGCTTAGACACCCCGCAGATGGCTCACAGTGGCGGAAAGTCGATCGGGCTTACCCGAACTTTGCAAATGAGGTCAGAAACATAAGGTTTGGGTTGAGCACCGATGGGATGAATCCTTTCGGTCAGTTGAGAAGCATCCATAGCACCTGGCTAGTGACACTTTGCATCTATAACATTCCTCCATGGTTGTGCATGAAGCGGAAGTACATCATGATGCCATTATTGATCGAAGGCCCGAAGCAACCTGGAAACGACATAGATGTCTACCTGAAACCATTGGTTGAAGACCTTGTGAAGTTGTGGGAGGATGGTGTACGGGTTTGGGATGAGTACAGAAGAGAGTATTTCAACCTGCGTGCATTGTTGTTTGTAACAATCAACGATTGGCCTGCTCTCTGTAATCTCGTCCGCCAAAGCTGTGAAAGGGTTTAAAGCTCGCACCAAAGGTGCATAGATGAAACGGACTGCATGTACCTGAAAAACTCTCAAGTGTGTGTACATGGGGCACCGCAGTTTCTTCCTAGCAGTCATGCTTTGAGGTGGAAAGGCAAAGAATTTAACGGGGAACAGAAGTTCGTGGTAAGCCTCAAAGATCGTAATGGGCGACTTGTGTTTGCTATGGTAAAGGATCTGAAAGTAGTATTTGGGAAAGGTCTTGGAAGCATACCTGCTTTTAACGAGGATGGTCATGCACCCACATGGAAGAAGAAATCAATATTTTGGGACTGCCGTAGATTGGGAGATTTTGGAGGTTCGTCACTCGCTTGACTTCATGCACATCACGAAGAATGTTTGTTTGAACCTGCTAGGCTACATAGATATGTACGGCAAATCGAAAGATACACTACAAGCTCGGAAGGACCTTGAAGACATGGAGGTGAGGAGTGACCTACATCCGAAAAACAAAGAAGGGACAAAACAACTTTATCTACATCCTGCGAGCTACACTCCAAGCAAAGAAGAGAAAAAAAAGCATGATTGAGTGTTTGAACAGTGTGAAGGTCCCTTCTGGATACTCCTCAAATGTAAAGAGACTCATAAACACGAAAGAGAACAAACTCTAAGGCCTAAAATCCCATGACTGCCTTGTGTTGATGACATGATTGCTCCCAAGAGCTATCGAGGTATACCGCCTGAGTGGGTGCGGGGACAATCACGGTTATGTTCCTTCTTCAACGCCATTTGGCGTAAGGTCGTCGAACCAGCTAAAGCGCCTAAGTTGGAGGTCGATGTGGTACAAAGTTTGGTTAGCCTCGAGATGATTTTTCCTCCTGCATTCTTTGATATCATGGTTCATCTCACCATTCACCTTGTCAAGGAGATAGGTATCCTCTGACCAAAGGTATCTCGCACAACATGTTCCCTTTCGAGAGGTACATGAGCGCCATCAAGAAGTACGCTCAGAATCGCTCGCTGGGCTCCGAAGGCTGCATTGCCGAGGGCTACGTGACGGAGGAGGTGATAGAGTTTTGTGTTGATTACATGAATGATCTAAATCCTACTCGGCGTCCCCATATCACGACACGAGGGGAGACTACGGGGCAAAGGGACAATAGGAAGGCAAGCAGTTGCATGCAAAGATCTTGTAGCATTCAAGCAAGCACATTACAATGTTCTGAAGCAATCAACCAAAGTCGCCACCTCTGTTCTTCAAAGACAAGAGTGTCCTACGCCATGAGTTCACAGGGAAGACAGAGAGTTGGATAACCCTGAAGCACATGGATTCTTTCGGCAGCTGGCTACATAAGTACATCCTTGAGGAAGGGTCAAACGATGAACTATTGCAACGCTTGGCCCGGGGACCATCACAAGGAATCGGGACATTCAAGGGGTATGAGATCAATGGTTACACATTCTACACCAGATCCCAGGATAACAGAGCACCAACCGTAATAAATGGGTGTCCGTATAGACGCCGAAGACAACAAAGCAAGGTGTTCGGCACATATTATGGTTTCATAGAAGAAATATGGGAGCTCGACTATAGACCTCTGAAGGTCCCTCTATTTAAGTGCCAATGGGTCAAGCTGACTCCAAACGGTGTGAAGGTCGACAAATATGGCATGACAACAGTGGATCTCACAGAAGTCGGTTATAGGCGCGAACCGTTTGTTCTCGCGAACGATGTGATCCAGGTCTTCTATGTAATGGACATGTCAAGCAAACCCAAAAATCGAAAGGACAAGCAAAAGGTAATGCCAAAGCGACATGTAGTTCTCCAAGGCAAACGAAGGATTGTAGGAGTTGAGGACGTCACCGATGAGGAAGAGTATGGTCAGTTCGACGAGCTCCCTCTTTTTACAGTTGATGTTGACATAAACGTCCTGTGTGACAGTGATGTCGATGCTCCTTACATACGTCACGATCATAAAGAAGGAACAATTGTAAAGACGAAGACTTAAGATGTACTACCTGTATACATTATGGCTGGTGAAACATTGTGTGTACATTATTCCATATGATCATGTTGAAATGTTGATGTTTAACATTGCTTGTACATTATTCCATATGATCATGTTGAAATGTTGATGTTTAACATTGCTTGTACATATGATGTTTTAAAAAAATGAAACAATAGAATAGAAAAACAGGAAAAAATTAAACAATCGAATACAAACACTTAACAAACATGAAGGGATCGAATACAAACACTTGAAAAAAATGAAACAATAGAATAGAAACACGGAAAAAAATTAAACAGTTGAATACAAACACTTAAAAGAATGCGGTGCCTAATGTGCTTAACAAGAAATCTCTTCTCCCCTTAGCTGGGCGCTTAGTGCGGAGCTTGTGCACAGAGGTCGGGTGTTCGAGCCCCACTAGCGCCCCGCGGGCCTTTCTTTTTTTTAAACCAGACTACAAGCGGTTCTTAGTCCAAACCGCTTGTAGAGGGGGTCTCTACAAGCGGTTCTTAGTCCAAACCGCTTGTAGAGGGTGTCTCTACAAGCGGTTTGGACTAAGAACCGCTTTGTAGTCCGTTTAAAAAAGAAAGGCCCACGGGCACGAGTGGGGCTCGAACACCCGACCTCTCGTGTGCACAAGCCCGCACTAAGCGCCCGCCAGCCAAGGGGAGAAGAGATTTCTTGTTAACGATAAGGCATTGCATTCTTTTAAGTGTTACGATCTAATACTTTTACAAGCGGTTCGTGGAACAAACCGCATGTAATCGGGGCCCTCTACAAGCGGTTGGTATTAAAAACCGCTTGTAGATGTACCTCTACAAGCGGTTGGTATTACGAACCGCTTGTAGTCGGATCCTCTACACGTGGTGAAGCCAGCCTAGGGGCCTACAAGCGGTTGGTATTACGAACCGCTTCTAGAGGTGCTTCTACAAGCGGTTGGTATTACGAACCGCTTCTAGAGGTGCTTCTACAAGCGGTTCATAATACCAACCGCTGGTAGAAGCGGGACAAACACTTAAATTTTGAAGTCCCCACACTCTCCCGCACCTTCAAATTTTCTAAGTCCCCGCTAGAGCGCCATCTGTCGACCGCCACCGCGCCGGCGCCCTCAAATGACCGCCTCGACGCTCTCAAATGACCACGCCGACACCTCCCAGCCACCGCGCCGACGCCCCCCCAGGCCATCCACCCCGGAGGACCTAGGTAGCTGGCGAAATGCCCCCTCCTGCTCTATCTGTATTCATGCCCGCAAGGTGTTCGGTGAAATGCTCACAAGGATTTTTGTTGATCTGTTGCAGTTGGAGTACATTTTTGTTGTATATATATTGTATATATGTTTTCATGGCCACATGTATGTTGTATGTTGGAGTTTTCATGCTCTCTCTGTTGTAACTATTGTATATATATTGTATATGTTGTAAATATTGTATATATATTGTATATGTTGTAAATATTGTATATATATTGTATATTTATTTTAGTAAATATTGCCAAAAAAGTACAAATATTGTATATATATTGTATATTTATTTTAGTAAATATTGTATATATATTGTATATATGTTTTCATGGCCACATGTATGTTGTATGTTGGAGTTTTCATGGTACTAAATTTTAAAGGATGATCGATCGTGCGTATATATGTCGGGGTCCGTGGCCATATACTTCAAGTTTGAACTCAAAATTTTAAAGGATGATACGACACACTATAGATTATATCTAGAGATATGTCCGCTACCTAAATACTCCATTGTTTGTAACGAAGCGGAACGGCAGCATGCATGGAGGGGTGAGGGTGGGGTCCTACGTACGTGATACCTCTCTCCCATTCCACCCCATTGAAAGTGGCATTCCAGTCGTGGTTCCCTCTCTTTTGGGAGTTGCAAGGGGAAATCCCATCGGTTTCCCTCTCTTTTGGCCTAGAGATATTACAAATATATGTTTGTATGTGCGTATGTATTTAATATATAAATATTGTATATATGATTTCATGCCCACTATAGATGGCGACACCAAGACGTGGTGACCCGGATTTCGATGACGAGGAAAATATGATGTTCGAGACCATTGCACTGGGAACCATCTTAGGCGTCGATGAGCCTCGTTAACACCGTATCGCTGTCGATGAGGTCAGAACACCAGGTACCGGCGAGGATCTTGCCGGCGACACCGAGGTATAGTCTTAACCATTATGAAATCACCGTAAACATGTTAATTATTCTAACATGTGTTTGTGTATCCACCCGGTACATCATCGCCACCCGGTCGGAATTAACCGAGGACCTAACAAGAAGCCTTCGACCAAGTATGTGATAAATCAAGTCGGCAACGACGAGTCTGCTAGCCCCACTTTCAGCAATTGGCCCTTTCAACAATGCTTGCGGCTACCACGTGAGGATCACGTCCCAATCAAAGATCGAGAAATGGATCAAGTCCCTGCGGCTACCAAGGAATCGCCTGAATGATATGAAGGAAAATTTCACTTTTCCGTATGGGTACGAATAGAAGGCCAAGGATGGGCTTTCAAGAAGATGGCAACTTCCTTTCAAAGAAGGGAAGTCGTCCCTCACCCGCAAGTACATCGACAAAGGAGAAATGCCGACTTCAATCAATTTCCTAAGCCGGGCGAGATCATTGGGAGGCTTTCGAGGAGTACAAGCTATCCGATGCAGACAGCCGCGAGAGAAAAACAAGGTGAATGCCCAAAAGAAGCAATACCATCACCATCTCGGCATCGGTGGTTACATTAAGGCTGCAAAGAAATGGGACAAGCGGGAAGAGGAACTTCGGCAGCAGGAAATTGTACCTGAAACTGAGGATTGGGAGCCTCGCCTGCGCAATTGGTTCTTGGGTCACGGGGGCCAACTTGCAGATGACGGTAGCTTGGTGATGGCACCAACAGTGCAAGAAGTTGGTGAAAGGATTGTACAAGCCATCGAACAATCTCGGTCAGGATCCTTGGTGACGGACAGGGAGAATGACGAGCTAACATATGCCCTTCAAAATCCTGAGCACTCGGGAAGGACACGAGGTTTCGGAAAGATACCTTGGAGGCACGGATTTGCCAAAGACTCAAGCAGTTACAGGAGCCGGGACAGAAGCAAGAGGAGAGATCAGGGTAGCGTGAGCCGATTGGAGGACGAGCTTAGAGCTACGAAGGCTTCCATCCCTGATCTGATCGCGCAACAAGTGTCCGAAGCAATAAGCGATGACGCCTTCAGGGAAGTAATGTTCAAGGGGCGCCGGAACCCGTGATAAGTCCCACCGCGCGAAAGAGCAGTTGCGCGTCCGCCGTGGCCCCTGAAGCAGATGACCCGCAGGTCCGTTATCCCGTGGACAACATCAAGGTTCGCCGCCAGTGCGAGCTACACATTGATATGCGTAACCTCTCCTACAAGGTGGCTTACGGCATGGCTTATCTGGTGGAGGCGGGCCAGACGTTCCACTTCAACCAGATACCCTCCGGGTACTCGAAGGTCACGGTGGAAGAGGTGGTGGGGGGCTTCGAAGATCTCTTGCTCGAGATTCTTTGAGGCGACGACGTGACCAAGCTTGGACAGGCCCTCCACGGCACATTCATCCTCTGGCGCAAAAAGTACATCATATTTCCAGATGGTGTGGAGGTCACATCTCCAACAATAGAGGACTCGCAGTTTGAGCCAGTTGCAGCAGCAAGCACGCCTCCTCCACATCGACAACCCACGACTCCTCCAACGCCGTCGCTGACGCAAAGCTTCTCTAGTGGTCGAGGCCACGCCTCCTCCACCTCCCGCTCCACAAAGAAGCCCGACATCTCCAAATCACCACACCTCCAAAGATCTCCCCGAGGAAGAAGCTCCATGTCGAAGGAAGGAGGGATCCCGCACCGCACTGCCCCACGGTTGGCATCAAGCCAGACGAGAGAATGTTGAAGGAACTGCCGAAGAGGCCATATGATTTGACTGTGGAGGAGCTATCAATTACCGTAAAGACGGATGTGGCCAGGCGGTTTGCGCCAACGGCGAGCCCAACGTTAAAACCGATAAAAATTGTGAAGCACTTTCAACATAAAGCGAACGCGCGCCATCACTGTGACGACCGACTCACGAAAGGACAATAAGAAAGGCTACAAGGAAAAATACACGGGCTTCGTCGGCAGGAAAGAAGAAGAAGAAAGTGGAAGATGTGCAGAGTGCTGAGCAGTTGAGGATCCAAGAATTCTTGAAGGAGGCAGGACTTGAATCAATAGACCAGGATCTTCCAGTGGCACCAACCAGATGGAAGTATGAGTTGGGAAAACCGCTAATTGATCCAAAAGATATAAATGATCTCCCAACGAAGATGCGTCAAATGCATGAATGTTACATGAAAAGGGCATCTAAAGGAGAGAAAATGTTCCACCTCATTTCTCAAGATGAGCACTTCTTCCGCGGGCAAAAGACAGACATATGGCTGCAATTCGAGGACTTGTACCATGTGTACCAAACAGACGCCATCGACGTTGGCTTCATGTGCTGCTGGTGTCTGTAAGTGTTGATCTGCTAAGTTTACCGTTTGCTTCCTCTCGTACCACAAAATTGAAAATCTAATTAACTTAGTTATCCCTTCTTATGTAGAATGGAGATACAACGATGTAGAAGACTGGGCAAACAGAACGTTGGCTTCATCGACCCAGAGGTTGTCAACGAGAAAATCTGGCAATTCGACCAGCAAAGATCGCATGTTGAGGCATACATTTTGCGTGCATTATTCAAACAGCACTACAAACCGTACATACTTCTGCCCTTCAACTTCATGTACGTGTTCTCACAAACCTCTTGTTCTTGTATTTCTTAAGCCATTGATAGTACGACTAGCTGCTTACGCGCTTGTTGGAATATACGAATAGGTTTCACTGGATCCTTCTAGTCATCGAGCTTGACAACAGCAGGATTATAGTTCATGACTCAAGAAGGAATCCAATCAGCAAATACCAATGGTTCATTGACGTCCTCAACAAGACATTTGCAAAGTTCCAGAAGAAACATAAAGGAGAATTCAAGAAAGAATTCGAAGTCATAGTGAGCACTCAGGTACGTACTACAAAAACAATTATTAATATAAATGCACCATATCAGTTCTTCATCTGATATTCTGAAATTTCTGGCAATTCGAAGTCATAGTGAGCACTTATGTGGCTACTACGTGTTCCACTATATTCAAAGTTTTATTCATGGCGATGAGCTGGAACATTATGCCGATGTTTGTATATGCATGTCAATTTGTTAGCTACAACTTACATTTTAATTAATTGCATGCGATCGGATATTTATATACTTCCTGCTTAATCAATTTTCAGCCCAACATCGATGAGCATGTTAGCGTGCTCCCGCCTCACCGAGTGCGCGCACTGCAAGAACAACTAACCGGCTTCATTGTCGACGAGGTTGTATCTCCAAATGGCGAGTTCCACGTACGGCTTGGTCCATCGTTGAACATAGCTGAACTGATGACGACATCGACGTCGACCAAGGACTTGACTGACGCATGCAAGAACTGAGTTTGATAATCATTTTTTTAATCATTCAAACTTGTAAACGTCGATAGCGTGTATGTACTTGTCCATTTGTTACACTATTAAGTTCGTTTTTTTTACTGAGCTAGCTTGTGAACATGTGTATGAGTAAGCATATGTAATATATATTTAATTGCGCAGAAAACTCCTCCACTCATATTTAATTTTATGGTCAAAAACGATATACAAAAACACTAAAAGAACATATTCTATAATACATATAATTGAAAAATCTCTCCACAAGCGGTTGGTGACTCTAACCGCTTCTGGAGTGTTTGCTCTCCACAAGCGGTTTGTAACACGAACCGCTTGTGGAGTCCCCCACGTGGCGGCTCCACTGGCCTTCCTGGACACCTTCCCAACCACTTCTGCTGCCACAATACAAGCGGTTCGTGCAACCGCTTGTGATACCGGACGGGTGTCACACGCGGTTGCTTAGAAGCGGTTATAAAACCGCTTCTGAAGGGGGTTACGACCCGCTTGTGGTAGCCAGTTCTGTAGTAGTGTTTATTTTTAATACTTTTGAAAGTTGCAAAAATCGGGGTGTTATAGAAGTTTTCTGGGAATGACAAGATATTATCAATATCTTATGCATTTTGTTCGAACACTTCCACCTAGCTATTGAAAAAGGAGAAGACATTTGCTAGGACATCAAAGTTTTGCAATCAAATTGATTTTCTTCCTTGGTTTTGAAACTCAAATTATGCATTTTGTGTGATTTGTCAATATACTCATCAAGGGGGAGATTGAAGGACCATGTGGAGATCCATCCATGTTTGTTATGAGTATTTGACTTTATTTAAGCAATGTCTGCTTAGGTTTGAGTTTGATTTGAATTGGAATTCAAAAGGAAGCAATTTGAGTTGTGTTAGCTTACTACCAGCCTATGGCTAGTGGTAGAATCGACTGGTGAATGAGACATGATTAATTTTGAGCATTTGTGATGATTATTAACAATGCTATGTGATGGGTTTTTCTGTCTTTGATGGTTGCAGGACGATGATGCTAGGTCATGGTGAGGCGGAGGATGACCGGGACTAGGCGAGGTGCGTTGGAGGTCCAAACGGTCGAAGATCACCGGAAAATGATCGGAGACAGAGTCCGGGTGAGTCAAGAAGGCAAGGAAAGGCGATGTAACACCTGGGTTCTTGTAATTAAGCTTAATGAAGCTAATTAAGTGTCTATTAGTTCTCTGATTCATTTTTGGATCTTCATTTGGAGTTATTCATTTTTGAATCCTTTTTGTCATTTCATTCGATCGTTATTCCCGTTCGAAGCCCGAGTTTCGATTTTGGTCAAATCTCTAACCGAAAAAGTTAGATCTAAGAACCTACGCTCCAAAACCTTCATTAGGGTCCCCCGAACCTATCCCAAAAGACCCCAAGCCAATCAGTCGAGTGCCGAAGCGAAGCCGCAAAAATTCCAAAACTTCCACCTGCTGGGCAGTAGTACCGGGCATACCGGCCACCCTGAGCAGTACTGTCGGCCGAGGGGTCGAGGGTGCGTGTCGCCGGCCCTGTTTTCGCACGTCGTCGCCCATCCCGCCCGCACATCGTGCTGTCGGCCGGCTCCAGGCCCAAAAAAGACTCCCCACCCCTCTCTCTCCTCACTCCTTCCACTTGCCCCTTCTTCCTCTCTCTTTTGCTCTCCCTCTCCCGTTCTTTCTCCTCCCCAACCGAATCCTCCTCTTCCTCCTCAAATTGGCCCAGCTTGAGCTCAAGGGGAGTTTGAAGATCAAGCTTGGAGGTGTGGAGAAGCATCCTCAAGTCCCTAGGAATCTCCTCAAGTGGTGGATTTCAATTTGGAGTTCATCTCTCTAGGTTAAACTCAAACCCTAGGTTAAACTCAAACCCTAACTTCTCCCTCTTTTTCTCTTTTCTTTTCTCTTTGGTTTAGCCCTAGAAAACCTAGATCGGGAGGTAGATCAGTGTTTCGCTGAGTTGCTAGACCTAGGGCAAACTCTTAGAAATGAGTTAGCGTGATCGATTTGATCCGAAAACCCTAATTGCCATTTTGTCGGATTTAATCGCCCAGAAGTCATTTCCTTGTGTTCTTGGAGTTCCTTTTCAAACCCTAATTCCATGAGCCAAGAAAACGACATTCGATTGTATCCAATGTCACCCAAGTTCAATTCTCGCCAAAAGAATCGAGTTCGAACTCGATTCGAGTCGGAAATTGAAGTTTGGGGCTAAGTAGGATTTTCGAGGTCAAAAAGTAAAAACTAGTCGCATCGGGCTCAAAACCTCAATTAGATAGCGTAGATAACACCTTAGTGCCGTAAAGGTTCTATTGCCATGAACAAAATCGAGTTTGGACTCTTTTTCAGTCGAAATCCAATTTCGTGTCATTTTCGGGGTTCGTAAGGTCAAAAACTGAGAATTTGAGCAAACATGCTCGAAACTCAACGGGACCAGCGTGAATGGGTCCTAGCATCGCTAGAAACCTAGTCATGCCCTTGCATCGAAGTTCTGAACCCATTCGCGCGAAATCACTCGTTTTGCAAAACCTAACCCTGGAATGCCGGCACTACCGCCATTGTGATCACATTAGTACCGCATGAGCGGTAGTACCGGGATTAGAGCTTCGGTAGTAAAATTTTAGAGCGAGCTATTTTGGCCTCTGGAGGAGCGGCACTACCGGTGGGTTGAGCTGGTATTACTGCATAAGCGGTAGTATCGTCAATAACGCTGCGGTAGCTATTTTCCAGAGAGTGCTATTTTGGCCTTTGCAAGTCCGGCACTACCGGTGTCCGAGGCCAGTACTGCCACATGAGCAGAAGTACCGTGGGCAACACGCTGGTACTTAATGTCTAGAGAGTACCCCATCTCGGTCCCCGGCCGTCGGCACTACCGAGCTAATGGGGCGGTATTGCCGGCCTAGGGTGGTACTACCGCACAATAGCCACTGGTACTGCCGGTGTGAACTGAGAACTAAAATTTATTTTGAATCTTTTGAGATTTTCGATTTTAGTCTTTTACAGTTAGTCTGTTGTTGCATTTGGTTCTTGACGACCTCATTTTGAATCGTTGTTGTTAGCTCTTATTGCTTTTGCGTAGACGTCGATGTGTTGGATTCCGCCGACGACCCCGATTTCAACCCCGGGTCAGATTTCGTCGAACAGCAAACATTGGAAGATGCTAGTTGTGGAAAATGGTAGATAACCCTGACATTGGAAGATTTCCTCAATCTTAATTGATCTGTGAACCTTGTTAAACTTTAGGTTAAACCTACGAATAGTAATAAATGTCAAGTGGGTATTAATGAGTAGTAATTGCATATGCTTAGTCCTGCTGTAGTAAGTGCTTCAGGAGACTGCGATACAGACAAATACAATTCCTCCTGGAGAAATTATGATAATTGGACCGGATTACGGTTTGGAAAGTGGGTTTTGGTTTCGGAAATTGGAATTTGGTTCCTAATGGATGAAAATTGGTTGTGTGGGTAAAGTGGATAAAGGAAAAGGAGTATTTAGACATGGGTGAGATGTGTCGTGTTTGGTGGTTCGGAATATGGTCTGGTCTGGTCTGGTTTGGAATTGGTTGTTGATTACAAGCAAGGGCTTGTTATTTGGTTGCCTTGCTATGGGGAGGGCGTGGGCTAGTGGGAGCTCCAAGGGGCCGCTACTGACCAGCCTCTGTGGCCATAGCAAGTGGTTTTTGAAGATTTCGCCTTAGTCACCCTAAGGACTGAACTTGATACTATCACTGAGTCAAAACAGTGCAACCACATGTGCTAGTATGGGATAGCCTTGACTTAGTAAATCGAGAAGGATTTATCCTTGCACTATTAGGAGGCAGAAGAGTTGGACACACATGTGGTAGCATTGTGTTCTAGGGACTCCCTCGTTGAGGCGTCGAAGTGGGAGTTTACCCAATACAACAGTGAATGCCTGGCTATGGGGAGTGACCCCTACCGCCATAGCAGGAACACACATTACTGGGCTAGTGCAAGGGGGTAAATCCCAACCTTTTGGAAAGTCTCGTCACAGTCTACCAAAACGGATACGATGAGTATCGCATGGCATGGATGACATGATTGCTAGAATGTGTCATGTGGGTAAAGTGCACAATCTCTGCAGAGAAATTAACCTAATCGATTAGCCATGCTCACGGTCTTGAGCAGCTTGGGAAGTACTGTCAAGTATTGATTTAGGTTTGGGTTTTGGTTTTGAAAAAGAAATTGGAAAATAGAATGGGTTGAAACTTGGTTTGGTTACGGTTTTGGTTTAATGGAAGTGGTTTGGAAACTTGATTTAGGAAAACGGTTGGCATGGTGAATGGATAATAGGTTGTGGAAATGGAATGGTATGGTTAATGGTTCTTGGAAAATGGGATGGTTGAATAATTGGATTATGGTTCGAGTGTTATATGTTTATTGATTACATTGAAATGTTCTCTTTACAATTGCTTTACAAATTGCAAATGATTCGAATCTATTATGTTATTGCAACTAAATCTTGCTTTGTGATCAAAACAGACTTAATGTAGAAACCTGCATCCTTTGTTCTAGCTTGCATCTATATTATTGTTTCCATACACTAAAGTCTTGAGAGTACATACATGTACTCACTGTTTGCTCTCATGAATTTTGACTAGTAGAAGAAGGTAATGAAGGAGATCTCGACGAGACGTAGTACGCTTCAGACTTCGACGAATTTGCTAAGGATTAACTGGGTTCCTTCCCGGTCAGTTGCCTATGGGTGGACGACACAATGCGAGGTTTTCTTTTGGATTTTCGCTGTAATGGAGCTCTCTTTTGGATTGTATTTGGCCAGTCGGCCGTAAACTATAACTAAAGTACCTGTAATAACTCTACCTTCCCGATGTAATGTTATTTACTCTTGTATGGTTGTGATGCATCTCAAATGACAACATGTAGGTGCTAGGCTACTGATCCAGGGAACTAGCACTAGACACACGGTTGCGGGAAGCTCGAATTGGCTTCAATTGGTTGGCACGAGCACTTAAGTCGAGTGGCTACCGATCAATTGGTCCCAATCCGAGTACGGTTTTAGTTAAGCATTCAAAATTATTGCAGGTTGCATAAATTACCAGTCCGACGCAACAGTAAAAACCTGGGTCACTAATCTAATACCGGAGCACCCAAATCATGCAAGCTAGGCCAGTTATTTTTTTTACTGCCAAAGTCACCTTCACAAAGTCAAACTTGTATAGCAAATAGGTTTGGTCACCGGGATCCCATGGAAATTCTTCCTTATTGATAAGCGGTTGCATCAAAAATGTTAGCCTGATGTGATAACCAAATACTTCCTTCTTGCACCAATTTCCTCCATTGTATTGTATGATCTTGTGATGCGCCAATAACTGTACCAACACATGCTCCCTCTCATGGTATTCCTTACATGAAATAACCAACTGTATGTATCCTTCCATTGGAATGCCTGCACAAGTTGCAAAATAAATAGCTTGCCCCCAATTTGATGCCCAGTGAATAATGTGACCTATCAGCAGGTAGCAGCCCAAGCATGGCCACGATCAATCCATTTTCATCAGCATATGGTCCTGCATTAAGAATTTCAACAGTAGTAACACAATCATCTTGTGCCGCCAACAAATTTTCTTGGATGGAGTCCTCCAACTGGAATTCTAGATGTCCATATTCTTTGTTGACAAATTCCATCAAAGCATGAATCAAGAAAGAGTAGGCAAAGTGTTCAAACCACGTACATGAATTTCCTACCACCTTCAAGTAATTCTCCATTACTAGCTGCTGCATGTGCTCTGAACCTCATTGGATAATAACCAGGATATCAAGAAATTGTTTAAGCACACCATTGCTATAGCTCTTCTCATGTCTCTTCTTGATCAACTGCCTTTGTGGGTGTGGTGGCCACTGTGGTAGAAGCACTACTATACTTTTGCTGCAAACCTCAGGCCAAAACTCCATCTCATCATCACACCTTTTGCACGGATTGCTTCATCAGGTGGTGGCCAGGGTGGTATGTCGGGACCCGAATTTGCAAATCCGGACCCTCTGTGTATTCAGCACTAGTCCAGGTCACGCTAGTGCACACAGTCTCAACATCGGTATATATCACAATCATACTCAATGAAATAGTAAAGTACGTTATTAAAAGGGAAATATAACTGGTTGCTCGATCTTATGGTCAAGTTACAAAAGTATGCCTCGCAGGGCTAAAGTCTTACTCGAATAAATTTGCAGCAAAATATAAAGAAAGCACATGGCGCCAACTAATATGCCACAGACAACTGACTGGGCTCGCCCCTAGTTCGTAGGCTCCTCCTGGAACTCCTCCTCCAGAGCTGGCGTCGATTCTTCTTCAACTGGTGTTTGTATTGTGGCAAGGGTGAGTACTTGGTACTCAGCAAGTCATGCACAGAATGCAAGCTAATATTCTATATGCGTGGCTTAGTACAAAGGATAGGCCAACATGTATATTTGCAGAAAAGCAGCATGTGTAAATACAGTAATAGATTGCAAAGCAGTAAAACAATAATAAATGGGGTACTTCCAGAAGGATGTCACAAGTAAAGCATTTTCCAATCCTAAGTCCAATTCATCATTTCAACCCAAACATTCTCTAAAGCCAAGTTATTTTCATGAAAGTCTAACCCTTGACTGTAATCCCCGAGCAATATCCAATACCATGGACTCGGCTATTCGAATAGATTTTACACTCTGAAGAGGTTATGCATTTTTCCCACAAGATACAGCCAAACACCACAAAGGCGAGTGTCCGTAACAAAGTCTTTCAGAAGCATCTAACTACACAAGTGGACCTCCCCGGTTGTTGCGCACTAACCCTTCCCTTAGCAAAGGCGAAGTCTAGGCCAACCAACCGTTAGATGGTGTAACACCCCAAATTTTGCTTTTCATGAATTTAAATGAAATTTTACACTTTTGAGAATTTTTGGAATTTTCTGGGATTTATTTGGATTTAATTTGAATTTATTCCGTTTTGAGACAATTAAATAATTAAAAGTTTTAAATAAAACTTTGTTGGAAATATTTTATGAGTCCAAAATGTCTCAAAGTATTTTCCAGAATTATTTTGGAATTTTTCTGATTATTTTGCTATTTTTCTTGAATTAATTGAATTTCTAGGAATTAATTTAATTTTTAAATCGCTGCAAACCCTAACGGTTTTTACTGTTCATCCAATCAAGCCAGACTCAAGTCAGACCCGAGCCCGACCCAAGCCGGACCCGAGTCCAACCCTAACCCTAGCAACGCGAACGGTCTCGATCCAACGGCCACGCTTCGTCCGCGTGTACGCGTGAGGTGGATCGTTGGATCCGATCCGGATGGATGCACGCGATGCGACCACGTCACCCAGTCCGAGCCGCTGCCGGAATCCGCCGTCGCCTGCGAGTGGGCCTCATTTTCAGCGGATTTCATGGACGTCGAGGGGCTATTTAATGCGCCGCCAGTCGTGTCGTGATCTCCGTTTCCGTGCGCACACATTGCCCTAGGTCGCCGAGCTCCAGTCGCCGCCACTCGCTAGCAATCGCTCGCCGAAGATGCGCTATGGCTCCGCCGCGGTTTTTGCCATTTTCCGCCGCCGTCCGCCGTTCCCTGCCGTAGTGGTGCCCAGATCCGGAGTCCTAGCGTCAAGCCGCGTCGGAGGGGACCATTCACTTCGCCGGGGAGGCCCCGGAACATCGTCAGGCTCGTCTTCGTCTTCAGCTCCGGTCACTCAGCTCCGCCCCGTCACCATCGACAACCGCGAGCTCCACCAACCGTCCGATCGAGATCCAAGGGCCCAGGTTCGTCCATGTCACCCCGTACAAAATCCACGTTACGGTTTTTAGATCTAATATCAACCGTTGGATCTAGATCCAACGCACGGGATCCAACGCACGTAGCCGTTAGATCTAGATCGTACGGTTAGGGTTCACTCATGTTGTAACGCTAGATTAGATCTCGGCCGCCCGATCAAGATCGTACGGGTCAGACCAAGCCACGCGTCGCACACCGAGTCATGCCACGTCGCCCCCCGGTGATGCGAAAACCTGATCCAATATCGACCGTTCGATCTAAATCGCACGGTCCAGATTGAGCCACGTAGTTCCACGGTAGCGAGATTAGATCTAATTTGGACTGTTGGATTTCAAACCAACGGCCCAGATCGTGCCATGTGGCCGGGAGCCGAAGCGCCGCGGTCCAAGCAGGCGACGCCCAGTCGTCGCTGATGTCACACATGACGTCAAACTTCAAACTAGGATTCTTTTAATTGATTTTTCAAACTTCAAACGCTTATAACTTTTGCATTTTAACTCCGATTCGGGTGATTCCAATTTCTAAATTTTTATAAAATTGAGTTCTACTTAATGGTGAATTTTATTTAATTTTTGGACATGAGTTTTCCTCTGTTTACATTTATTTAATTGATTTTTCAAACTTTAAACGGTTATAACTTTTGCGTTTTAACTCCGATTTGGACGATTCAAATTTCTAAAAATTCATAAAATTTTGCTCTTTCTGTTTATAAATTTTATTTGATGGGTACCTAGCCATCGCCCCGGTACACTCCCCCATGCAACTACACAAAAGGTGTAGTTGACACCCTGAGGTTCCACAAGCAAGTTATTAGCAACTTATTCAACTAGGTCCATCCTATTACAGACATGTGGTTGCATGTTTGACTCAGTTCAAAGGCTTGCAAGGTTAAGTCCTTAGGGTGACCAAGGCAAGACAGCCGAAGAACCAAAGCGACATTCCCGGTGCCACTCATGGCCCACCAGATTATCCTTGCCACTTGCCCCGGTCTAAATCTATTTATCGAACCCCCAGTTGATTACCATGCACCACGTGCCATCAACATCATTATCAATAACACATGACACTTCTCCAAAATAGGTTCAATATCTCATTAAGTCAATATTAACATGTAATTATCCAAGATCATGTCATGACTACGCTGTAGGTCTAAGCAATATACTACAACGGTCTAAATACCCATGTTGGCGATATAATAATGTCCAACTACTTAAACCAGACTAGGGTGACAAGGGATCATGGCATACATTTATTTATGTCAAGGTGGCATACATCAATTTGGCATTTAGCTAATTCCTAGAATTAATCAAACCATTTTCTATTTAAATTAACATGCAATAATTTGAATCAAAATAATTTTTAAAAGTGTGAATAATATGATCAAAGCATAACATGCCTTCAAAAAGTACTTGTTCTTGGTCTTGAGCTGGCTCCTAGGTCAAAACTTCACCTTCGAAGCCTTCGGGCGCTTCAACGTCTACTCGTAACGTGCACAAATAGCAATAAAATAAATAAACAGTAGACAAAAAGTGTCCAAAAATTCAAATAAAATTCACCATTAAATAGAGCTAAATTTTACAAAAACTTAGGAACTGGAATCGTCCCAATCGGAGTTAAAACGCCAAAAGTTATAAGCGTTTGAAGTTTGAAAAGTCAAATAATAGAATAAACCGAATTAATTCATTTATTTTTCTATTGAAAAATCCGATTATGATGTCAGCTGATGTCAGCGCGAATTTCGAATTTCCATCGAATTATTTTTTCTAAAGAAAAATCAAATTATGATGTCAGCATTGCGTCATCCGGTCCATGGACTCGGTCCACGGCTCGGGCACGGTCCACCGTGGACCCGGTCCACGGGTACACGTGTCACTGACACGTGGGTCCCACTCGGATGACGTCATTGCTGACGCCATCGCACTCGGCCGAACCGCACTGACACGTGGGCCCCCAGCGTGACGTCAGCATGACGTCATCGCCGCGGTCGCGCCGATCGGCCGACACGCGGGCGATGTTGAAATCACGCAGCGTGGCGTCGATGACCGGGCGTGGCTTTCACGGCCGCTGGCCGGTTGCGTCTCGGACACGCATTAGCTGTCACAATTGTCGGTTTGAAATCCGACGGTCCGGATTAAATTTAATCTTGCTGCAATGGGTGCACGTGGTTGGATCTGGACTGTACGATTTAAATCGGACGATCTAGATCTGATCGGGGTTACCATGTCACTGGGGGGTGACGTGGCATGACCCGGTCCGCAACACGTGGCTCAATCTACACCGTTCGATCTCGATCAAACGGCTGAGAATGCATCTAGCACTACAACGCGAATCAACTCTAAACTGTACGATCTTGATCTAACGGCTAAGATTGGATCTAGCACGGTGCGGTCAAAGGCTATGTGGCTTAATCTGAGACGTTGGATCTAGATCCAACTGTTGATATTAGATCTAAAACCGTAACGTGGATTTCGTACGGGTGACGTGGACTCACCAGGACGGTTGGATCTTGATCGGACGGTGGAGAAACTTTGAGAGCGTTGATGGCGGCACGGTGGCGTGAGCTTGCCGGAGCCGAAGACGATGACACACAGCGCGACGCTACGGGGCTCCTCCGGCGAGGTGAGTGGTCCCCATGGGTGCGGCTCAACGCGAGGACCTCGGATCTGGCCTCAAGCACGACGGGGAACGGCGGTTCACGACGGAGGAACACCAAAACCCGAACCGAACCCTAAACCAACTTCGGCGAGAAATTGCGGTGGCTAGGGCACGGCTTAAAGGGTGAGACTTGGGGCAAAATGTGCGCAATGGAAAGGAGGTCACGACACGGGTGGCGGCGCAATAAATAGGGCCTCGGCGTCCGAGTTCTCCGCGGGAATCTTGGCGCGGCCGTTGCGCGGCGAAAACCTAGTCAGGTTTGGAGATGATAGTGATGTGGCGCCATCCCATGCGTCCATCCGGCCCGGATCGGACGGCTCAAGGCGCGGGGCGACATGGCGCAACGCTGGCCGTTTGATCGGGATCCAACGGTCACGCAGGTTAGGGTTTGGCCCGGCTCAGTTTGGCTCAGACGCGATTCGGTCGGACCTGAATCAGATTCGAGTCTGACTCGGGTCCGGCTCGGTCGGTGGAATAGTGAAACCCATTAGGGTTTTCCAACGATTAAATAATTAAATTAATTTCTAGAAATTCAAATACTTCAAGAAAAATAGCAAAATAATCAGAAAAATTCCTGAAAAATTCTGGAAAATACTTTGAGACATTTTGGACTTAAATAAAATATTTTCAACAAAAAATTATTTAAATTTTTTAATTATTTAATTATCTCAAAAGGGAATAAATTCAAATTAAATCCAAATAAATCCCAGGAAATTCCAAAAATTCTCAAAAGTGCAAAATATCATTTAAATACATGAAAAGCAAAAATTAGGGTGTTACAGGGTAGCAGCCACATTCTATTGTTGATGCTACTGTAAGCTGCCTAAGATTGCTGCTCATGTAGACTGCCCTTAGTTCCGCTCCTCCTCCCCTCTTGAATAGGTGGTGGCCACGGATGTCTTAGTACCATCACACTGATCACACCAATGATCTGTCCATACTTGTTGGGCTTATTAGTGACAAGTGGCCACCAATCATGCACCCAGAACACACTCAAACAGTCACAACTGTGTCAGCTCTGAAATAACCTGAATGGCAAGGAATTGGGAGCAGTAGGGACAATTCCCGTGCGTTCCCTTAATGCACACTATGGCATCCTGGAAGCTCACAGCTTGGACATATACATCACACCCAAGGACAAGCTCCATGGTGGCACATGCCGATCTGATGGTATAGCATGTGACCAACAGTAATATGCAAACATCTAGGTAGTCATTCTTCTTCTTCATGCCCCTCTTGCGGTTGGTACTGGTGATGCATGGAGGCCACTGTGCATATGCTCCTCCCATGCCTTGTTAAACATTTCATCAGGTACCTCTTGTACACTTGGTACAGGGAGTTGACTTTTGCTTGCCTGTAGAGGTCTTGCATTGAACGCCTTCTGGTCACTAGTGGCACTCATACTTAGAGCAGGTAACCAAGTGTTGTTGCTGAAGCTGTAGCTTGCAGGGGTGGTGCAATGGAATACGTAGCAAGCCGCTGATGGTAGATAAGTAGGCCACGTTGTAGAGGATGGCGGTGTCAGGGCAGATGTAGTTGTAGTTGGAACTCGGGTTGAGCCCAGCAGACCCGAAGGCTGTGGCGTCGTAGATTGTAGGCACAAGGTCGTGGAAGTCACCCATGGTGGCCGTGGTGGTGGACGGCTTGCTAGATCACAGAACCAGAGTTTTCGGTCCTACTTGCCACACCCGGTGTGGCGTTCCCACAGCTGAGATCGGCGGGCTTGCCTCGAGGTCATTTCCTTGCGGATGGTGTGTCCATCGATGCACTGAGGATTACCTACAATAAGGTTGGTGACACACACGGAGGCCTCAACGTGTGTGGTGACACCGATCAGCAGCACGCCAGTCACGACCACAGAGGTGGTCGGGGGCAGAATTGCAGTTGCCACCAGGGTAGACACTACCATCAGCTCGCTGGGGTTGTGGTTTAAGCAGGGCATCAAGCACCTGGTCGGCCTTGTTGCATCAAGGCTGCTGGTGATGACACCGATGAGGGTGCCGATCCTCGGAGGCATTTCCTCAAACACCTCACTTGCGCAACATTGCTCCACCTCGACTTGAACAAGCTGAGCGGCCACGATAGGCTCAACGACGAGTGTGTTAGATGAGGGCAGCAACAACGCTATAGCAGGGGTGGACACCACCATTAGTATGCTAGCATCATGGTTGGGGCGCACCATCGAACATCTATAGGGCGTCTCAGAGTCGTCGCTGTTGGTCATGGCATCACAACTAGCATGGAGCTTCTCGGTGGCAGTAGACACCATGGAATGCCCTCTGCACAACTCAATGAGGATCTTCTCGCATAGCTCAATGACTCGGTCACTTGTTGTGATTGCTCTCTCAAAAGCGTCGGCCATGGCTTGGATTGAAGGCTCTGATACCAAATGTTATGATCCTGCTACCACTGGATACAATTACAAGGCACTTGAAGAGAAGTGGGAAGGATTAGAGTAGGATTTAGGGTACAATCAGGGAGGATTTTAGAGGAAGAAGAAGATATAGGGAGCAGAGTATGAGAAGAAGTTTTTGTTCGGTTCCCCCCTTTGTCTGCCTTCGTTGCTTCTTTTATAGACACACTTGACCATTCTAGCCCAAGCTATGTGCAACAGCCCATCTTATAGTTGAAATGCTTAATGCCGGGATCCTTAGACATGAGATCATCATAGTTTTGTACATGTATAATAGTATACTTAGGGGTTGCCAAACTCTATTCCATAATTGGATAGTTATGAAGATAGCTTTTGGGTTTACTATGAAACATGGAGACGAATATGAGCGATCAATATGTAATTTGCCCCTCCTATATAATGGGAGAGATATCTCTGGGCCTCTCAATGTGGTTGGATTAAGTGCATGGCCATGCCAAATGTGATTGAGGAGTTAATTGCAACGTAATAATCCACTACAGAACGAATGAAGGATCGAGCTATCATAGGGTGGCAAGTTTCTCACTTTAATTTCAATATGATATCATGAGGCAAAGGGATTAGTACATGAGTACTATATAGCTTCATTCGATATGATCTTCGTGTGTATTTGGATGTCGTTATATCCTACTAGTTTTGGCTCATGGCCGATTATGCCTGAGCCTAAAGGGTCACACACTTAACAAGTTGGAATATAGTGGTTCGGATTGGATACGTCACTAATGGGCCAAGTTGGCTTTGCACCGTGGTTGGTCCCTAACGTAGAGTTCAACCGAAGGGGCGACTATTTAAAGGGAGTTTGTGATCGCAATAGAGTCAAAGCTGCAGCCACTGATATCCTCGAAGAAACTATAGTCATCACTACTCGAGCCTTCCCATGCACACAGGTGCTAGCACACTGACTCTCGGTGTTCCTTTCCCGAACGCGTGGACTTGAGTAGAGGTGTTTCTACAACTGCGACGCTGATCAAGACGATCGACTACCGCATGAAGATGATCAACTACCGCATGAGGATGATCGACCACAACACGAGGAAGATTGAGCACCGCAACGGGATGCATTCTACATTGAATTAGGCTGCATCAACTCTCCTTCCACTACAGTACGAACCTAGTGGTAATGATCCACGATTACTTACTCGCTTGGCTTCTTGGCTTACATGGTAGAATTTTTAATTTGTGCTAGCGTAGCCTACCCGTATCCCATCAGCGCTCATCTTTGCATATTTTATGTTGTAGTCAATGGCACCACCTACTTCTTTCGCACCCAGTTTTAGTTTGCATTTGATTCTTAAGAAAGATAAACCTAATGGAATAAATTTTATTGGCTGGTATTTTGAAATTGTTCTCAAACAAGAAAAGAAGAAATATGTTCTAGAAAGTCCTTATCCCATTTAACTAGTTGAAAATGCTACTCGTGCTGAAAAGAATGATTATTAAAAGCATTGCAATGACTCACTTGTTGTTAGTTTCCTCATTCTTGTCTCTATGAACCCTGAGCTTCAAAAGCAATATGAGGATACCGATGCCTACAATATGATCGTTAGTCTAAAGGGCACATTTGAGGACCCAACAACAGCTGAAAGGTATAATACCTCTAAGTTATTGTTTCCTTGCAAGCTAGCTAAAGGGAGTTCGATCATACCTCATGTAATCAAGATGATTGGTTACATTGAATGTTTAGAAAAGCTTGGTGTTCCCCTTAGCCAAGGGTTGGCTATTGACATGATTCTTAAGTCTCACCCTCAGAGCTTTGAGCTATTCATTTCAAACTTTCATATGAATGGAATGGAGAAGTCCTTGACCGAGTTGCATGGGATGCTCAAGTCAGCAGAGGAGAGCATCAAGAAAGCTCTAATCATGTGATAATGGTTCATAAAAATATCAAGTTTAAAAGGAGGACTAAAATTAGCGGTAAAGGAAAGGGTGTGGGTAAAACTCAAGATGAGATCTTGAGCAACAAGTTTAAGTTTGAGAAGCATAAGACTGAACCTGCACCCGACACCGTATGCTAGTTCGCACACCCTAAAATACTTTTGACGCCACCATTGCAAGTGCGCCTTGAGGTCGTCAAAGGTCACAAGGTTCAGGCTAGGGGTTGTTACGTTATGCCTCGATGATTTCCGACTCCACTCTTGCAATTTGAACACCACCTGATGTAGGTTCTCCTCCTTGAACGAATCATCTTTTCCATTACGCGTAACCTTCAACGTGTAATGAAGGGCTACGCTACTCATATCAGTTATCCACGAGAATGCTCTGCTAGAGGATCCAGCCATGCTGAAGTGCGAGTGGGAGCTGTGTACGTGTGCCTACGGTTTGGCCTTTTATAGTCTCCAAGGGGTGGTGTATGGACTAAGTGTTGGCATGTAAGATTCAATCGTGCAGATGGGTAGGCAGTGTGTTGTCACTTCGCGGTGCGCAACGTGTTGTCAAATCTGTTGTCAAATCTCACTGACAAAGTGCTGGCAGCGTGTTTTTAAATGACACTACAAAGTTGTGTTGCGTGTTGTCCAATTGGTAGGACACAACTATTGTCTACATTACAAAAAGTTGACAACACAGTTTGCAATATGGAAAATGGACAACACATCACCCTCTGTTAAAAGTTGCATGACCTGTCACCCACTTTGGATGAGAAAAAGTATGTAATCCACAAGGTATTATAAACTAGTAAACAGGTCGACGTGTAACGAGAAAACATATTGAATATAGTCCACAAAATGCAGAAATACAACACAGAAATATATAAGTAACAACCTAACATTACAACATAGAAATACAGCGTACAAATACAATGCTCAATCGATGCCCTCCCACTCCTCTCCCTGGTGACCTCCCTCCCCCTGTGCATGAGGTCTGGTCCGCCTTGCTCGTCGACATGCAGCGGCAGGTCGATGTCTGGGCCCTAAAGGGGTCCACCGGTTTGGTGCATGGCTAATCCGGGGTCCAAGGGGCATGGCTGCTGCAGGAGTATGGCATGAAGAACTCGAGTCTATAGGGTGTGTAGGCATGGGGGCGCTCGGTTGTGACCCAAACAGGAGGTCTGGATGCATCGGACCTGCATAGTCCATGTCGAAGTCATTCACCCACGTGTATGTCGTAGTGGGGCCCTCCGGATAGTAACCTGAAAGTATTACAACATGTTGGAATAAAGTATGTATTTCAAAGTAAAGTTTCATGCAATGTCAGTTTATGATGCATATTCAACACACCTAAGGTCTGAACCATGACCGAAGGAGGGATCCATGGCACGCCGGTAGGGTATCTAAACGGGTAGCCTGCCATATACAAGTATTAGTTACCACGAAATGCAATGCATATCTAAGTAAGCAAGTTAGTAAGTTAATTGGCACAAAGTACGAGGGCTGATGCCACGATGAGCTCCCAGGCTGCTCCTGTGGTAGCGCCGCAGGGTACTGCAAGGTGGGAGGTCTAAATGGCCGGACAGTGGGGTCATCCGACGGTGGTGTTGGTGGCGGTGGTCGTGTACTAATCCGGACCCCCTGTCTGTCGTAGGTCCGCTGTATGAGAGGCCGCACCACCGGCGTCGAAACTATGCCGACATGAAATGGTTCGCACAATTCTCGTCATCTTCACGATGATTCAATTGACGAACACCGTGAACTCCTCCCAGGAGATCTCCAAACCCCTGCAGAAATGCCCTCTCATGGACCTCGCATCCTACCCAATCTCTGTCCCCATGTTGCCCTAAAAGTGATAACATGCTGTAAGATATATGTATGCTTGCATATCATTAAAAATTTAAGTACACTATCTAGTGAACGTACCATGAAGTGCATCGTCGATGCAACATGGCTGGGATATGTGTCATCAGCACTAGCTGGTAGGATATCCTTCTGGTCATCAGCGGGCAAAAGGCGTACTCGTGTAAGTGGGGAGTACCATTGCAGGTACTCCTGGTATCCTTGTATGTCTTACACGACCCCGTCTGCAACCACGTCTTGTAGTGCATGACTCCACTGCTCCACTCAAGGGGGCATCTTCACAACCCAGTTAGTCCGGTGACCCTACGAACCTTTCCTCGAATGCCTGTGGAAGTTATCAACCCGTTAGCATGTGTAGTCAGTTGCATTCAAAATGTAAGGAGGAGAAAAGTTACGTACATGTGTGCCTCTACGGGGATCAGCACACTGCGCGAAACAGGGAACTCCTGCCTGAGTCTGACTGCCTCATTACTTGGTGAACCGAGTAATCCTTAATGTAGACATTGAACACAAGCTTCCACCCTGTGATCGAGTACAGAAGATCTCACACACAAAAGAGGGACAAACCGTGCGGTGCATGCTGCGCGACCTCTAGTAAGGTGTAAGGCTCCCACTGGATATGCTCGGCCCGCAAAAGGTTGAACGCCTCCGTGAAGTGTGCGTACACACTCCGTACTTGTAGACCAGCCCACTATGGCTACAGAAGGTACCGACAAAAAGTTAGTACAAAAGAGGCAAGAATGTTAGATAGCATAGTACGAAAAACATTTATGTACCTATATGCGGCACCAAAGAGAGCCCATCGTAGGGCGGTCCACCTTTGTGTCATCGTAGAACTCTGGGCCGTACACTCGGTCCTCAACCCATGGTCGTCCGATCTGGAAGCACTCGAATGACCAGAGCATAAGCAGGAGTGGGCACCTGAAGAGGATCGAACCGAGGCGCATCCTAAGGCACGCGTCGCACAGACCCTGGTAGGTGGCAAAAAGTAAAGCTGACCCCCAGCTGTACTGAGGTACCTCGCTAGGGGCAGCGTCAGCAATGGCCCGCATGATCGGGACAAGCCTAGCGTTGACGCTATCTCCATGGGTGGTGGTGAACATCACCCACCCGAACAACCACAAAAGGTAAGCCTCCAGGTGCCGGCTCACCTGGTACTCCACGGCGTCCCTAGCCATCCTAGTAACCTGCAAGAAGAAAAGTTTGTTGGTTACACCAATAAATTAATTCGTACCAATTTTGAACCATGACAACACATACCTCGAACTGGTAAAGCCATGTGAGAGTAGGATCGTGCCTCTGTTGTGGGTGTAGCGGGGCGTACTGCAGCTGGCCTCTATGTGGAACCTATCAAAAAGGTCGTCACGCCAGTCATCCACCTCCTTTGGCACAACCGCTTGGCCAGCGATCGGGAGACTAGTAAGCATCGAAACATCTTGTAGAGTCGGCGCCATCTCTCCACATGGCAAGTGGAAGGTATGCGTCTCCGGCCACCAGCGGTCCACGAGGGCAGTAAGGAGGGATCGGTCGAAGGGAAAGCATCGGGATCTCTCCACGAAGACGACCTCACCATCCGAACCATCGACGACGTCCTCATGTGTGGCCTGCACCATCCGCGCAAGGGGAAGTGATCCCGCTGCCTCCAACCTGTAAAAATAAATTATAAGTTAGGGCACAACGTGTTACGACCTACTAAGTACGATAAAATTTGGTACGCTTACATACCTGGGTAACCAGCATCTATCAAGGCCACAGGCACGTACTGGAGTCCGTGTGGACAAGTCTCAAGGATCCACTTGCTCTAAAGCAGTAGCGTGTAACCGTCCACGGTGATGTGCGTCCAAGTGACGATCGAGAAGGCCGTAGGACCAATCGCCACAGTCACCCATAGCCGCCATACTTGTGCACAATAAACAATTTAATAATTTCTATTGATGAGATAAAAGAAAGATATTATATTAAACGAAAAAAGAAGCAATACCAAACATACAACAGAAACATAACATACTATTATTACAAGATGTAACTACCAATTCCCACAATATAGCAACTTTAATGAACATACCCGCATGCATAATAGTTTTAACAAAATGAAATCCGATACAAAGGGAATTGTATGATTATTAAATACACGCGTAACGAAACTATACGATTATTACATTCCATATAAAGGGAAGTAAATCCCGAACATGGCAACATGCCTTACAAGAATGTACATCAAGAGCCTCCACCTGAAACATTCTTCCTACGACATTTGCTCTTCCTGTGGCTGTATTCTCCACATAAGACACACCTCCGAACAGGGCCTCCCACCTCGGACTCGTCCATGTCGTTGCGGATGTGGCACGTTTGGCGATGACCTTTTCCACCCTTGACTCTGTTAATGTCAGGGACCCATCTGCGTGTAGCATGTAGTTCACCAGACCACGTTGGAACGACCATCTCCGTCATGTAGTATGGAGAAATGAATTGCACGCTGCTCATCTGAATTTGCCTGCAGGCCACCAAGACATGCGAACATGGTTTATGCAGAAGGTACGGCTTTTGGCAAGTGCAGGTGCACATGTCGTCTATACTATACCCCAAGCTCACTTCCTGGGTGATTCTTCCACTTGCACTTCCCAGACCCTCCATATTCCTCAATGTAACCTCAAATCGGAACTCCGTAGTACCCATGACGACGATTGAGTGTAGGAGGGCCTTCTCAACCTTCTTCGCCATCCAAGCCGTAATGACGCTACAGTAGGGACTCTGAATGGTACCTGCATGCAACACTGCTGCGGCATGTTGTTCCCGAAAATACCTCACTGTACCGTACAATACACCTTTTATGATAGCAACAAGGGGCATGCCACGAAGACCCCTTATTACATAGTTGTATACCTCGTCCAGGTTGGTTGTCATCACCCCGTATCTTGCCCCATCTATGTCGTGCAAAAATGCCCACTTCTCAACTGGTTCAGACTTGATCTAGTGCGAGAAACACTTAATGTTTCTCGAAAGCCTCCTTCTGATGTTTGGTGGGTCAATGTCCGGTAAGGGCTGCAAACACTGCGGTGCCTCCGAACTACTACCCCCGGCTTGTCTCTCTCCGTCATGTATCTGCTTGCTAGTGAGCTTATCAAGCTTCTCCCAGATGGCATCAAACTTTCTCTGCTAATTTTGCTTGCACAACCTCTTGAATAGGTTCATGAGCTTCTTACTTTTAAAATATTTGAATAGGTTAGATGCCATGTGTCGCATGCACTACCGGTTCTGCAAATCCAGCCACGAAAAGGGCTCTTCCACATCTTCTTGCATCTTCTTTATCGCTTTCATCAGCCCAGCATGGCGGTCATGTATTATGCACACATTTAGCCTATCCTTCACAACATTGATCTTCAGTTTCCTGAAGAACCACAACCAACTCTCGTAATTTTCACCTTTCTTCAAAGCAAAGGCTATCGGAAGTATTTGGTTGTTTTCGTCCACACCGATGGCCATCAGAATTTGGCCCTTGTACTTGCCAGTGAGAAAAGTCCCATCCACACAAATGATCAGCTGGCAATGCCTAAAAACCTCCACACAGGGCCCACGTGTGATGAAAGCACGCTCCATAACCAGGAAGCCGGGGGGTTATGAGATTTTCCATGTACAACAGTATATGTCCCATGGTTTCTTTCCTTTAGGACGTCCAAAAGTCGGGGAAGATTGTCATAAGATGCCTAAAAGGTCCCAAAGTGCTTCTCCATTGTCTTCTGCTTCACCCTCCACGCTTTGGCATAACTGATTTGGTATTTATATCTGTTCTTCATGGCAAGTACTATGTGTTGTGCCTCCATGTCAATTTTCTTGACAATCTCTCCATACATCACATTCACGATGAAAGAGGATGTGAGGTTACGATGTCTCGACAATACATTGCTCAGAACACAACTTTGCTACCCCACCTTCGTGACAACCCAGTTCAACTCATACCTGGGCCTGTAGGCATGAACATGCCAACCACATTCAATATTTTCACACTTCACCATATAACAATCTTTACTGGATTTCACAACTCTCACTGGTCGCTGCAAGCTCATCGCCCAGACCCTTATAGCATCCTGCAAAGCGGACTTCTTCGCGTACATTACGTGCACGCAAACCTCAATTGGTCAGTACTCACATGTCGAGTCATGGGCATCGTCGACTGCTAGGTCTTCCACTTTGCCCCTATTCCAAGCAGCAGGCACCTGTACGGACGTATTTCCATCATTGTCCGAGGAAGATTCATCGTGTTCGTCCATAACAAGTGCCTTTTCTTCCTCTGCCATTCGTTGATCGTCCTGCTCTAGCACATCAACTAACCCTTTAAACTCCTCCCCTTCATCTGGTTGTCCCATCGGTGCAGCACATGATCGAATATTCTTATGAACTTCTGCCACACTTTCTGCCTGCACCGCGATAGGGGTTTCATTACTTGGCAAGTCTGTTTTGACCTCGCCTTCACAAAGAAGACGAAACTCCAACCACGCTATCTTGATGAATTGACGTAGTTCCTCCAAGACTGAGTCCGCTCCAATGGTCTAAGCACCCATACCGAGTCCTGTGTACCGTGTACCTCTCAGCCACAAGCATTTAATGTTCACGTCATGCACCACAGGATTCAATGAAAGATTATGACAAAACCACCCACACAGATCTTCAAAATTCATATCATCCTGATTCTGATGGTACAAAACACACTGCTAAAAACTACTCAGATCAACCCCACATGGCCCCTCCTGAACTTCTCCTTCACAGTAAAACATTTTGAATGCATCCATAGCAGAAATACCTACTGGATATTAAAAATATTTTATAATATGCACAAGTAATATTTGACATACAAAATAATATGTAATAGAGTTATGTACATCTGAGAAATTATTCCTACATGTAGTTTTTCCTAACCGAACTTGCCACGTTGCTTATTCCTTACAACCAAGAACTAATTATTTTTTTTGCGAAAAATAAGATCTAACATAACGACATTATTTGCGTACATACATAAATTTAGTACTTAAAGCAACCATGTTCTATACTGTCTAATTAACACAAACAAACTTATTCCACATCATTTGGATATCACATGATCAAGTTATGCTACTTTTATTATTTAACGCTTTGAAATCAAACCTAATTAGAAAATGGTACAAACTAAATTGAAATTTAAATTTCTTTGCATATTCAGAGAGCTTATGACATAAGGATTATAAAGAAGTCTGTCTCATTCAATTTGAACTTCAGTTGCACAAAATTTGTATTGAGCTAGTTTCAAACCTACACTTTAAATTTGAATTCTATTTTAAACCAAAGATCAAATGTAACAACCCAAAAGTTGTTGATAGCTAATTTGTGCATGGCATGCTCATACCATTCATGTTAGTGGCATAATCAACACTTCATTAAGATTTTATAAATGCTAGCATCATTTTAGTTAGATGAGTATGAATTTGTAATGCTCATAACACCTAAAAAACTGCTACTTGTTTATACCATGCTTCATTTCCCCTTAGTCAATGACAAGTGGACCCAATTGTAAGTGAGAGAGAATAAAATTCTGCACACACCTACTCCACTTTTCTCACCTTACCTACTCTTTACCCACCTTTTTTACCTTTCTATGCCATGTGGGACCAAGCCCCACATGTAAGGGATGGAATGGCAGACATATATAAGGTCTTATACCTTGGTTTCCCTTCCCCCACCTGCTCATTTGCTCAGCCCACACCTGAAAAACAGCAAGAACATCTTCTCTAACTCCTTGCCATTCTCCCCCACAAAATCCTTCCAAAAATTCAGTTTTGGCTTGTGCATGCTACACCATCTCAAAGCCAAGATCAAGAGCTTAAAATCCATCTAAATGGATTGTTGATGCACCAAGTATTGGGTGAGTTCCAATCCATTCCTTACTCATCCATTTTCTGAAATTTCGGTAGCATTGAGCTCATTCCAATTCTCTCCATGAAGGTCATCTCCAAGCTGAGAATCCGGATGTGCATGTCAAGTTTGGAGCTTGAAAGGGAGGAGTAGAAGCTGCTACGAGCACTAGGAGTGGAGGCATTGCTTCCTCAAGCATGGAGAAGGAGTTGATACCGGGAGAACCAACGAAGTTCACAACCTCGACGCCATTCCTCATCCTCTCGATGAGTCAACTTCCACGAAGCGCGAGAACACTCTAGAAGTGGTAAGGTTCCACCCTAATTCATCTTTTTGGAATGTAGGAGTCCCTAGTACAATAGCAATTTTCGGACAGCACAGTCGGTTCGGATAGTCCGAACCCCAGTTCGGACAATCCGGATGTGTCAGTACGAAGCAGTCAATTGGAACCGAGAAACCCAGTTCGAATAGTCCGGGATTAAGTTCGGACACTCCGAGTATGTCAATACGAAGTGAAAAGCTGAAACTGAGAGACCCAGCTCGGATACTCTGAAGTTTACTCGGATAATCCGAAGCACTCGGATACTCCGAACAAAACTTCAGATAGTCCGAATAGGACTTGGCTCGTGGCTTGAATTCGCTGGCTAGACCGAGGGGGTCTGCTCGGACATTCCGAGTTAAAGCCCGGATACTTCGAACCCAACTAGATTAAAGGCTCTAAGACTTGAACTTTTGGCACACAAGTCCAAACTTCACAAATTCAATTTATACTTTCATATTGTAATTAGTGCTATGCATCATGATGTATCTCATGCATGATTGAGCATGTTCTCGTGTTGTTTATTGTTTGGTTCTTAATTGGTGTTCTTTTGGAATTGGATTTTCTCGTTAGGTGTTGACACTCCGGAGGCTACTCCAGAGTACGACTACGCGTACAACATCAAGAACGAGCAGCAAGGCACTACTTAATCCTTGAGCATACTTGATCCCATTATTTGCAAATTACGTTTGAAGTTATTTTATCAATTGCATGCCTACTTTCAATTACAACTATGTTTTTGGTAGAATGCTTAGCTATTGCCATGTTGTCATATCAACCCCTTGCCATGTTCCTTTCACATTCCGTTGTCACCTTAGGTTGTTTAATATTATGTATGGGTTCTCGCGAATTGCTTAGTCATGCTTAGAACATCGTTAGGAACCGCGATAGATGGACTTAGTTCATCGGTCGCAAAGATCAAATTGATTATGATGATGATGGTTCAATTGTAATTAGTATCAAAGTTGGCTAAGGACCTTAAGGATCAAATCCTGGTGCCGTCTCATAAGTAAGTATCGTGCGAACCACACGCCGTTTATGGGGCTGGCTTAACCAAGTACTTATGTATGGCTAGGGGTGTTTAAACCATATGCACCTCAAAATTTCTTGAACTCATTGGAGTATCAAGGAAGGTCCGCCGGAATTCCTTGAACTTTGCGGGGTGTCAAGAAATGTCCTCAAAGTCCCTCGAACTTTGTGAGAGTTGGGGATGTCTAACAACGGGTGTACTCCTTGGTCCACACACACGGAGCACTGAGCACGTGGGATCAAGGGTCACAGTCACCCGGGTGGTTTAAATGCACTACCATGCATACTGGAAAATGGTTTCGTCACGTTTACCTCGGCTGGCACATCAAAGGAAATGTGCTCATAGCTTGGCTTACGAGTGTGGCATGTCGTGTGGGTAAAGTCATACCTCTGCAGAGTTAAACTACTCAAATAACCGCGTCCATGGTCAAGGACGATCACTTGTTGTGTTAGCCACCAGGCGAATATTAAGGACCGGGTAAGATGGATGGTGTGGGAAAAGTCTCATGAGTATTGAAGTACTCATGGGAGGAACTTCACGAGTATCGGAGTACTCGTGGAAGGAGACTCACGGGTAGTGGAGTATCCGTGGGTGTGATGAGCGCGAGCGTCAGACTCGTGTCTCGGAAATGCGTGGAGGCATGAAAAAGGATATGGAATGATTATAATTACTTTATGTATTAAGATTTTGCAAATGTTTATCAAACAACAAAATTCAATCTATAAGTGTCTATGATTTTACTCAAATGTTGCTTTATGCTGAAATTACCTATTGCCTTCCTTGATGAATCAACCTCATGTAAGTAGGGTTCAATGCATAATCTATCCTATTGTGCGACTACACCTTTGTACTCAACCGGATTGTCCATTGCTGCAGGTGAGGTTGAGACGTCGCCCGTAGATCCTTACCGGGCCGACGCCTCCGATGATAACGCTTAGAGGGTCGTTCTTAACCTGCAGCCGGTTGCCTGAGGTTTGGGGCACACTACGCTGGACTCTTTTGTTGTTTATATTATGTTTCCGCTGCGTGTTGATGTAATAACACTAAATATGTCATTTTGGACAACAGTTCTACTTTTGATATGTAAATATGTTTAAGTTTCCGTTATCGAGTATGAGTTGTGATACAAACTGTTATGCATTGTCGCGCGTGTTGGTGAACTTTTCGGGGACCAACACGGGCATATATGCGGGACGCCCGAGGTTCCCTTGATTTACTTGATTTGTATGGTTCAATTGAGTGAATCAATGGAGTCCCGGGGACGGGTCCCCACATCAAACTTCAATTTTTTTTGCATGTTCTGATACTAGATGATTTAACATGAATTTAGAAACTTGTTTCATTCAATTTGGATTTTGGACTTATGGTTTAAAAGTTATGACCATTTGAATAGGTTTGGTTTAAATAATTGAGGAGAAAATTGAAAATAAGTTTTAGTTGATACCCTACCAATTTTTCGGTGTGTGCTGCAATATTTAGTTGATATCCTAAGAATATTTGCATAATAACTTTGAAATAGTGTACTACAATTTAGTTGATACCCTAACAAATTTTCGATGTGTGCTGCAATTTTTCCCATCCTTTTGTACTTTTCCTACATATATCATCTTTCTTTTCAGTGTTAACCTATTTTTTAGTCCCATAAATAATTACTTGCTACTATGTTTATTTTGTCCAACCAACAACACATTTTTTCATCCAATAAATTAATATTGCAACTCATATATCTCTGAGGCCAATATTATATTATGTACAAACATTATTTGCGTATATACATAATTATCCACACATAATTTTTGTAAATTATACGTAAAACAAAATTATTTAGGTACTACATTTTTTAGGCTACTCTAACAGTTTTTTGAGACTACCTACATTTTTCCTATGTATATTTTAATTATACTGACAAAAAAATAATTATAGAAATTATTAACCGACGAACGAAGAACGAACGACGAACGAACAACGAGCAAGCACGAAAAAAATACTCTACCTTCCTTTTTCTTCCTCTCCTTCCTCTTCTTCTTCTTCTTCTTCTTCTCCTCCTCCTCATCCCTCTTCTTCTTCTTGTCCTTCTTTTCTTCTTCTTCTTCTCTTTCTTTTCTTCTTTCTTTTCCTGCTTTTTCTGCGGCCTAGTCTACCTGCTCGATCTACCCACCTGCCCGCTCGATCAGCCCGTGCCACAGTGGCGCAATTGCAGCCGTGGCTACTGAGTCAATGTCGTGTCACAGTGCGCGAGTGGTCGCCTGTCGCGATGACGTTCCACGACAGATGGCTATCTTTGCAACAAAAAAAATCGGAGTATATTTTCATAATTCACATAGAAAAATGGATTATTTTAAAAAAAATTCGTTCATGAAGGCTAGTGTCGATTAAACTCAAACAGACTATTATATAGGGTTACATGGTAAACTAGAGCACGTAAGGTAAAATATTAAGGTACTATTACAGAGCATAAATTTGTGACTTTTCACAAGTATAGGTGTAACACCCCAAAATTTTGCTTTTCTTAAATTCAAGTGTGATTTGGCACTTTGGTGAATTTTTGGAATTTTCTGGAATTTATT
This sequence comes from Rhipidocladum racemiflorum, assembly GCA_036346355.1. Taxonomy (NCBI): domain Eukaryota; kingdom Viridiplantae; phylum Streptophyta; class Magnoliopsida; order Poales; family Poaceae; genus Rhipidocladum; species Rhipidocladum racemiflorum. The sequence continues at coordinate 31,452,223 of CM070589.1, forward strand.
TGGATTTATTTTGAATTTATTTGAATTTATCACCTTTTGAAATAATTAAAGAATTTAACTTTGCAAATAAAAATTTGTTGGAAATATTTTATTTGAGTCCAAAATGCCCCAAAATATTTTCCAGAATTTTTCTGGAATTTTTCTGAGTGTTTTGCTATTTTTAATGGATTAAATGAATTTCTGAGAATTAATTTGAATATTTTCGCTGGTAAAATCGAGTGGGTTTGTACTGTTCATCCAACCGAACCCGAGTCCGAGTCAGACTCGAGTCCGACCCGAGCCAGCCGTTTCGGTCGAACAGCTCGGCGAACCTAATCAGCGTGTGGTTGGATCTTGATCCAGCGGCCACGATTGAGCCACGTCACCGAACCGAGCCCGACCGAGCGGCCCAGTCGCCCGACCAGTATTCGAGCCCAAACCCTCGCAACGTTGGATCTTGATCCAACGGCTCGCGTTGAGCGACATCACCCAATCCGAATCCGTTTCGGATTCCGCCGCCGCAACGGAGTGGGCCTCGGTTTCCACGCGTTTCACGGACGCCGAGGGCCCTATTTAATGCACAGCTGCCGCTGTCATGTTTCCGACTTCCGTGCGCACCCGTAGCCCTAGCCCGCCGAGCTCAAGCCGCCGTGGTTGCGCCGCAATCGCTCACCGGAGTTGGAAGCCCGTTCCGCCGCGGTTAATCGTTGATTCCGCCGCCGTCCGCCGTCCTCCGCTGCCATTGAGCCCAGATCCGGAACCGCGAGGTCAAGCCGCGTCGGTGAGTACCACTCACTTCGCCGGAGGAGCCCCGCAGCGCCGTCGCGCGTGTCGCCATCCCCGTCTCCGGTGACCTTGCTCCGCCGCGCGCCATCGCCGTCGATCGAACTCCCTCCACCGTCCGATCCAGATCCAAGGGCCCAGATCGGGACACGTCACCCCCGGTGAGTTTCGCGTTGAAATCCCCAGATCTATTTCCAACCGTTGGATCTAGATCCAACGGTTTAGATTGTGCCACGTAGCCTAAACCGCACCAAGCTAGGATAGATCTCAGCCGTTAGATCTAGATCGAACGGTTAAGGTTAGCCGCGTTGTAAACGTTAGATTGGATCTTTACCGTCCGATCAAGATCGAACGGTCCAGATCAGCCGAGTAGTTCTATACGCGTGAACCCAGATCCAATCTGGGCCGTTGATTTTCAAATCAACGGCCGAGATCTAGCCACGTGGCCGATCAGCACGGTCAGCGCCCGCGCGTGGTTGCGTGTCTCTGACACGTGGGGCCCGCGTGTCAGTAGGGCCCACTGTCAGTCGCGCCGCGCTGGCGTGAGTCCAGGCCGCTGACAGGGCTGGCCCACCTGTCAGTGAGACGTGCGAGCCGTGCGCCAGGTCCATGGTGGACCGAGCCGCGCCGTGCGCCGGGTCCATGGACCCGAGGCGACGTGGCGGCTCCTGATTGGTCCACGTGTCACTTCTGACGCAATAATTGAATTTCCGAAAAAGAAAATGATTTATTAATTCGAAATATTCATTTCAGAATTTGATTCAAACTTCAAACGCTTATAACTTTTGCATTTTAACTTCGATTTGAGTGATTCAAATTTCTAAATTTGTATAAAATTGAGATCTACATAATGATGAATTTTATTTAATTTTTGGACCAAAGTTTTTCTCTGTATTATTATTTAATTGATTATTTAAACTTTAAATGCTTGTAACTTTTGAGTTTAAACTCCGAATTTGACGATTCCAGTTTCTAAAAATTTATAAAATTATGCTCTCTCTGTTTATGAACTTTATTTGGATGTTTGGATACTTTTTGTCTACTGTTTATTTATTTATTGCTATTTGCACGCTTTACGAGTAGACGTTGAAGTGCCGGAAGGCTTCGAAGGTGAAGTGTTGACCCAGGAGCCAGCTCAGGACCAAGAACAAGTACTCTTTGAAGGCAAGTTGTGCTTTGACCATGTTGATCCCAATTTGAAACTTGTTTTGATTTAAATTATAGCATGCTAGGTTAAATTAGAAAATGCTTTACTTAATTATGGGAGATTAGATAAATGCCAAATTGCTGTATGACACCTTGGTTAATTAAATATGTGCCATGACCCCTTGTCACCCTAGTTGAGGATTAAATAGTTGGACATTATTAAATTGCCAACATGGGAATTTAGATCGTTGTAGTATATTGCTTAGACCTGCTACGTGCTCTTGACATGATTTTTGGACAATCAAATGTTAATATTGACTTAATGATATATTGAACCTGTTTTGGAAAGGTATCATGTGTTGTGATGTTGATGGCACGTGGTGCATGGTAATTAACTGGGGGTTTGATAAATAGATTTGACCGGGGCATGTGGCAAGAATGAACGGGTGGGCCAGTTGTGGCACCGGGAACGTTGGTTTGGTTCTTCGGGTAGTCTTGCCCTGGTCACCCTAAGGACTTAACCTTGCAAGCCTTTGAACTGAGTCAAGCGTGCAACCACATGTCTGTAATGGGATGGACCTAGTTGATTAAGTTGCTAATAACGTACCTGTGGGACCTCAGGATGTCAACTACACCCTTTGTGTAGTTATGCGGAAGGCGTCTGGGGCTGCGGCCAGGTACCCATCTAACGGTGGATTGGCCTAAACTTCGCCTTCGCTAAGGGAAGGGTTAGTGTGCAATCGCCGGGGAGGACCACTTGTGCTGTTAGAAGTTTCCGAACGACTCTGTTACAGACACTCGCCTTTGTGGTGTTTGGCTGTATCTTGTGGGTAAAGTGCATAACCTCTGCAGAGTGTAAAATCTATTCGAATAGCCGTGTCTGCGGCATTGGACATCGCTCGGGAATTACAGTCAAAGGTTAGACTTTCTTGAAAATAACTTGGACTTGGAAGGTTGGGTTTGGTCTAATAATGATGTTGATGGAAATGTGGATTAGGATTGGAAAATATGTTTATTAAACTCCTGGAAAAGTTATTGATCTTATACTTGTTTCTACTGCTTTCGAATCTACTTATGCTACTTGTCAAATGCTGTTTTACTGCAAATACACCCTGAGCTACTCCTTTGTACCAAGCCATGCATGTAGTATATTAATTTGCATTCTGTGCATGACTTGCTGAGTACCAAGTACTCACCCTTGCCACAATACAACACCAGTTGAAGAGGAGTCTACACCAGCTTTGGAGGAGGAGCTCCCAGAAGAACCGTCTAACTAGGAAGCGAGCCCAGTCAGTTGCCTGTGGTATACTGGATGGCGCCACGAAGTTATCTTACCTTTTCCGCTGCTGTTATTTCTCTTTTTATTAAGTTTCGCCCTGCGTGGCGTATATTTGTAACTTGACCATAAGGTCGAGCAACCAGTTTGGTTAACTAATTAAAGTACCCTATTATTCGTTGAGTATGATTGTGATATTTACCAATGTTGAGATTGTGTGCACTAGCGCGTTCCTGGACTAGTGCTGAATACACAGAGGGTCCGGATTTGAAGATTCGGGTCCCGACAGAGGTGGTATCAGAGCCAGGCTGACTGTAGGCTCACCCGTAGTTAGATTGGTCGTAGTGAGGATAAAACCTACTTTATAAAGATAAAATTTGTCAAGATAATGAATGAATTCTCGACTTACCCCTTTCTTCCTTGTTCATACCCCTTGCTGAGTTCTTTTCGTCTGCCACATTGATTTTAAAATGTTGCGTTCTTACGCAAGTATCCTTTGACAGATGATGATGAAGAACAACTACGCCGAGCGCGAAGGGGGCTATGCTGCCGAGTTGTGGCGTATGCTTCAGTTTCTTGGAGGTTTTGAGAGGCCGCTCTACCGAGGGACTACACTTGTGCAGGAAGGACTGGTCATAGGATGGGACATCCGGATCACGGTGTATGCCCGAGAGAAGACGAAGTTCAGTCGCCCTTTCCACTTCACTGCCAGGAGGTCTACCTTTGAGATTGGAATCCAGGAGGTGTCACGTCGAGCAATGCAGCAGATCGCTCGCACCTACTCCAGGGAACTGGATGGCACAGTATTCCGTCACCACCCACGCCGAGACAGCAGAGCTCAGCGGAAGCCGATAAAAGATGAAGATGCTATCGTCACTCACTTAGCCAGGTTTGTCGCCGCTCAGGAGGAGCTGATCGATGACATAGTTCAGGAGTTGAAGAAGGCTCGCGATCAAGTTGAGGAAGAGAAGAAGCATTTAGAGATTGTCCAAGAGTACGTCGCTTATGCTGCGGAAAGGATCGCAGAGCTGGAGACCGCACTGTACGGACAGGGCCCCGATCCAGTGTTGGAGTTGGAAGCCCCAGAGCCAAAGGAGGAACCAGAAGAGGCGCCACCTGCACCCGCGCCACAGCCACAGCACCAGCCAGATCCAGAGCCAGAGGAGGACGCCGCGTCATCAACCACAGCTGCAGTTGTGGGGCATGGCGATTGTTTCGCGCCTATGCCGTCACACCCGCCGCGAGGAGGTAGTGGAGGTTTTCTCGACGAGTGAGCGTAGATTTTGAGGTTGAGACTCCTTCTTCGAGTCGCGTTATAGAATAAGAGTCACCCTTAGAGGCGTTGGATTTTCATTGTTTGCTGAGTGTGCAGTATGTGTTGCAGGCCCTTAGGCATTGTAAGCAACCATACCAAGTTATTACTATTATTAATAATAAAGCTGGATTTTGAGTTACACTTTTTCCCCGCATAAGTTTCCCTATTACTTGTCTATTCTTGTTCCCTCTCATCTCTGAAACCTCGGAGCAATCGACAGATGGTGAACACCCGCGGACACCTTAGAGGCAATGGAAGTGGTTCTCGCCCAGCTGGGAACCCCAATGATGGAGCACCTGCACCCCACCTAGCACCGCCAGTTGACATGCAGAATTTCGGAGCTTTTCTTGCTGCTCAGACCCAGTTGATGCATGCCATGATGCAACAGATGCAACACGTCACTACTCAGGCTACCGCTAACCAAGCAAATCAGGGACAACGCCAGAATACAAGACTGTCAGAGTTCATGAGGACTCACCCACCCACTTTCTCCGGGAATGCCAATCCGTTGGAGGCCGATGACTGGTTAAGGTCAATTGAGAGGAAGCTACACATTGCTCAATGCATGGGAAATGAGAAGGTACTCTACGCTTCTCATCAGTTAGAAGGGATAGCCGCCGAATGGTGGGAGAACTTCTGTGCCACGCAAGAGAACCCTCAGGACATCACCTGGGAGGAGTTCACAGCTGCATTTCATCAGTATCACGTGCCTGAAGGAATCATGGATCTCAAGAAGGAGGAGTTCAGAGCACTGAAGCAAGGTAATCAGTCGGTGGCCGAATACCTGAACAAGTTCACACAGCTTGCACGCTACGCACCTGAGGATGTAGCGACAGATAAGGCCAGACAGTCTCGCTTTATGAAGGGACTTAACTCAGGACTGCAGGTGGGACTGATCACCCACAGCTTTCCAGATTTCCAAGAGTTGGTGAATAAAGCGCTTATTCTTGAGGACAAGCGCAAGGAACTGGACGACAACAGGAAGCGAAGGATGCAACAACAGGGATCGTGTCAGGGAGCACAACAACGCTTGAAGGTTGCACCAAATCAGTTTTTCAGATTCCAGCCACAAAATGCTACAAGGACACCGTCACCAGCACCAAGACCCGTCAATCAGAACTATCAGACCACAGCTCCAGCCAGAAACACCGCTTCAGGCAGTCAACAGGGGACAGTGAGACGCTGCTACAACTGCAATGAGCCAGGGCACTTTGCCAACAGTTGCCCTAAGAAGACAGCAGGAGTGACCCCAGTCCGCTTCAATCTAGGATCCACACCAGCCAGGACGCCAGCACCAGGAGCAGCACCCCAGACCGTGGTGAGAGGCCGAGTCAACCATGTCACCGCAGATGCACTTCAGAATGCCACGGACGTCGTACTGGGTAAGTTACTTGTTAACTCAGTACCTGCAACAGTTTTATTTGACTCTGGAGCTTCGCATTCGTTTGTTTCTCGAGGCTTTGCTGCTAAAAATGATTTGGAGATTGCAAGACTTAAATGCATACTTTTAGTTCAAACCCCTGGTTCCGAACTCCGAACTAAAGTAGGATGTTCTGGGGTGAGAATAGTAATAGATGGGATAGAGTTCCTAGCGAACCTTATTATTTTGGAAACCCAGACCTTAGATGTTATTTTGGGAATGGATTGGTTATCCAAGCACAAGGCCGTATTGGATTGTGGTCGAAGGACTATCTCAGTTGAAAGCCCGTGTGGAAGGAAAGTGGAATTTCAAGCTACCGCCGTTAGAGATGGACAATTGATGGTTAACAGCGCCAAGGCAATCAGCATAGAAGATGTCTCAGTGGTGAATGAGTATCCAGATGTTTTTCCTGAAGATCTACCTGGTATGCCGCCAGACAGAGACATAGAATTTGTGATAGAGCTTGTACCTGGTACAGCCCCGATAGCAAAGAGGCCCTATCGGATGTCCACCGAAGAATTAGTAGAGATGAAGAAGCAACTTGAAGAGTTAATGGAGAAAGGATTTATCAGACCAAGTTCGTCGCCGTAGGGAGCGCCAGTTTTGTTTGTCAAGAAGAAGGACGGAAGTTTCAGGATGTGCATTGACTACCGTGCACTTAATGAAGTCACGGTGAAGAATAAGTACCTGCTACCCAGGATCGATGATCTGTTTGATCAGCTGAGAGGAGCTGGAGTTTTCTCCAAGATTGATCTGAGATCGGGATACCACCAGTTGAAGATCCGATCGAAGGATATTCCGAAGACCGCATTCTCGTCAAGATATGGACATTATGAGTTTACAGTTATGTCCTTTGGTCTGACGAATGCGCCAGCATATTTCATGAATATGATGAATAAGGTGTTCATGGAGTATTTGGACAAGTTTGTTGTTGTGTTTATAGATGATATCTTAATCTACTCCAAGACAGAGGATGAACATGCAGAGCACTTGAGGCAAGTTTTGGAAAAGCTGAGGGAATAGCAACTTTTCGCCAAGTTCAGCAAGTGTGACTTTTGGAAGGACAAGGTGGAATTCCTCGGACATGTAATGACCGCAGAAGGAGTCGCCGTTGATCCAAGCAAGGTAGAAGCTGTGTTACATTGGGAACAGCCGAAGACCGTGACCCAAATCCGGAGTTTCCTTGGAATGGCAGGTTACTACCGCCGTTTCATTGAAGGCTTTTCGACAATTGCGAAACCTCTGACGCAATTGTTGAAAAAGGAGAAGAAGTTTGCATGGACGACAGAGTGCGAAAAAGGTTTTCGAGAGTTGAAGAAGCGATTGACATCAGCGCCGGTGTTGGTTCTACCGGACGTCATTCAAAGCTTTGATATTAATTGTGACGCATCGCGCCAAGGACTTGGGTGTGTGCTGATGCAGAATGGAAAGGTCGTCGCTTATGCGTCAAGGTAGCTGAGGCCGCATGAGGAGAATTATCCAACGCATGACCTAGAGCTAGCTGCCGTAGTGCATGCTTTAAAGTTATGGCGTCATTATCTGATCGGAAACAGATGTGAGGTATACGCGGACCATAAGAGTCTTAAGTACATCTTCACCCAATCAGACTTGAATATGAGGCAAAGGAGATGGTTAGAGTTGATCAAGGATTATAATGTTGGAATCCATTACCATCCAGGAAAGGCCAACGTGGTGGCCGATGCTCTGAGTCGGAAAAGCCATAATGTGAACATGTTGATAGCCACGAGTCAGGATGAGCTATGTGAGGATTTCCAGAGAATGAAGATTGAAGTCGTACCAGAAGGATTCTTGGCCGCATTAGAAGTGAAGCCTACCCTGGAGGATCAGATCCGAGAAGGACAGAAGGATGATGACAAGATCCGCATGATCAAATCCAAGATGGATGAAGGCAAGGCAAAGGACTTCAAGTTGGACGAGCAAGGCACGTTATGGATGCAGGATCGAATTTGTGTGCCAAACCAGAAGGAGCTAAAGCAATTGATTCTACAAGAAGCCCATGACTCCAAGTATTCAATTCACCCGGGAAGTGCCAAGATGTATCAGGATTTGAAAGAAAGATTCTGGTGGCCGAGAATGAAGCGTGAAGTTGCCGAGCATATTGCGCTGTGCGACATATGCCAGAGAGTCAAGGCAATGCATCAGAGACCAGCAGGATTACTACAGCCGTTGAAGATACCTGAGTGGAAGTGGGAGGAAATCAGAATGGACTTCATTACCGGTTTACCCAAGACTCAAGGAGGATATGACTCCATATGGGTTATAGTGGACCGCTTGATTAAGGTCGCCCATTTCATCCCCGTAAAGACCACTTACTCGGGAGATAAGTTAGAAGAATTGTACATGACCAGGATCGTCTGTTTGCACGGAGTGCCGAAGAGGATTGTATCAGATAGAGGTACCCAGTTTACCTCGAGGTTCTGGAATAAACTGCATGAAACCATGGGAACCCGTTTGAACTTTAGTACAGCATATCATCCGCAGACGGATGGGCAAACAAAAAGAGTTAATCAGATTCTAGAGGACATGCTACGAGCTTGTGCATTGGCTTATGCTACCTCTTGGGATAAAAGTCTGCCGTACGCTGAGTTCAGCTACAATAATAGTTATCAAGCAAGTCTGCAGATGTCACCTTTTGAGGCATTGTACGGTCGGCCATGTCGAACACCGTTGAACTGGAATGAGACAGGTGAACGCCGTGTCTTTGGGCCAGATATTCTTCAAGAAGCAGAAGAACAGATTGCCATGATCAGGGAGAGATTGAAGATAGCACAGTCAAGACAGAAGAGTTATGCTGATAACCGTCGCCGAGACCTGAGTTTTGAACCAGAAGATTTCGTGTATCTCAGAGTCACACCACTCAGAGGAGTTAAGAGATTCTATGCCAAAGGAAAACTCGCGCCAAGATATGTTGGGCCATTCAAGGTTCTCAGCCGTAGAGGTGAAGTTGCATACCAGTTAGAGTTACCGCAATCACTAGCAGGAGTGCATGACGTGTTCCACGTGTCCCAGCTGAAGAAGTGTCTCCGAGTACCTGATGAGCAGACACCGCTAGAGTCAATTGAGTTACAAGAAGATCTGACTTACAAGGAGCACCCCGTGAAGATTCTGGACACCATGGATCGAGAGACGAGAAACAAGTCAACCCGTTTCTGCAGAGTTCAATGGAGCAACCATGCAGAGAGTGAAGCAAATTGGGAGCGCGAGGAGGATTTTAAGAAAGAGTTTCCGAACCTATTCTTTAGTAAGCCCAGAATCTCGGGGATGAGATTCTATTAAGGGGGGAGGTTTGTAACACCCCAAAATTTTGCTTTTCTTAAATTCAAGTGTGATTTGGCACTTTGGTGAATTTTTGGAATTTTCTGGAATTTATTTGGATTTATTTGGAATTTATTTGAATTTATCCCCTTTTGAAATAATTAAAAAATTTAACTTTGCAAATAAAAATTTGTTGGAAATATTTTATTTGAGTCCAAAATGCCCCAAAATATTTTCCAGAATTTTTCTGAGTGTTTTGCTATTTTTAATGGATTAAATGAATTTCTGAGAATTAATTTGAATATTTTCGCTGGAAAAATCGAGTGGGTTTGTACTGTTCATCCGACCGGACCCGAGTCCGAGTCAGACTCGAGTCCGACACGAGCGGCCCGTTTGGTCCGAACCCGCTCGTAGAACCCTAACCGCGTGACCGTTGGATCTTGATCCAACGGCCACGATTGAGCCACGTCACCTGAACCCGAGCCCGACCGAGCCAGCCAGGTCGCCCGAGCTAGAACCGAGCCCAAACCCTCGCAACGTTGGATCTTGATCCAACGGCTCTCGTTGAGCCACGTCACCCAATCCGAACCCCTTTCGGATTCCGCCGCCGCAACGGAGTGGGCCCCGGTTTCCGCGCGTTTCACGGACGCCAAGGGCCCTATTTAATGCGCCGCCGCCGCTGTCGTGTTGCCGACTTCGGTGCGCACCCGTAGCCCTAGCCCACCGAGCTCAAGCCGCCGTGGTTGCGCCGCAATCGCTCACCGGAGTTGGAAGCCCGTTCCGCCGCGGTTAATCGTTGATTCCACCGCCGTCCGCCGTCCTCCGCCGCCGTTGAGCCCAGATCCGGAACCGCGAGGTCAAGCCGCGTCGGTGAGTACCACTCACTTCGCCGGAGGAGCCCCGCAGCGCCGTCGCGCGTGTCGCCGTCCCCGTCTCCGGTGACCTTGCTCCGCCGCGCGCCATCGCCGTCGATCGAACTCCCTCCACCGTCCGATCCAGATCCAAGGGCCCAGATCGCGCCACGTCACCCCCGGTGAGTTTCGCGTTGAAATCCCCAGATCTATTTCCAACCGTTGGATCTAGATCCAACGGTTTAGATTGTGCCACGTAGCCTAAACCGCACCAAGCTAGGATAGATCTAGATCGAACGGTTAGGGTTAGCTGCGTTGTAAACGTTAGATTGGATCTTGACCGTCCGATCAAGATCGAACGGTCCAGATCAGCCGAGTAGTTCTATACGCGTGAACCCAGATCTAATCTGGGCCGTTGATTTTCAAATCAACGGCCGAGATCTAGCCACGTGGCCGGGAGGCCGACCGTCGCGGTCAGCGCGGTCAGCGCCCGCGCATGGGTGCGTGTCTCTGACACGCGAGGCCTGCGTGTCAGTAGGGCCCACTGTCAGTCGCGCCGCGCTGGCGTGAGTCCAGGCCGCTGACAGGGCGGGCCCACCTGTCAGTGAGACGTGCGAGCCGTGCGCCAGGTCCACGGTGGACCGAGCCGCGCCGTGCGCCGGGTCCATGGACCCGAGGCGACGTGGCGGCTCCTGATTGGTCCACGTGTCACTGCTGACGCAATAATTGAATTTCCGAAAAATAAAATGATTTATTAATTCGAAATATTGATTTCAGAATTTGATTCAAACTTCAAACGCTTATAACTTTTGCATTTTAACTTCGATTTGAGTGATTCAAATTTCTAAATTTGTATAAAATTGAGATCTACATAATGATGAATTTTATTTAATTTTTGGACCAAAGTTTTTCTCTGTATTATTATTTAATTGATTATTTAAACTTTAAATGCTTGTAACTTTTGAGTTTAAACTCCGAATTTAACGATTCCAGTTTCTAAAAATTTATAAAATTATGCTCTCTCTGTTTATTAACTTTATTTGGATGTTTGGACACTTTTTGTCTACTGTTTATTTATTTATTGCTATTTGCACGCTTTACGAGTAGACGTTGAAGTGCCCGAAGGCTTCGAAGGTGAAGTGTTGACCCAGGAGCCAACTTAGGACCAAGAACAAGTACTCTTTGAAGGCAAGTTGTGCTTTGACCATGTTGATCCCAATTTGAAACTTGTTTTGATTTAAATTATTGCAAGCTAGTTTAAATTAGAAAATGCTTTACTTAATTATGGGAGATTAGATAAATGCCAAATTGCTGTATGACACCTTGGTTAATTAAATATGTGCCATGACCCCTTGTCACCCTAGTTGAGGATTAAATAGTTGGACATTATTGAATTGCCAACATGGGAATTTAAATCGTTGTAGTATATTGCTTAGACCTGCTACGTGCTCTTGACATGATTTTTGGACAATCAAATGTTAATATTGACTTAATGATATATTGAACCTGTTTTGGAAAGGTATCATGTGTTGTGATGTTGATGGCACGTGGTGCATGGTAATTAACTAGGGGTTTGATAAATAGATTTGACCGGGGCATGTGGCAAGAATGATCGGGTGGGCCAGTTGTGGCACCGGGAACGTTGGTTTGGTTCTTCGGGTAGTCTTGCCCTGGTCACCCTAAGGACTTAACCTTGCAAGCCTTTGAACTGAGTCAAGCGTGCAACCACATGTCTGTAATGGGACGGACCTAGTTGATTAAGTTGCTAATAACGTACCTGTGGGACCTCAGGATGTCAACTACACCCTTTGTGTAGTTGTACGGGGGAGCGTACCGGGGCTGCGGCCAGGTACCCATCTAACGGTGGATTGGCCTAAACTTCGCCTTCGCTAAGGGAAGGGTTAGTGTGCAATCGCCGGGGAGGACCACTTGTGCTGTTAGAAGTTTCCGAACGACTACATTCTGAGACACTCGCCTTTGTGGTGTTTGGCTGTATCTTGTGGGTAAAGTGCATAACCTCTGCAGAGTGTAAAATCTATTCGAATAGCCGTGTCTGCGGCATTGGACATCGCTCGGGAATTACAGTCAAGGGTTAGACTTTCTTGAAAATAACTTGGACTTGGAAGGTTGGGTTTGGTCTAATAATGATGTTGATGGAAATGTGGATTAGGATTGGAAAATATGTTTATTAAACTCCTGGAAAAGTTATTGATCTTATACTTGTTTCTACTGCTTTCGAATCTACTTATGCTACTTGTCAAATCTTTGTTTCTTGCCAAATACACCTGAGCTACTCCTTTGTACCAAGCCATGCATGTAGTATATTAATTTGCATTCTGTGCATGACTTGCTGAGTACCAAGTACTCACCCTTGCCACAATACAACACCAGTTGAAGAGGAGTCTACACCAGCTTTGGAGGAGGAGCTCCCAGAAGAACCGTCTAACTAGGAAGCGAGCCCAGTCAGTTGCCTGTGGTATACTGGATGGCGCCACGAAGTTATCTTACTTTTTCCGCTGCTGTTATTTCTCTTTTTATTAAGTTTCGCCCTGCGTGGCGTATATTTGTAACTTGACCATAAGGTCGAGCAACCAGTTTGGTTAACTAATTAAAGTACCCTATTATTCGTTGAGTATGATTGTGATATTTACCAATGTTGAGACTGTGTGCACTAGCGCATTCCTGGACTTGTGCTGAATACACAGAGGGTCCAGATTTGCAGATTCGGGTCCCGACAATAGGTTTTGGTTTCATGCAATTTGGAGATTATTTACGTTAACCATGGTTATCTAAATTTTAAATTTTATATGGATTGATCATATAATGTATTCATGATCAAATAAAGCCTAAACCTAAATATTTTCATACAAACAGTGAGACTATCTTGCTAATAGGGCATAGGAACTAATTTCACTAAATTAAAAATTTATTTGCACTAGTTATAAGCATTTGAAATTTGAATGTATTGAAATGAACCTATTCAAGCATTTGATACAAACTAAGTCCAAATCTAAATATTTTTATATATTTAGAAAAATAATGGTCTCAGGAACATGATAAAATTGGTTTCATTGAAATTAGAGACTATTTGAAAAAAATTCTACATTGAGCATATGCTAGGCGTAAAGTTTAAATTTGAATTTGGTTTATATAAAGTGATCCAATTTAAAATGTTTTTGCATATTGAGAAAATACATGATTTAAAAACAAATTTAAAAACTAGTTTGACTATATTTGGAGCTACAATGCGAAAGTTACAAGCATTTGAATTTGGTCGGTTACGAAAATCCCCCAAAATAACAAAATACGCTTCCTAATTGAAAAAATGTACTTTCCTTTTCCTTTGATTTTGGATTAATATTGGTCAATGACAGCAGGGGCCCTTATGGCAGTGACTCCACTGCTAGGTGCTGGTTCAAATTAAGTCTTAAACATTTCAGGCCCACATGTTGGGTCAGGTCAGGTCGACGGAAATAAATTCTATGGAGGAGGGGTGCAAACTCCTCGTGCATACCCGAAGCTGATTGATGCCACGTGGATAATCCTGCAATCCAACGCACGACATTAAGTCATCATTTAATGCCCAGAATTGCATCAAAATAAGCAAGAGGTGAATTCAAAGTCCTCACTTAATGTCGCGCGTTGGATTGCAGGATTATCCACGTGGCATCAATCAGCATCGGGTATGCACGGAAAGGAGTTTGCACCCCTCCTCCACAGAATTTATTTCCCAGGTCGACTGGTAGTGGCTCGATGAGGGAGGCGGGAGGCGGAGGAAGGCTGGAGGCAGTTTGGCACGGGTGCAGAGAGCATGATGGCGACAAGGGGGGGGTCAGGGCAATGTTCAGCGGAGCTCGAGGACCATCGAAGGTGACCGACAGCGAGCTCGAGTGGAATCGGCGATGGCAGTAAAGTACGGAGGAATTCTAGGCACTCTTAAGCTCAGTATTTAGAGGGAAAAGCATGAGGGAGGTCTGATGGTCCCATTTTGGCACCTTGAGTGCTTAGGGGTTGGCCGTAGAAGCTTGCAATCGTGCGGCCGGAGGCTGAAATACCCTAAAAATCTTCAAGTTTCTTTCTATTTGGCTTTAATTGAGCTTTATGAATTTTTGGGATTTTTCCTGAATTTTTTTGGATTTTTTTCGGATTTAATTAAGTGACTTTTGCCTCTTTTCCGTTTTTGGAAGATATCTTCGCCGGGCGCTTTCCTTTCTTGACCAATACGCCTTCCCCTCGCCCCCGCGCCTCGCCCGCTCGGTCGCCTCCCACGCCGCGCGCCGTGGCTCCGCTTCCTTCGCCTCGCGCCGCGCGACTCCGCGCACCAAGCCGGGCGCCCGAACCTGCGTTAAGCCGCTGCGCCCCGAAACCGCCTCGCACTGTGCATCTTCCCCATGAGGCTGCTGCCATGGAAGCTTTTCCCGTACGCGCGCCAGCGCCTGCGCCGCCGTCCCCTCGCCGCTGCCCTAACCCTAGGCCACTCCACCGGCGTCGCGCTAGCATCGCCCCGAGCCCCGCGCACGCACAAGGCCTGCCACCATCGCTTCGCCGTCTCCGCCGCCATGATTCGGCCGAAGACCAAAGCCCCCCCGGCTATTTAAGCCTCCCCTGGCCGCCATTTGTGGCTCCCCGAGATCGCATCCACGTCCTCTTTCATTTCCCCTCTCTCACTCGCTCTCCCGAGCTCTCCCGTGGCCGCCCCACGGGCGTCTTCTCCCTCACCGGCCAGGCGCCGTCGCCAGGCCGCTCCGCCGCCGCTCGGCCTCCCCCGAGCCGTGCCCTAGAACCAGGGTGAGCCCCTCTCCGTTTCCCCCTAAAATCCCAGTGCCCCGGAGCCCTAAATCGCGTGAGCGGCTCCATCTTCCCCAGCTCCGGCGACTAGCGCCGTTCGGCTCGGCCGCATGGCCTCCACCCGCCGCTGACCACCGGGCCCCACCTGTCGGCCTCACCTCGCCCACAGCCCCACGGCCCACCCGCAGTCACCTCTGTCCCCCCACGCTTGGCCCGGGCCCCACCCGTTAGCTCCAGCGCCTCGTGGCCCACTCGCCAGCCGCCTCCACCCGCCGCTGACCTCCCGGCCCCACGCGTCGGCGCCCCAGCCGCAAGTTGGGCCGGCCCAATGGCCTTTGCCCGCGCGTGTCCGTTTCGTGGGCCAAAAGCATTTTCGCTGGCGGCCCAAGTGAACAGTACTCTTTTTCCTTTTCTTTTCGGTTTTGAATTTCCAAAATTCGTTTTAAATTCGTTTAAATATCCAAAAATACCCAAGAATCCAAAAATGCCCAAATATACTTTTCCGAACCGTTTCGAGACGCTGAGTCCGAAAATGGTCTCCGTTTCGCCAAACCAAGTCCCCAAAATTCCGAAAAAGCCCCTCCAACCCATTTTCGGCTTATTTTCTCCCTCCTTGTTTTCTCTTTTCTTTTCTCTTCTTTCCTTTTTGTATTAATTATTTATTGTTTATCCTATGGTGGATGTTTACGCTAGAACCGACGTCTGAGCAGTACCAGCTTCAGGAGCAGACTCAGGAGCAGGAGCAGTACCTGGAGCAGGAGCCGGACCCACGTGAAGCAGAGTACGACTACACCGACTCCGAGCTAGGAAACCCCTCCACCTCGCAAGGCAAGCCATACTCCATTGATCATATTGAACCAAATATTGCCTAGAATAATTAGAAGTTATTTTCTACCGCATTATTTCCGAACTATATGTTGAAATAACACAAAGCTGGTATGTTCGAATGACATGATAGCTAGTTAATACCAAAAAGGCTCATGGAAGTTCCTTGAAAATATTGAATACTAATATTCCTTTGTAACCCTAGGAAAATACTATTGGCCGTATTCGGCGGGATATTACTACTGTATTTTATTCACCGTTTTAATGGAAAAAAATGAAATGTCGATGGAACTTGGATTTGGAATGTTTATGAAACGTTGCGGTCTGGGGGACAGTATTGGGCTAACCCCGAGTGGGTGTTAGTCTGATCCCCGGCCAAGGACTAATACTAAGGTATGAACGGATGATGGTACATTGGATACCAGGGTCTGTGGGACGTAATGGTTTGGTCTGTATAAGGACTTACAACCTTGGGCAAAGTAAATAACTTAAGAAAATCGTTCAACCACAGGTTGGGCCGGTCAACTACGTTGGCTTGACTCAACGTAGCTCGGTACATTGTACTTTCCCCGGAATACCTATAGGAGCAGGGTTACCTTTCCGGTGTGGGAGATGGTCCGCGATTATGGGGGTGAAACGGAAATGGGCACAAGGAAAGTGTGGCATTTTCGGGTTCACAACGGTAGATGTCCACAGTAGGCGGGATCGCGAACTCCACTCTGGCCAGTGGGGACCCCGGGTTAATGTGGACCGAAACTCTACCGGATAGGGGCTAAAGGGGAAAGATCCAACGAAAAGCTATGATAACCTCGATCCGGCCGCATGCATAAAAGTTGCATGTTAATCGCGTGGCATTAACGATCGTGGAATCTTGTGGGTAAAGCTGAACATCTCTGCAGAGTGAATCAAATGGTATTCGAATACGCCGTGCTTCCGGTAAATGAAGCTGAGTTAAAATGGGGTGACTCCCGAACCTGAGCTCAAGTAGTTTTGATTAACAAGTGTGGAAGTATATAACTTTGGAAACCCCCCCTTAATCTTATTATTATGGGTTGTGTTCCAAATGAAATATTAAGTATTATGAAAACTTGCATCCACCAAATGAGACATACAGCTATCTCTTGTTATCCTTCGCATGTGGTAATTTAGGTTTCACTGTGTGGCTTGTTGAGTACGTTGTAGTACTCACTCTTGCTTAATTAACCTATTTTAGAGTATCAAGATGCGGGAGAATTTCAAGAAGTCGTAGATGGCGACACCGTGTGGTTTTAGTCTCGATCTTCGCTCAAACTGCCTGTGGAAATTCTTTTGTGATGTAAAGACTATGATTTGTGCTTGCCGCGCTACTGTAAACTCTGGTCGTTAGGCCTTATTTTGCTTAAAACTGTTGTTTTTGGATGTTAACCTGGTAATGTACATTTGGTTCCCTGCGGTTAATCTTCCTAGGTAACCGTAGCGGTAATTAAGCGGCCTCCCTAAAAGGGGCCGTCCGTCACAGAGGCAAAGAAGAAAGAGGTGGCATGACGGTGCTCCGATCAGCGAAGGTTGTAGCCAAGGGGTTGAGTGAGCTTAGGGGTCCACAGAGAAGCTTCATGCGGAAGGAATTGAAGAACCACTTACCGAGGTGCCCAATTGGATTCTAATCGATATCGAGTCCTCGCCGTAAATGGGGAAGCTAGTGGAGCTTGAACTTCGGTCAAGGGCTAGAGGTGTTTGTGGTGGTACAGGGGGAAATAGATGGTGGCTAATGCGAGAATTAAATAGGCTCAACTAAGAGAAATGGCAGTTCGCTTGTGAGTTTCAATTCGGCAACACCGAGTAAGGGATACCGGCGACAAGGATTCAGTAGGGATTTCAGGCAATTGAGCATATCTTTCAATGAAGCAGAGAGATAGCTGGGTAGTGGGCTCAGCAGCACAATGTGCATGAGCATCAGCTTCAAGTTCCAAGCGAGGATGGTTTTAGCGCCATGACAGGGTAAAGGGTGGGTTGAGGGCCCCCGTGGCAAAGGAAAGGAGGAGAAATGGCTGCAATGGTGGAAGGCAAGTACAACATGGCACTGGTCATTTGTGTAGGTGAGAACGGATGGCGTTGATCTGCTGCCGTGGCAAGGGAGTTCAGGTGAAGTTGTTGCCGCGGCAGTGCACTTGCGCGGGGAGAGAAAGGAAGAGGGGAGAAGATGGCCGATGCTGACCAGTGGGCCATAGGATGGATTGGATCGCTACCATTTGGGCTAGCAATACCAGGGACACACGAAATAATGACAGTTGGGGCCCAAGTGACAGAGAAACAAGAGAAGGGAATTCTAATTTCTAGGCAGCAACTAATCTCGAATTTAATTGAGGTAGTGAAACATACTGAAAAAATTTTATAATTTTTTTCAAGGGTCTAGAGAACATATATAATTTATCATAAAATTTTTAAACAAAATTAATGCTTGTATAATTCTACAAAAATCTGACAAGGCCATTGTTATAATTATCCCTTTTCTATTTTTTGAATTTTTCAAAGCTTCAAATTAAATTAAATATTTTTGAAACATTTTATTGTATGGTGTCAAAATTATACATATATTAAAATAAAAATTTGAGAGCATAATTATTTGTATTTATTTTAAAAAAATTATGTCATCATTGTTTGCTCAATTAAATTATTACTATTTTTTATTTTTCTAGAACAACTAATTTCAGATTCTCCTAAAAATTGGCGGGGATTATTTATATGTTATTTAGGATTTACTTATATTTTTTCCAAATTTTATGTTCATTTGATTTTGAATTTTAAAGCTAGTGTCTCAATCTAGACCAAATAAAAGGAATTTCTTAAGTAATATAAATCCAAATAAAATCACAAAACAAATAAAATTCAAATTAAGACCATAATTCATATTTTAAAAATTTTAATCCCATTACTTTTTTTTGAGGATGTTACAGGGCATCAGCTTCAGGCTAAGTGATAGAAGCTCCAAGAGATATAGCTATCAAGTTGATCATTGTATCCATTACCTAGGTAAGGTATGTGCTGCCATTCAGAGTTATCCCAGTAAAATCCCTTTCTGCGATGTTTGATATATCCTATATACAAGTTTGAATTTTACTACCAGTAAAATAATTATGTTATATGTTTATCACTGAATCAATAAATATTGGTCTATATCTATTCAGTAGATAATTATCAAGAATTGTCTATATTTTTTCTAATATTTTTCATAATTTTCTACTAACTATAGAGCAATATTTAGAATTGCCAAAATAACATAAAATAAATTCAGCATATATAATCATGGAATTGTGCTAGGAAGATTAAACCCAGAGATATGAAGATTCCAATATATGCTATGTCTAAAGTCCAACAATTTACGGAAGCCCATGTACCTAAAAGTTTAGTTTATAAGATTTAATACAAATTTTCAGAATTTATTGTTTATTTTTGAAATTGCTAAAAACTTCGAGTCCAAAATATACAATTGCCATAGCCATAATATAATTCTATAATCTAACTGAACTTCAGCAGTTAAAAAATGCAAATATTCCAAATTTGGGTTTTAAATTAAAAAACACGATATATTAAGTTAATGGACTGGATCCAGTCTGGCCGATTTGCTTAGCTTAAAGGGGGACGTCTCTTCTCCTGTAGGCACAACCATAGCACCTGCAGCGGCGCACTCAAGCGGCGGGAGCTCCGAGCTACGACAGATCTTGCGGTGATGATGAATCCGGGCGATGGGCTCAATCAACGTGGCGGCAGCGGCATTGAGCGGGAGCGCGGCTGTGGTGGCAAATCTGGTGGGCATGGCTCGAGGCGGCGCCCAGCAAGTGTGTAGCTTGGGCGTGCGGGGGGACATGGCAGCGGCTCTCGTCAGGAGCGCGGCGCACGCTGGTGGCCGGGCGGAGGCACGATCTCGGTAGTGACTCTGGCGTCGGGCATGGTACTGTGATCTGTTGCGGGTCGACCACATTGCCATCTTTCTTTTTTCGAATTTATGAACAGTAACCGTAACCCTAATAATGCCAAATAGATTAATCTAATCTCTAATCAATGATTAGATACATACTAATCTAGGTAGTTAGGGTAATTAATTTGCGAGATTAAAGAAACTACTTAGATCAAATTAACTCACGTTCTTCGAACTTACGTACAGCTTGTAGTAAGTTAATCGCTTGAAGCCAGTTGAAATTCGATGCAGTATAGATTGATGCAGGCAGTAAAAGCTTGTTCGGCCTCGGAAAGTTTCGTGATGATAACATGTTGAAAAACGATGATGATCATTGTAGATCAATCCCAATGCCAATCAAGAATAAACGAAGAACAATCACAATCGATGAATATCAGATATAGCTAGGGAGATCAACTCTTTTCTCTTTATTGATTAATATTCTCTTGTACAATTGCAATCTATATTTATATCCATAACTCCTGATTGGTGTAACATCCCAAAATTTGGGTTTTCAAAAAATTTTGGTTTAGTTTAGCTTCCCAAAAATTTCCGTCGATTTTCTCGCGTTTATAAAGCTTGGTTTGAATTTTCTAAAAGCTAAAACAATTTAATTTGATTATTCTAAACCTCAAATAAAATTTATTTAATTTTATTTGGGTTCCTTGTGCTTCAAGAAATTCTTCTGTAATTTTTGAGATTTTTCGGAGCTCGTTTGCTATTTATTGGATTTATTTGGTATCGATTTGTTTTAAGCCCTTTTATTGAAATTAATTAATTAATTGGAAAAGTTTATATAAAGTTTTGTTGCAAATATTTTATTTGAGTTCAAAATGTCTCAAAATATTTTCTGGAATTTGTCTAGAATTTTTCTGGTATTTTTATTGCCTCATTTGGTTTATTTGAATTGTGGGAATTGTTTTAAATCGAAAATTGCTGGAAAATTCCGAAAATTTCTTTGGGCCAAATCCCCTCTTCTCTCTCCTCCCCGCAGCCCACCCCCACCAGCCGGCCCAGCCAGCTTCACCCTCGCCGAACACGCCCACTGCACTTCTCTCCGCTGGCCGCCACCAGGCCTCGCAGACTCGCTGGGGCGCTCGGCCCAGCCAGGCCGGCCCAGCCGCGCCAGCCAGCCCGCACGCCCCCCGCCGCCACGTGTCGCGCCCACAGCCAGCCATGTTGCCCCCGGGTCCGATCTGCACACCAATTGCTCGTTTAAATGCCTACAAGGTCCGTTTTTGCTCCAAACGCGCCCAAAATTGATTTTTCTTGAGCTAGCCGCCACCCCAACCCAGTATAGACCTCCCATGACCTCTCCCATGCATCTTCAACCTCCGAATCTCCCCCAAACCCGAGAAATCCACCCCATGTCCTCCGGATGTCGTCCAACGTCGGCCGAAATTTGAAGCCACGTCCCGGGCAGCTCGTTGCCTCTTTTCAAGATCCGTCTTTCCATGGTGTGGCACAAGGTACCATATGTTTTCTGTCCAAAATGCAGCCAATTTGGCCCGAGGGAGCAAAAGTTATGGCCGTTTCAATCTCGAATCTTGCCGAGGCTATAACTCCCTCAATTTTTCGAGTTTGACCGTGAATTTTTTTGTGTAGACTCCTGGGGATGTCCTCTACGTGATGCACATCTTGTCTCATGGTTTTGCCCTCTAGATTTGGCGCAGAAAATCAATCTCTCCGATCAGACTGCGAACAGACTGCGTTTCAGACAGCGGCAAACTTCCTCGCGCGTTCCCCGCTGTTCGAGAAGGTATTTCTTTGAGCCACCTGCGTCACGGTGTGCTCCTTGGTCCCATATAGCTCTCGATCAAATTTCGTTAAGTTCCTATCATTATTCTAGAAGTTATGACCGTCCAAAGTTTTGATCCGAAACCCGTTAATCGGCAGTTTGTGATTAATCCGGAATGGTACCGCAAAATCCGACTATACCGTTGAGTTCGTCTCTCCGCGTTCTACGCAGTAGACATTCTCCCTTTGCCATCCCATCCTCCGGAATTTTTTTTTATATATTTAGGCCGCCGTTTGCCGTCGCCGCGCGTCGCCTTTTGACGCCGGCTATTTTGGTTCGCTTCGGCCGTGTTGTCGCGTCCGGAGGATCATCTTGTACTATTTTGGTCCATCATTAAGGTTCTTTTGGTCTCAGTTTGCCGAGAAGCCCGGTGCCGGCCTTAAATCGTTATTTTTCAACCTAGCCCGTGCCGCCGGTTCGCGCACCGGTTAGCCGTCCTTGGTAGCGTTTTGTCGCGGCCGTGTCGTTGTACCGACGGTCGCTACTTCGCTTCATGAGTACCATATCATTGTTTGACCTCCGCCGTTAACGCTCCGCCGTTAACGTTCCTCCGTTACCTGTTGCCGTTAACGCTCCGCCGTTAACGTTTCGTCGTTAACGCTCCTCCGTTAACGTTTTTCCGTTAACGTTTCACCGTTAACGCTCTATCGTTAACGCTCCGTCGTTAACGTTCCTCCGTTAACGTTTTGCCGTTAACGTTTCCCCGTTAACGTTCCTCCGTTAACGTTTCGTCGTTAACGTTTCGTCGTTAACGTTCCTCCGTTAACGTTTTGCCGTTAACGCTCTGTCGTTAAAACTTCGCCGTTAACGCTCCGTCGTTAACGTTCCATCGTTAACATCCCACCGTTAACGTTCCGACGTTAACGTTCCACCATTAGCGTTCCGCCGTTAACGCTCCGTTGTTAACGTTTCGCCGTTAACGCTTCATCGTTAACGCTTGGCTCTCTTCGCTTCGTTGTCATCGCATGCGTGCATTCTTGCACAAACCCTAGTGCGATGCCTTCATCTGTTCTATCATCATGACGTGAGCCTAGTCTCATCGTCATATCATCTCCAAAGCCGAATCAAAACCCTAACCTAAGACCGGTTCGATGAATTAAGTTCATCGTGAGCCGCGTTGTTATCTTTGCAATCTTTTCCGTTGTTTCAATCGTGGTAAGACACTTGTCTTGTCTTATCCCTGAAAACCTAATCTGCCATTAATCGAGAATTCCTTCGTGGACTTGGTCGATAGACCATTGGCCATCTGTCATACCCCTGTGCCCGATCTATCCGTCTCTCTTTTTGTTTGACTGTGTCCGTTCGGTCAACAAAAGTCAACCTCGAGAATCAGCTTAGTTCATTGTGAACTAACGTATTCCTTATGGACCCGATCTGTAGATCGAGAGCCCATATGTCATTATCTATCCAATCAAGATAATAACTTCGGAAGAAATATTCTTCGGAATATTATTCTTTCTTTCCCAGTTATTAATCTTTCCCTTTTCGGTGTTTTTCTGAAAGCCCGTTCTCTTTTATCAACTCTTCGATCCAATCCCTTCAAGTTCCTAATTTTATCCCAGCCGTTGTGCCCAATGCTGTTCGTTCTTAATTTGGAGTTCATTTGAATTGTCTTTTGAGTTTTGTTGTATTTGTGTTTCTTTATCGCTAGACGTGTCGTCCGGAAGTCGTTCGAACGAGTTGAGGATCGAGAAAGTGAAAGTTAAAGCTCGAGGATCAAGGATCAAGGATAAAGAGTAAAGGACAGTAAAGTTTGCAAGGGCCAAGCAAGTTGTGCTTTGACCATGTTGATCCCATTTTCGAAACTTATGTTGTTTCAAATTATTGCATGCTAGTTTAAGTTAAACTGATTTCAATTAATTTGGGACTAGATGTTTAACCTACTTGTTATTGCCACCTTGTCTATAATAGTTGTACGCCATGATTCATTTGTCACCCTAGGCTTCTTGATTAATAGTTGGCTCTAAATACTTTGCCGACAAGGGTTAGTTAGACCGCCAGTAGCTGCTTAGTCTTGCAACGTACCTTTGACATCGTTTTGGAAATACAAAAGCTCAATATTGACTAATGGAATATGCAATGTGTTTTGGAATGGTGTGACGTGTTGCCGACACGATAATGTTATTATGCGGAGGCCTTCGTGCTTCTTCAAGGATGTTGAGTTGTTGTTGGCATTGTGTTGCGCAATAATCAACTGGGGTGATAAAATGATTTAGACTGGGGCAAGTGGCAAGAATGAGCTGGTGGGCCATGGTTGGCACCAGGGGAAATCGTTTTGGCGTTTGGGTAGTCTTGCCCTGATCACTCTAAGGACTTAACCTTGCAAGCCTTTGAACTGAGTCAAACGTACAACTACATGTCCGGAATGGGACGGACCTAGTCGATTAAGTTGCTAATAACTTACTTGTGGTACCTCGGGGTGTCAACTACACCGTTTGTGTAGCTTGAAGGGGGAGCGTACCAGGGCTGCGGCATGGTACCCATCCAACGGTATGTCGATCCCATACTTCGCCTTAGCTAAGGGAAGGGATGGTGTAGGGCAAAAACCGGAGAGGTCCACTTGTGTAGTTAGAGGCTTCCGAAAGACTTTGTTATGATCACTCATTCGCATACTCTTGTATGGCGATTCACGGCTGACGTGGTGAGCGGATTGTATCTTGTGGGTAAAGTGTATAACCTCTGCAGAGTGTAAAATCTATTCGAATAGCCGTGTCCGCGGTACTGGACAATGCTCGGGGATTACAGTTAAGGGTTAGCTTTTCATAAAATTGATCTTGGGCTTGGAGGCCCTTTGCCTGTGGAAAAGTGATAACTGTTTAAGGATGTGAAATGGTTTACTTGTGAAATAACTGTAGAATCTATTACTGTTATTACTTGTTTTACTGCTTTACAATATATTATGATTATTTGTGATTGTTGCTTTTCTGCAAAATAACCATTCAGCCTGTCATTTGGAATAAGCCATGCATATAGTTATTAGACTTGCATTCTGTGCATGACTTGCTGAGTGCTTTATGTACTCACCCCTTGCAAACAAACAATCACCAGTGAGCAAAAGTCTACATCGTCGAAGAAGAAGAAGTTCTGTGAGAAGGCGATTATCTAGGAGTCGAACCCTGTCAGTTGCCTGTGGCGTATTGATGGGATTCACCGATGTTCTTCGTTCCGCTGCTGCTTGTTTGGAGTTGAAGCCGTCAAGGCCTCACAAGTGTAAGGTTGACCTTAAGGTCGTTCAATAGTTTATATTCTATATTTGTGTTATTTCTCTTTTCCGCTGTGTATGATTATGATATTCATCTATGTTGAGACTGTGTGCACTAGCGTGATCCTGGACTAGTGCTGAATACACAGAGGGTCCGGATTTGCATATTCGGGTCCCGACAATTAGTTTCAGAATTCACCTATCAAAACTAAAAGTCTGGATATATCCCAACAGCCAAGACCAAGAGTCGATTATATTTTACCAAAAACAACCTAAAGCCACACTTAGATACGGCTTGACAAAAAGAAAAAAGAAAAAAAAACAGACGCGCGCGCGCACACTACTGCACCTTTATCTTTGAAAAACAAACGTGAGGTCGGAAACAACCGAAGATCCGAAAAAAAAGTCTAGTCGGCAAGTTTTCCGCCGTCCCTCTCGGGGGATTTATGCGCGGTGAATCACCGAAGATGTAACGAGATATCGGAAAGGGACGCCGTCGGCTGGCTGTCCGCCTGTGCCGTGTGCGTGCCAACCTTGTCACGACTGCAATAAAGCACCGATCAAATTCCATCGCTACAATAAAGCCACGGTCGAAGCGAGCTGGGGATGGGGTCTTTTACGGCCGGCAGTTGAAGCACACACACCTTAGCTACAGGGCCAAATAAGTTGTTGGCTGCTAAATCAGGAGGGATATTTCATTGATCGCACTTTCATTTGGCCCTTCTTCGAGTGTTGTCTCTCTACTTTAAAAATGTCTAAACCTGATATATTTGCACACCAGCTGGGGATTTTATTTGGGCTCCTTATGCTTCGTGGTATTTTCTAGATCTTTTTTTTGGAATTTTTCAAGTACATTTGTTATTTTGGTTAAGCTTTTTTTGTTTTTTTGTTTTTTTTTGTATTTTTATAGAAAAAAACAAAATTAATTAATAGAAAAATACTTTAAGCCAAAATCCTTTTAAAAATGTGATTAATGTGCTTAGCCATGCAACGAGTTATTGATATCATTTGAAAGTTGCAAATCCAAATATAACTAAGTGTCTATAGAATCTCTATGTGAAAGGGTGTGCCATGTACTGCCACATGATGATCTATTATTGATAGTATGCGTTGCACTATAATCAACATGAGTGTTAAATGATTTAGACAGTGCCAAGAGGAAAGAAGATGTGTGCTAGTGTTTCTGTGTGAAACTGGGTTGATATGATTCCGTATGAATTGGTTGGGTAGTTTTGCACCGGTCAATTAATGATTTAATATTGTAAGCCATTGAATTGAACTAATCATACAGCCATACGGATGGGACAGACCTAACTCAATAAGTTACCGAGTCTTGACGTATGATACCCCTAGGTGGTAGATTAAGCTATGTGATTGGGTGGAGGGTGTGCGCTTTGGTGGCACCACATGTGGGACAATTATTGTTGCTTAGTCCAACGGTAAATCTCTTCTATTCTTCTGCTATGTAGGTTAGTGTCAAGACATAATTTTTAAAAGGTTTTGTTATAATCTTTATAGTAGTAAGTCAAATAAAACGTGTTATGGACGAAATTATTAGATTGATCATATCATGTGGGTAAAATGTATAATATCTATAGAGTGATAATCAAACTATTCAAATAGCCATGTCCGTGTTAATAGACAATTCTCGGGAATTTCATGCAAGAGTTATATTTTATAAAATAAAACTTAGTGGAAGTCATGTGAAAAGAACTGGTTTAAGATGTGTGTTATCTTTGTGAAAAGTTCTCAAATATTATTATCATGGTTATTTGTTTTACTTATATTTTCAATTTATTTATTGGTATTCAAACTACAAATGTTGTCTTATGCAAAAGAATATATCCGGTCATCCTTTATAATAAGCCTTGCATATAGTATATAGAATTGCATTCTGTGCACAATTTATTAAGTACTCCTTGTGCTCACCCACGCAATAAACAACGTTCAGTTGATAAAGAAGATGAGTCAAACCCTTCTTTGGAGGAGGAGTATTGTGAAGAGGTTGATTACTAGGATTCGAACCCCAGTTGATTGTAACACCCCAAAAATTTTGCTTTTCTTAAATTCATGTGTGATTTGGCACTTTGGTGAATTTTTGGAATTTTCTGGAATTTATTTGGATTTATTTGGAATTTATTTGAATTTATTCCATTTTGAAATAATTAAAGGATTTAATTTTTGCAAATAAAATTTTGTTGGAAATAATTTATTTGAGTCCAAAATGATCCAAAGTATTTTCCAGAATTTTTCTGAGTCATTTGCTATTTTTAATGAATTAAATGAATTACTGGGAATTATTTTAAATATTAAATCGCTGGAAATCCAAACCGAGTCTGCATCTTGTTCATCCGATCGAGCCCGAGTCGACTCGAGTTCGAGTCCGACAGAGCCACGCGTGGTCGAGCCGACTCGCCGCCGAACCCTAGTTACGCATCGCTTGGATCAAGATCCAACGGTTGTGATTGCGCCACGTCGCCCCGAGCCGAGACCGAGTCAAACCCGTTCGTGCCGTGCGATCGTGGCCGTCCGTCGCGTCACGTGGACGGCCGCGATTTCGTCGTCTCCGCCGGATCCGAGCCGGAGTTCTCCGCCGCCGTCACCGTGTCAACCTCGGATTCCGCGCTCTACACGGAAGCCGAGGCCCCCTTTAAATACGCCGCCACCGCCATCGGGAAGCGCACAACCGTACGCACCCGAGCCCCCTTCCCACCTCGCCTGAGCCGCCGCCGTCGTCCCGCAATTGCTCGCCGGAGTAGAGGAAATCTTCCGCCGCGGTTTTTCGTTGATCTCCGCCGCTTCCGCCGTTCTCCGACGCCACCAAGCCCAGGCGAGATCGCCGTGTCGCGCGCGCTGGGAGTGCCCGGCCTTCACGCCAGGTTGCACGCAACGCCGACGGGAGGTCGTCGTCTTCGTCTCCGGTCAAGCCAACGCCGCGCGCGCCATCACCTCGCGAACTTCGGACGGCCGTCCGATCAAGATCGGCGAATCACGGTGAGATCACGTTTAGATCCTCGGATCTAATCGGCCGTTGGATCTAGATCCAACGGTCGGATTGGCCACGTTCACCCCGGCGTCGTCGCGATCAATCCGGGCCGTTGATTTTCGAATCAACGGCCGAGATTGTGCCACGCGTCGGGAAGCTTGGCCGCGGCCAGACTCAGCGTGAGACGCCGACACGGCGGGCCAAGGCGTGAGAGCGAATCGCACCATGACGCCATCGCCGACGTCCACGGTGGGGCCCGCTTGTCGCCAGCGCCAGCAGGTGTCTTGACGCCAAGAATGACGTCATCTCAGAGGCCCCACTTTGTCGGCGATCGTGAGCCATGGACCGAGTCCACGGTGGACCGAGCCAAACCGTGGACCACGTCCATGAACCGGCTGACGTCAGCCGCCCAATCAGAGGCTGCCACGTGTCTAGGCTGACGCAATAATTAATTTCGAAAAGAAAATGATTTATTAATTCGAATAATGGTTTCAGATTTTGTTCCAAATTTCAAACGCTTATAACTTTTGCGTTTCAACTCCGATTTGAGTGATTCAAATTTCTAAATTTGGATAAAATTGAGATCTACCTAAATATGAATTTTATTTAATTTTTGGACTAAAGTTTTTCTCTGTAAAATTATTTAAATGATTATTTACACTTTAAATAATCATAACTTTTAAGGCCTTAACTCCAAAATTAGCGATTCCAGTTTCTAAAAATCCAGAAAATTATGTTCTCTCTGTTTATGGATTTTATTTGGAGTTTTGGGATGTTTTTGCCTATTGTTTATTTGTGTATTTGCTATTTGCACGCTTTACGAGTAGACGTTGAAGTGCCGGAAGGATTCGAAGGAGAAGTGTTGACTCAGGATCCAACTCAAGACCAAGAACAAGTACTCTTTGAAGGCAAGTTGTGCTTTGACCATGTTGATCCTATTTCGAAACTTATTTTGATTTAAACTATTGCATGCTAGTTCAATTAGAAAAATACTTGGTTTAAACATGGGGGTTAGATAAGTACCAATTTGCTGTATGACACCTTGATTATTTAAGTATGTGCCATGACCCTTTGTCACCCTAGTTGTGGATTACTAGTTGGACATTATTAGATTGCCAACATGGGTTTAGACCGTTGTAGTACCTTTGCTTAGACACCTTTCGTGCTCATGACATGATTTTGGACAATCAAATGTTAATATTGACTTAATGATATATTGAACCTGTTTTGGAAAGGTATCATGTGATGTTGATGGCACGTGGTGCATGGTAATCAAGCGGGGTTTGATAAACGATTTCGGCCAGGGGCATGTGGCAAGAGTAATCAGTGGGCAGTTGTGGCATTGGGGATGTTGATTTGGTTCTTCGGGTAGTCTTGCCCTGGTCACTCTAAGGACTTAACCTTGCAAGCCTTTGAACTGGGTCATACTTGCAACCACATGGCTGGAATGGGACGGCCCTAGTTGACTAAGTCGCTAAGGACTCACTTGTGGAGCCTCAGGGTGTCAATTACACCGTTTGTGTGATTGTACGGGGGAGCGTATCGTGGCTGTGGCCAGATACCCATCTAACGGTGTGTTGGTCCCATACTTCGCCTTGGCTAAGGGAAGGGATGGTGTAGAGCACGAACAGGAGAGGACCACTGTGTTGTTTGAGGCTTAGAAAGGCTTTATTCTGAGGAACTTCGCCTTTGTGGTGTTTAACTGTATCTTGTGGGTAAAGTGCATAACCTCTGCAGAGTTTAGAATCTATTCGAATAGCCGTGTCCGCGGTATTGGACATCGCTCGGGAATTACAGTCAAGGGTTAGACTTTCTGAAAATAACTTGGATTTGAAAGGTTGGTTTGGTTTGGTTTGGTTTGGTAATGAAGATGATGGAAATGTGGTTTAGGATGGGGAAAAATGTTTATTAAACTTCTTGAAAGTTATTTACGCTTTACTTATTTCTACTGCTTTCGAATCTACTTATATTACTTGTCAAAAGCTGTTTACTGCAAATATACCTTGAGCTATTCCTTTGTACCAAGCCATGCATATAGTATATTAGCTTGCATTCTGTGCATGACTTCCGAGTACCAAGTACTCACCCTTGCCTCAACACAATATCGCTTGAAGAGGAGATTACGCCACTTTGGAGGAGGAACTCCAAGAGGATCCGTCTACTTAGGGATGCGAGCAGTCGGTTACTGTGGTATACTGGATGGCGCCACGATGTTGCCTTCGTTGTTTTTCCGCTGCTATTATTTTTCTCTGAATAAGTTTCGCCTTACGAGGCATACATTTGTAACTTGGCC
This sequence comes from Rhipidocladum racemiflorum, assembly GCA_036346355.1. NCBI lineage: Eukaryota > Viridiplantae > Streptophyta > Magnoliopsida > Poales > Poaceae > Rhipidocladum > Rhipidocladum racemiflorum. The sequence continues at coordinate 31,482,095 of CM070589.1, forward strand.
ATAAGGTCGAGTAACCAGTTTGGTTATTTAAATAAAGTACTTTATTGGTATCGAGTGGTATGATTGTGATATTTACCAATGTTAAGACTGTGTGCACTAGCGCGTTCCTGGACTAGTGCTGAATACACAGAGGGTCCGGATTTGCAAATTCGGGGTCCCGACAGAGGTGGTATCAGAGCCATACTTGATTTGTAGGCTCAACCCTAAGCTAGAATGGTCGTAGTGAGGATAAAACCTATTTTCTAAAGCTAAAAACTTGTGAAGACAAGAAATGACATCTCGACTTATCCCCTTCTCTCTTTTCTTGTCTCTTGCTGAAATTTTCCCTTACCTTGTCAACAATTTAAAAATTCCGAGTTCTTACGAAAAGCACTCTTGTGACAGATGGAGGAAGAGTTCAACTACGTTGATCTCGGGAGTTGGTCACGCCCGCGGAACTTTGGCATATGCTCTGAGACTCTCGGAGATTTTGAGAAGCCCCAATACCAAGTGGAAGTGATCGGACAAGCGGGATTGATCAAGGCTTGTGACGTGAGGATTGAGGTACTGCTAGGAAAAGGGCCAGTGCAATCGCCCGATACACTGCACTGCCAGGAGATCTACAATGCAGATGGGTATCCAAGAAGTATCACGACGAGCAATGCGGCACATTACCTGTATCTACGCCAGAGAGTTGGAGAGTACGGTGTTCCGTTATCACCCGCGCAGCAATAACCTTCTTGACCCGAAGGCGATTCAGGATGAGGATGCCACGGTTACACAGTTGGCACGATTTGTTGTCGCCCAGGAGGACGTACTAGATAATACAAGCAAGGAGCTACAGAAGGCCCGCAAGGAGATCACGACAGAGAAGAACAGATGGCGGGAAGCTCAAGAGTATGTGGCACACCTTCTGCGAAGGATTGACGAGTTGGAGATGACTTTGTACGGACTGCACCCAGAGAGATTTTCGAGCTACACGAGCCAGATCCGCAGGAGTCGATCTCGATGAGAACACCGCTTCTTCGACTACCACGAGAGGACACGATCATTTGGACATGGCGATCGTTCGCACCTATGCCGCGACATCCGCACCCAGGCCGTGGAGGTTTTCTCGATGAGTGAGCATAGGTTCTATAGTGAGACTCCTTCACGAGTCAAGTCATAGAATAAAGAGTCACCCTTTAGGCGTTAGGACTCCAGAGTTAGTTCGATTTGGATTTGCTTTGTTTCTTTGAGTGTGCATTATGTGTTGCAAGGCCCTTAGGCATTGTAAGCAGCCATACCAAGTTATTAAAATAATAAAGTTGGACCTTAAAGCTACCCCTTCGCCCCGCATAAGTTCCATATTACTTGTCTATTCTTGTTTCCTCATCTCTAAACCTAGAGCAAATCGGCGAGATGGTGAACACCATGAAACTTTGGAAGCAATGGGAGTGGATCTCGCCACAGAAAACCCCAATGATGGAGCACGGCACCACCGGTTGATGTGCAGAATTTTGGAGCCTTTCTTGCTGCTCAGACTCGGTTGATGCATGCTATGATGCAACAAATGCAACACGTCACCGCTCAGGCCATCGCTAATCAAGTTAATCGGGGACCACGCCGAGAATACAAGACTGCCGAGTTCATGAGGACTCACCCACCCACTTTCTCTTGGAATGCCAATCCATTGGAGGCCGATGATTGGTTAAGATCAATCGAGAGGAAGCTACACATAGCTCAAGTGCATAGGAAATGAGAAGGTACTTCACGCTTCTCATCACCGGAAGGAACAATGCCGAATGGTGGGAGAATTTACGTGCCACGCAGAGAACCCTCAAGATATCACTTGGGAAGAGTTCACTGCATTCCGACAAGATCACGTGCCTGAAGGAATCATGGACCTTAAGAAGGAGGAGTTCAGAGCATCAAGCAAGGTAATCGACCAGTGGCCGACTACGAACAAGTTCACACTAGCACGCTACGCTTTGAGGATGTAGCGACAGATAAATCGAGGCAGTCGTTTTATGAAGGGACTCAACTCAGGATTGCAAGTAGGATTGATCACCCACACCTTTCCAAGATTTCCAAGAGTCGGTGAATAAGGCGCTTATTCTTGAGGACAAGCGCAAGGAACTGGATGAAAACAGGAAGCGCAGGATGCAACAAAGAAGGATCACGCCAGTGGAACGCAATAGCTTTGAGAGTTGCACCAAATCAATTCTTCAGATTCCAACCACGAATGCAACAAGGACACCATCCCCAGCACCAAGACACATCAATCAGAACTACAGACCCAGCCCCGCTAGAAACGCTACCCCTGTGCAACAAGAAGGAACCGTGAGACGCTGCTACAATCGCAACGAGCCGTGACACTTCGCCAACAGCTTGTCCAAAGAAGACAGCGAGAGTGACTCGATTCGCTTCAATCTAGGAACCACCCCAGCTAGGACGCCAAAGATCAGGAGCCACACCCAGGCCGTGGTGAGAGGCCGAGTCAACCATGTCACCGCAGATGCACTCTGAGAATGCTACGGACGTCATCTTGGGTAAGTTACTTGTTAACTCGATACACCTGCTTGATTTTGTTTGACTCGAGCTTCGCATTCGCTTGTTTCGCAAGGCTTTGCTACTAGAAATGATTTGAGGACTGCAAGACTTAAGTGCATGCTTTTAATTCAAACCCTGGTTCAACTCCGAACGAAAGTAGGATGTTCCGGTGAGAATACTAATAGGTGGAATAGAATTCCTAGCAAACCTTATAATTTTGGAGACCTGCACCTTAGACGTCATATTGGGAATGGATGGTTATCCAAGCACAAGGCCGTATTGGATTGTGGGCGAAGGACCATCTCAATTGAGAGCCCGTGTGGGAAGAAAGTGGAACTTCAAGCCACCGCAGCTTAGAGATGGACGATTGATGGTTAACAGTACCAAGGTAATCAGCATAGAGGATGTCCCAAAGAGTGAATGAGTACCCAGCGTTTTTCAGAAGATCTACCTGGTATGCTTGTGACAGGGGACATAGAGTTTGTGATAGAGCTTGTACTGTACAAAGCACCGATAGCAAAGAGACCCTATCGGATGTCCACCGAGGAGTTGGTAGAAATGAAGAAACAGCTAGAAGAGTTAATGGAGAAAGGATTTATCGAGGCCAGGAGTTCGTCGCCGTGGGAGCACCGATTTTGTTTGTCAAGAAAAGGGCGGAAGTTTCAGGATGTGCATCGACTATCGTGCGCTCAATGAAGTCACCGTGAAGAATAAGTATCCGCTACCCAGGATTGATGATTTGTTTGATCAGTTGAGAGGAGCCGAGTCTTCTCCAAGATTGATCTGAGATCGGGATACCATCGATTGAAGATCCGATCGTAAGATATTCAAGATCGCATTCTCGCCAAGATATGGACATTACGAGTTCTGATTATGTCCTTTGGATCGATTTAATGCGCCAAATTATTTCATGAATATGATGAATAAGGTGTTCATGGAATATTTGGACAAGTTTGTCGTGCGTGTTCATAGACGATATCCTAATCTACTCCAAGACAGGAGGATGAACATGCCGAACACTTAAGGCGAGTTTTGGAAAAGTCGAGGAACGACAACTTTTCGCCAAGTTCAGCAAGTGTGATTTTTGGAAGGACGAGGTGGAGTTTCTTGGACATGTAATGACCGCTTGGCAGGAGTCGCCGTAGATCCAAGCAAAGTAGAAGCTGTGTTACATTGGGAGCAGTAGAAGACTGTGACCAGATTCGGAGTTTCCTTGGAATGGCAGGATACTACCGCCGCTTCATCGAAGGCTTCTCGACAATTGCGAAACCTCTTACGCAATTCTTTGAAGAAGGAAAAGAAGTTTGCATGGACGGAATGTGAGAAAGGATTTCAGGAGCTGAAGGAGCGATTGACATCGGCAAGGTGTTAGTTCTACTGGGATGTTGCTCAAAGCTTCGATATTTATTGTGACGCATCGCGCCAAGGACTTGGATGTGTGCTGATGCACGAGAATGGAAAGGTCGTCGCTTATGCATCAAGGCGATTGAGGCCGCATGAGGAAAATTATCCGACACATGACTTAGAGTTAGCCAGTAGTGCATGCTTTGAAGATATGGCGTCACTATCGATTGGAAACAGATGTGAAGTATATACGGATCATAAGAGCCTTAAGTACATATTCACCCAGTCGGATCTGAATATGAGGCAGAGGAGATGGTTAGAGTTGATCAAGGACTATAATGTTGGAATCCATTACCATCCCGGGAAGGCCAACGTAGTAGCCGATGCTCTGAGTCGGAAAAGCCATACCGTGAGTGCGTTGCTAGCCACAAGCCAGGATGAGTTATGTGAGGATTTTCAAAAGATGAAGATTGAGGTTGTACCTAGCGGATTCTTGGCCGCATTGGAAGTAAAGCCTACTTTAGAGGACCAGATTCGAGAAGGACAGAAGGATGATGACAAGATCCGCGAGATTAAGTCCATCAAGGAGGAAGGCAAGGCGAGAGGACTTCAAGTTGGATGAGCAAGGCACGTTATGGATGAAGGACCGGATTTGTGTGCCTAACAAGAAGGAGTTAAAGCAAGCGATTACGGAAGAAGCCCATGACTCCAAGTATTCAATTCATCCCGAAGCGCCAAGATGTATCGGGATCTCAAGGAGAGATTCGGTGGCCGGGTATGAAACGTGAAGTTGCCAAGCATGTTGCATTGTGCGACGATGCCGAGAGTCAAGGCAATGCATCAGAGACCAGCAGGATTGCTACAACCGCTGAAAATACCTGAGTGGAAGTGGGAGGAAATCGGAATGGATTTCATTACCGGTTTGCCGAAGACTCAAGGAGGTTATGACTCCATATGGGTTATAGTGAATCGCTTGACTAAAGTAGCCCATTTTATTCCCGTGAAGACCACTTACTCGGGAGATAAATTAGCAGGATTATACATGATCAGGATTGTCTGTTTGCACGGAGTGCCAAAGAGGATTGTATCGGACAGAGGTACCCAATTTACCTCAAGGTTCTGGAATAAGTTGCATGAAGCCATGGGAACCCGTTTGAACTTCAAGATACCTTATCATCCACGAGACGGATGGATGAGGCCGAAAGAGTCAACCAGTCTGGAGGATATGTTAAGAGCTTGTGCATTGGCTTATGCTACCTCTTGGGATAAGAGTTTGCCGTATGCCGAGTTCGATTACAACAATAGTTATCGAGGCTAGTTTCTGAGATGTCACCTTTTGAGGCATCTGTATGGTCGACTCGCCTGACGCCATTGAATTGGAATGAGACCGTGGCGCCGTGTCTTTGGGCCTGATATTCTTCAAGAGGTGAAGAGCAGATCGCCATGATTAGGGAAAGGTTGAAGATAGCCCAATCTCGACAGAAGAGTTATGTTGACAATCGTCGCCGAGATTTGAGTTTTGTACCAGAAGAATTTGTTGACCTCAGTGTTACGCCTCTCTGGGGAGTTAAGAGGTTCAATGCCAAAGGGAAACTCGCACCTGCTATGTTGGACCATTTAAGATTTTGAGTCGCAGAGGCGAAGTTGCTTATCACCGGAGTTGCCCGCGATCGTTGGCGAGGAGTGCATGATGTATTCCATGTATCGGTGAAGAAGTGCCTCCGAGTTCTGAGGAGCAGACACCGCTAGAGTTAATTGAGTTGCAAGAGGACTTGACTTATAAGGAGCATCAGTGAGGATTACGGACACAATGGATCGAGAAACTAGAAACAAGTCAACCCGTTTCGTAGAGTTCGATGGAGCAACCATGAAGAAAGCGAAGCGACTTGGGAGCGCGAAGAGGATTTGAGGAAAGAGTTTCCAAACCTATTCCTTTAGTAAGCCCTGAATCTCGGGGACGAGATTCTATTAAGGGGGGGAGGTTTGTAACACCCCAAAAATTTTGCTTTTCTTAAATTCATGTGTGATTTGGCACTTTGGTGAATTTTTGGAATTTTCTGGAATTTATTTGGATTTATTTGGAATTTATTTGAATTTATTCCATTTTGAAATAATTAAAGGATTTAATTTTTGCAAATAAAATTTTGTTGGAAATAATTTATTTGAGTCCAAAATGATCCAAAGTATTTTCCAGAATTTTTCTGGAATTTTTCTGAGTCATTTGCTATTTTTAATGAATTAAATGAATTACTGGGAATTATTTTAAATATTAAATCGCTGGAAATCCAAACCGAAGTCGATTCTTGTTCATCCGATCGAGCTCGAGTCGACTCGAAGTTCGAGTCCGACCGAGCCACGTGGTCGAAGCCGACTCGCCGCTTCAACCCTAGACGCGGCCAGTTGGATCAAGATCCAACGGTTGTGATTGCGCCACGCCGCTTCGAGCCGAGACCGAGTCAAACCCGTTCGTGCCGTGCGAGCGTGGCCGTCCGTCGCGTCACGTGGACGGCCGCGATTTCGTCGTCTCCGCCGGATCCGAGCCGTAGTTCTCCGCCGCCGTCTCGGTGTCTACCTCGGATTCCGCGCTTACACGGAAGCCGAGGCCCCTTTAAATACGCCGCCACCGCCATCGGGAAGCGCACAACCGTGACGCACTGAGCCCCCTTCCCACCTCGCCTGAGCCACCGCTGCCCCGCAATTGCTCGCGGAGTAGAGGAAATCTTCCGCCGCGGTTTCGTTGATCTCCGCCGCCTCCGCCGTTCTCCGACGCCACCAAGCCCAGAACTGAGATCGCCGTGTCGCGCCGCGCCTGGGAGTGCCAGCCTTCACGCCGGAGTTGCACGGAAACGCCGCACGGGAGGTCGTCGTCTTCGTCTCCGGTCAAGCCAACGCCGCCATCAGCCCTCGCGAACTCGGACAGCCGTCCGATCAAGATCTGACCGTCACGGTGAGATCACGTTTAGATCCTCGGATCTAATCCCAGCCGTTGGATCTAGATCCAACGGTCCAGATTGGCCACGTTCACCCCAGAACGTGCGTCACCCGATCCAATCTGGGCCGTTGATTTTCGAATCAACGGCCGAGATTGTGCCACGCGTCGGGAAGCTTGACCGCCGCTGATCGGCGCCGCGGAGACGTGACACGGGCGGGCCCGCGCATCGGCGGGGACAGCGTAACCGCACCATGATGTCATCGGCACGTCACGGTGGGGCCCGCTTGTCGGCGAATGCCGGCCGGTGTCTTGGCGTCGCCAAGAATGACGTCATCTGTAGGCCCCACCTGTCAGCGACCGTGAGCCATGGACCGAGTCCACGGTGGACCGAGCCAAACCGTGGACCACGTCCATGAACCGGCTGACGTCAGCCGCCCAATCAGAGGCTGCCACGTGTCTAGGCTGACGCAATAATTAATTTCCGAAAAAGAAAATGATTTATTAATTCGAATAATGGTTTCAGATTTTGTTCCAAATTTCAAACGCTTATAACTTTTGCGTTTCAACTCCGATTTGAGTGATTCAAATTTCTAAATTTGTATAAAATTGAGATCTACCTAAATATGAATTTTATTTAATTTTTGGACTAAAGTTTTTCTCTGTAAAATTATTTAAATGATTATTTACACTTTAAATAATCATAACTTTTAAGGCCTTAACTCCAAAATTGGCGATTCCAGTTTCTAAAAATCCAGAAAATTATGTTCTCTCTGTTTATGGATTTTATTTGGAGTTTTGGGATGTTTTTGCCTATTGTTTATTTGTGTATTTGCTATTTGCACGTTTTACGAGTAGACGTTGAGGTGCCGGAAGGATTCGAAGGAGAAGTGTTGACTCAGGATCCAACTCAAGACCAAGAACAAGTACTCTTTGAAGGCAAGTTGTGCTTTGACCATGTTGATCCTATTTCGAAACCTATTTTGATTTAAACTATTGCATGCTAGTTCAATTAGAAAAATACTTGGTTTAAACATGGGGATTAGATAAACACCAATTTGCTGTATGACACCTTGATTATTTAAGTATGTGCCATGACCCTTTGTCACCCTAGTTGTGGATTACTAGTTGGACATTATTAGATTGCCAACATGGGTTTAGACCGTTGTAGTACACTGCTTAGACCTGCTACGTGCTCATGACATGATTTTGGACAATCAAATGTTAATATTGACTTAATGATATATTGAACCTGTTTTGGAAAGGTATCATGTGATGTTGATGGCACGTGGTGCATGGTAATCAACTGGGGTTTGATAAACAGTTTTCGACCGGGGCATGTGGCAAGAGTAATCAGGTGGGCCAGTTGTGGCATTGGGGATGTTGATTTGGTTCTTCGGGTAGTCTTGCCCTGGTCACTCTAAGGACTTAACCTTGCAAGCCTTTGAACTGGGTCATACTTGCAACCACATGGCTGGAATGGGACGGCCCTAGTTGACTAAGTCGCTAAGGACTCACTTGTGGAGCCTCAGGGTGTCAATTACACCGTTTGTGTGATTGTACAGGGGAGCGTATCGTGGCTGTGGCCAGATACCCATCTAACGGTGTGTTGGTCCCATACTTCGCTTTGGCTAAGGGAAGGGATGGTGTAGAGCACGAACCGGAGAGGACCACCTGTGTTGTTTGAGGCTTCCGAAAGGCTTTGTTACGGGAACTCGCCTTTGTGGTGTTTAACTGTATCTTGTGGGTAAAGTGCATAACCTCTGCAGAGTTTAGAATCTATTCGAATAGCCGTGTCCGCGGTATTGGACATCGCTCGGGAATTACAGTCAAGGGTTAGACTTTCTGAAAATAACTTGGATTTGAAAGGTTGGTTTGGTTTGGTTTGGTTTGGTAATGAAGATGATGGAAATGTGGTTTAGGATGGGGAAAAATGTTTATTAAACTTCTTGAAAGTTATTTACGCTTTACTTATTTCTATCGCTTTGAATCTACTTATATTACTTGTCAAAAGTCATTTCGCAAATATACCTTGAGCTATTCCTTTGTACCAAGCCATGCATATAGTATATTAGCTTGCATTCTCAGGTGCATGACTTGTCGAGTACCAAGTACTCACCCTTGCCTCAACACAATATCAGTTGAAGAGGAGATTACGCCAGCTTTGGAGGAGGAACTCCAAGAGGATCCGTCTACTTAGGGATGCGAGCCCAGTCAGTTGCCTGTGGTATACTGGATGGCGCCACGATGTTACCTTCGTTATTTTTCCGCTGCTATTATTTTTCTCTGAATAAGTTTCGCCTTACGAGGCATACATTTGTAACTTGGCCATAAGGTCGAGTAACCAGTTTGGTTATTTAAATAAAGTACTTTATTGGTATCGAGTGGTATGATTGTGATATTTACCAATGTTAAGACTGTGTGCACGTGGTGTAATAAAAATGTGTATCAGTAAATAACATAAATATGAGGCTCTTTAAGTGCATCCTATGCCATTCCCATGATCAGTGGCTGGCACGCACAAACACAATTTGGATATTACAGCCACACAGATACACATTTTTATTACATCACAAGTTTTATAGTGATATTACAATACCAAAAGTAGCAGGAAATTAAAACCATGTCTCATAGTATACCAACTATTCCATAACTCCACAGGCAACTGCTGAGATGAACCTAGAAAGATCAGTCGTCGCTAAAACTCGCAGGTTCCTCATAATCATTTCCGTCATTATCGTAATCTTGATCTTCACCTAAAAACATTGTTGAAGCAAGTTGAGTACATTGGTACTCGCAAGACTTTGTAGTGTATGAAATTCCTGGAATAAATGCAGGCTGAAATAGAAAGTGGGTTTCTACGGTTGTTTTGCATAAAGCGAAAGTTTTGAATGAAGTAATACTGAATAGTAATGGAAAGCGTAAATAAAAATTTTAAGACAGTTTGATAAGTAATTGAGATAACAAGTAATAAAAGAATAATAACATTTTTACTCACGGCCCTTTGTGAGAAAAATAACGAACAAGACCCTCCATGGTCTTATGTGGACAAAAGTAACAATAAGTGACATAAAAGGGGTATGAATCATTTCTCAAATCATTTAATCAAAGGTTTTTGGAAACAGAAACAGCTAACTATGTGATGACTTTACCAAGTGCTCATGACCGCGAGCGCGGCTAATCGATTAGGTTTAGACTCTGCAGAGTTTGTACTGCTTTACCCACAAGATATGTTCTCCTTTTTTGCAAGCTATAAGACACACTTCCTTTGGTATGCCCGCGAGGAGTTCATAACGAAACCGTTCGATTACTTGAACCTAACTTTGTACCAGCGACAGTGTTTAACCCTGACTATGATGGAAGCTAAAAAGGTAAAAGGAATTCCGAAGTCAGTAACCCACCAGGAATAGAAATTCCGGAGTTAGTGACCCACCAGGAATAATAACAGCCCCAAATTCATAACCAGACGTTACCGTATACGCCTACCAGAGTGCAAAGCTAGTTCCAAATAATTTTAATTGGTTAAGACTGTCCCATTTCAGTACTTGTGGATGTACGGTTATCTTGGCCTGAAAACAACACATTAGCTCGGTCCTTATTGTGACATGGGCGATACTCCACCCTATCTACGTACACGTTAAAACATGTGCAACCGGCTATTGCCAATAATCACCCACGTCGAAACCATAGTTTTATTTTCATTTTTATCAAACTACCAGTATCCTTTACTGCTTAAATAAACCATAAAAGATTTCATAAGGAAATGTGTGGGTGTAAACATTTTCAACATTGATCTAAAGCAGTGCTAAGCATTTGCAGGTTAATAAGCGATTATACCCATTTTAAAGATCTTAACCATTCCTATGGTATTCATGGATCGTATGTCAACATGATTAAGGGAATCCATCAATTTGGGTTATAACTACCAAGTATCATAAAATAAGGATTTATCAAAACATATGCATGCAGGAAGATTCTTAATCACAGTTTAGTGGATTATGAAATCTGGGATCGAAATGATCAAGGGGGTGCTTGCCTTGCTCCTCGGCGGTGTAAGCTGGGTCTGTGTCGTCGATAGCGTAGTCGGTAGCCTCAGCGTCTATACGTCGATTAAGAACATGGCAAATAAGATACTTCAATATCGATAAAAGAAGCGAATACATAAACAACAAGGATAGCAGTTGAAAGATTCAAATGAAATTAGTCCAAATCAATCAATGATAGTAATCACTTAATCAATCCAAATTAATCAAGTCATAAGATTTTGGGCTTAAGGCAAAAGCTTAATGACATACAACATGATTATCTTTCTTTATGTAATATTTCATTTTAATTTACGAATTCAGGAAGCTAAGATTGTAGGATTATATTTAACAAAGTTCATTTGTAGGGTGTAAGACTAATTATACTAATACAAATTAGTATATAAAGCAACCCTAATCACATTTAATGAAAGAACATGGTAAATCCTAACTTTTATCTTACTAACTGGTCCTAATCAGTGTAATGAGCTCAAAAAAAACAAATTTTATTCATTTTGGATCATTTTTGAGTAAGTTATTGCAATTATATCAAATATATGCATTAAGTAAAGTTCTAACATGAAATTTTCACAAACTAATTCCAAATCCAAATCTAATTACATATTTGGACAGTAATTGACCTAAGGATTCTAACAAAATTTGTTTCACTCAATTTGGACCTATTTTGCAAAATCTCTACATGCCACATATTCAAATTTCAAGCTTTAAATTCAAATTCAGACTTAATTTGCTAAACAAGTTTCAAATGTTTTTACATATTATGAAACTAGATGATTTATGATGAATTTAGGAATTTATCTCATTCAATTTGGAGCTATAGTTTAAAAGTTATGGGAATTTGGATTATTTCGGTTCAATTAACACAGAGAATAAGGAAATACGCTTTCCTTAAAGGAAAGCGCATTTCAGCGTTTTTGCGCGGGCTAACATTCAAACTGGGCCGCGGTCACTGGCGCCTGTCACGCTCAAGGCGGCGAAGACACGGCCAGACGATCGCCGCATGGCGCCAGGCCGGCTGGGCTGGCGCAAAGCCGAGCCACCGACACGGGGTCCCGCTGGCGTCAAGGCTTGGCTCACCGCGAGCGAGCGAGCGTGGGGCTGACCTCCGGCCCGCTGCGGATGAGACACGGCAGGGGAGTTGGCCGATGACCTCGCCGGCAGCTCTCCGGCGACGTCGATCGACTTTGGTCGGCAGCCAAGGCTTCACGGGACCACGGTGATTCCAGGGAACTACTTGGTTATAGGTGGTGTTCGGAGGAATCGAGCTCTCGGCGGAGACCGGCGGAAGCTCACGGCGAGGTTTAGCTCGGCGGCGCTACGGGGCATTATTGGCTTAATGGTCATGTGCAAAAGCATCTAGAGGTCCTAACAACTCTGTTCGAGCTCTTGGATTGCAGAATGGGTGGTCGGGTGGTATTCTCACCGCAAGTGCGGGGCGGAGAAGGTTGCACGGTGCGGGGTGCCTTCGAGTGGCTTCGGGCTGCAAGAAGGTGCGCAATAGCTTTGTGAGTATCTGTGGATGCTCAATGGTCCATCAATTTGGACATTCTCTTACCAAACTTCGTCAATTCGGGTTTTCCCCCAAATCGGCTTTCGCCGGAGACGGAGAAGAAAGGCTCGGTTCAGGTGGTTTAGGGCGTGTGAGGGTGAATGAGGGGTTGCTCCAGGTTCGGCTGGGAGTAACGGTGCTAATCAATCCTTTAAATAGGTGAAGGAGGCTGTGGGGGCGAAGCTGCTCCAGGAGATAGGGTTGGCGGCCGACTCAGGCATTCTCCGGAAGTCGCCTTCCAACTCGGTCCAAGGCAGGACGGGTCGCGGTATGGGGTTGCAGCGGCGTGGCAGAGCGACCTCGGGGCGCGCGAGATTGCGGCGGGGAAGCGACAAAGATGGAGGCGGTTCAGTGAGCTCTGTCGGCAGAGAGAGCGAGAGAGAGAGCAGAGAAGGAAGAGAGGAAGAAGAAGGTGCTGGCAGTTGGGGTCCACAAGGCAGTGGAACAAGAAAGGAAAGAGAGAAATGGGGAGAGACTGACGCGTGGGCTAGGAACCCTCTGGGTCCCTGTCGGCAGCGGTGCCGGCATGCACGTCACTGGACGCGTGGACCCCGCGTGGAAGAGAAAGAGAGAGAGAGAAGAAATTTCTAGGGTTCTCCTCTGGACAGCACACAATCCCAATTAATTCCCGGGTCATTTCATGTCCAGATTTTTCGAAACTTTTTGTCCAAGTTGATGGTTAAGTTATCTACGTCCAGTAAAATTTTGGGGTTAAAATGTGCTATAGTTATTTAATTAAAAATCTGACAATGAAATCTGCATAGAAAAACCAATTTAGTTTTTGAATTGATTAAGGGACTAAACCAACGTATTTACTTTTGAAATTTTTACTGAAGGTTTGGTTCTAAACAATGGACCTATCATAAAAATTTCAACATTAAATTCTCATTATTTAATTCTCCATAAATCTTTTATTGACTTCTGCAGAATTTCAAATTTGCCTAAAATAAATGCTAAATCATAGCAAAATTGCTTATTAATTTTTGAAACTTTTTGTGGGTGAAGGTGATATGTCTGAGGTCTTATGGTAAAAATCCCAAGGTCTAGATTGCTCCACAACTCTCTCTAAAAATCTGACATGGTTCAAGACAGAAATAAAATTTACCATTTTAAATTGTTTTCTTGACTAACAATTGCATGCACATGGTCTTTTGACCAGCTAGAAGCATTTTCCAGAGCTTGGCAAGATTATCCAAAGCTTTTTACCATGGTAATTTCTTTTCTTACCATTTTACTATTTTCTCTTTTCTTTTCTTTTCTTTCTTAAATTCCATTATTCATTTCAACAATTAATTCAACCAATAGATAAATAATTACACAAGAAATCATAAAAGCAACACAAAGAAGATTTCACACTTAATAGTTGATTTTAAACTTTTATAAATTTGAGGATGTTACAGATCTACCCCCCTTACAAAAATCTCGTCCTCGAGATTTGCGAGGGCTAAGGAAAACTAAAAGAAGTCTGGAAACTCTTTCATCAGATGATCTTCACGCTCCCACGTGGCTTCTTCTTCAGTATGATTACTCCATTGAACCTTCAACATTCTGTGGATCTTGTTTCTCGTGTGTCGCTCGGCTTCTTCAAGAATGCGAACAGGACGCTCTCGATAAGATAGATCAGGTTGTAAATCGAGATCGTCGAGATTTGCGAGATCAGTCGGCACACGAAGACATTTCTTGAGTTGAGATACATGGAAGACATTATGAACTTCCGATAAACGGGAAGGCAGCTCCAACTTATATGCCATTTCTCCCATCTTTGCGATAATTGGAAACGGTCCAATATATCGAGGGGCTAGTTTCATGGATTTGGAAACGCATTTAACTCCGCGAAGAGGAGAAACTTTTAAATAGACATGATCTCCGACTTCAAAGCTTAATTCACGTCGACGATTGTCGGCGTAACTTTTCTGACGAGATTGGGCTTCTTTGAGTCGACTCCTAATCATGTCAACTTGCTCTTGGGCTTCTTGGATAATGTCTGGGCCAAAGAAATTTCTTTCTCCAGTTTCAGACCAAAAGAGAGGGGTTCGGCACTTTCTTCCGTAAAGTGCTTCAAAAGGAGACATCTGGAGACTGGCTTGAAAACTATTATTATAGGAGAATTCGGCATAGGGTAAGCTTTTCTCCCAATCCATGCCATAAGATAGCACACAAGCTCTTAGCATGTCCTCCAGGGTCTGATTGGTCCGTTCAGTCTGTCCATCTGTTTGGGGATGATAAGCCGTACTGAAATTCAGCTTTGTCCCTAACAGAGTATGCAAACTTTCCCAGAAACGAGATGTAAACTGGGATCCTCGATCGGACACAATTGTCTTGGGAACTCCATGAAGACGAACAATATTTTCAAGATATAACTCTGCGAGTTTATCTCCGGGGTGAGTGGTTTTGACTGGTATGAAATGGGAAACTTTGGTTAATCGATCAACGATAACCCAAATGGAATCATGTCCTTTTCTGGTTCTTGGTAATCCAACAATGAAATCCATACAGATATGGTCCCACTTCCATTCAGGAATTTCAAGAGGTCGAAGTAAACCAGCTGGGCGTTGATGCTCGGCTTTTACTCGCTGACATATATCACATTTCGCGATATACTCGGCAATTTCCTTCTTCATGCCGGGCCACCAATATTCCTGCTTTAGATCTTGATACATCTTTGTGCTACCAGGATGGATAGATAGAGGTGATTCATGAGCTTCACTCAAGATCAACTTCTTGATTTCTAGATCACTGGGAATATAGATTCGATTCTTGAATGGGAGTATACCATCCGAATTTTCTGAAAATTCCAATTCCTTGCCTTCTTCCAACTCTTTTCGGATTTTAGATATGGCTTCATCTTTAGATTGGGCCATTTTAATTTGGGTTTTCAGATTTGGTTGCATTTGGAGGCTAGCAACAAATCCTTTTTCAACAATTCCCAAATTAAGCTTCTGAAACTCCTTTACTAATTCAGATTGATCAGTGTATGCTGACACCGTCATACAATGAAGCTTACGGCTCAGAGCATCTGCTACGACATTAGCTTTACCAGGATGATAATGAATACTAAGGTCGTAATCCTTTATTAACTCTAGCCATCTTCTTTGTCGCAGATTAAGATCTGGCTGAGTAAAGAAGTATTTCAAGCTCTTATGATCTGTGTAGATGTCACACTTGTTTCCAATAAGATAGTGACGCCAGATTTTGAGGGCATGCACTACTGCAGCTAATTCCAGATCATGAGTTGGATAATTAAGTTCATGAGGTCGAAGCTGACGAGAAGCATAAGCTACGACTTTCATCTCTTGCATCAACACGCAACCAAGACCATTGCGTGAAGCATCGCAATAGACATCGAAGCTCTTATGGATATCGGGTAACACCAGCACTGGGGCTGTGGTTAACCGTTTCTTCAATTCCAGAAAACTTGCTTCGCATTCTGGAGTCCATTCATATTTCTTTTCTTTCTTCAAGAGCTGAGTCAACGGTTTAGCGATTTTGGAGAAGTTTTCGATAAAGCGGCGATAATATCCCGCTAAACCGAGGAAACTTCGGATTTGAGGAACAGATTTTGGTTGCTCCCAGTTTTGGACTGCTTGAACTTTGCTGGGATCAACAGAAATTCCACCTTTGGAAAGGATATGCCCGAGGAATGCAACTTCCTTCAACCAAAATTCACATTTCTCGAACTTGGCATATAATTTATGTTCTCGGAGTTTCTCCAGAACCAAGTGTAGATGTTGGGTATGATCTTCTTCATTTTTGGAGTAGATGAGGATATCATCTATGAATACCACTACGAACTTATCGAGATACTCCATAAAGACTTTATTCATTAAGCTCATAAAGCTAGCTGGAGCATTTGTAAGTCCGAAGGACATTACGACATATTCATATAAGCCGTAACGAGTGGTAAAGGCTGTTTTAGGAATATCCTCCGGTCGGATTTTCAATTGATAATAGCCATGTCTAAGATCAATTTTGGAAAAGATTTGGGCGCCGGTTAATTGATCGAACAGATCATCGATACGGGGTAGAGGATATTTGTTTTTGATAGTAACATCATTGAGAGCACGATAATCCACACACATGCGTAGACTACCATCCTTTTTACTAACAAAGAGAACAGGGCTTCCCCATGGAGAAGTACTGGGTCGGATGAACTTTTTATCTAATTGTTCTTGAATTTGCTTTTTGAGTTCTACTAATTCATTTGGTGGCATACGATAAGGTCTTTTGGAAATTGGGGCTGTACCAGGTATAAGATCAATGACGAACTCTAAGTCACGATCTGGTGGCAAACCTGGCAATTCTTCAGGAAATACATCGGGAAAGTTGGAAACTACAGGAACAGATTTTATCTTTTCCATTACCAATGTATTTAAGTATGATCTTGATTCGGAAAGATTTTGGGTGGAACTAAAGTTCACTTCAACTCCTTCAGGATTAATAAGGGATATGGATCTATTAGCACAATCTATCTGTCCTTTATTTTTAGCTAACCAATCCATACCAAGAATGATGTCTAATCCTGGGGTTTCTATAAGAATAAGATCAGCATAAAATAAAACTTCGTTTATTTCAATGCTAACCTTAGGACACATTTTAGTAGTTCTCATTTTTGCTCCAGGAGAATAGATTATCATGGACATAGGTAAAGATTTAGTTTGGATTTGATGTGATTCTACGAACTTCTTGGATATAAAGGAATGAGATGCACCGGAATCAAATAACACCAAAGTGGGAATAGATTGGACGGGGAACATACCCAGAACCACGTCTGGTGCTTCCGTTGCTTCTTCAGCCGTCACATGATGCAAACGTCCTTGATTGGCGGCTTGAGCAGGTGCAGGTCTTCCGGCTTGTTGTCCTCCAGCTCCTTGAGGACGACCAGGGGGTCGCTGAGGAACTCCCTTGCTTGGGCAATTATTGGCATAATGTCCAAGCTGCTTGCACTTGAAGCATGTGACATTTGGAGTCTGAGTTGATGCTCCGGTAGGACGTGCTCCAAAGAGGGTTTGGGACGAGGCAAAGGTCATCGAGGTCGAGGGGCAGACCTTGACGCCTTTGCTTCGTGGGCGGAAGCGGTGGTCGCGCATTACCCTGAGGTGCAGGCGAGGCCTGGATGGGCTTGCACTAGCGGTCTTACGTGCCATCCATTTCCTCTTGCGTGACTCCAAAGCAGCTCGAGTGCTATGTTCCACTCGAATAGACTTGTCCACCAGAGTTTGAAAGTCATTGATATCAATAGCAGCTAAAGCACACTTGATTTCTTCATTAAGGTTATCCCGAAAGCGTTCCAGCTTACGTGCTTCAGGAATGACTTCAGATGGTGCATAACGGGAAAGGTAATTGAAGCGATTAAGATACTCCATTATCATTCGATTCCCTTGACGGAGATCAAGGAATTCCGCCTTTGATGTCCATCGATCGAAGGAATATGGGTTCGGCGAAAAGTATCCTTGAAGGCCTCCCATGAAATCTGATCCACTAGAAGAATAGCTTGGTAGTTCTCCCACCATAATGCAGCAGCTCCTCCCAACTGATAAGATGCATAAAGAACTTTCTCTCGATCATTGCCTTTGTGCAATGTTCAACTTGCTCTCCATTGTTCGCGGCCATCATCTGCGCCCAATGGGTCGGCGATAGAGAATGTAGGAGGCCGAGTCTTCAAAAACTCAGACAACCTTGATGGTGGAGCACCACCACCACTTCCTCCAACAAGGACTCCTTGGTGGGAAGTATTACGAACTAAGCATTGCAGAAGAAGTGTATGGGTTTGACGGTTTTGCTCGATCATTGCCAGAACTTGCGCCATTGTGGGCGGACCTGGCAATTGCTCCTCCGGAATTCCACCTTGCTGATTAGGATTTGAATCTGGATTAGGTGGATCTGGCACTTGATGAGAAGATGTAGCCCTTACAGAAGGGTGCATCGGATTAGGTTGCGCTGGAGTGGGCAATGTGTCGCGAGGAGGAAAGGGTTCCTGCGAAGCCTCACTCTCCAAGATCCCGTGAAGAGATCTGGTTACAGGCATCCTGAAATTTCTATTCAGATGAGAAAATAATGTATTGTAATTAAATGATTTAAGCTGGTAGACTGAAAATTTAAACTCAATCTCATTGGTTAATAGACAACATTTCATTCCCTAAAATTTTATTTTTCTTAAAGAAATTCATTAACAAGGAAGGTGTGTTGTTATGTTATGCCATATTGTAAAAGACAAACACAAGGGATCACATCATCGTGAAATTGTAATAAAACATTAGAAAATCACGAGAAGGAACCAAAACAAGCAGAAATAAACAGTAACAGCACTTTATTCATACCACATATTAACAATATGTACAACAAAAGTATGACAACCTCACAACTCAACACTACATGACCACATGTGCTGCTACAACTCAAGGTAAACCTACTCCAAACCTGGTGCTACAACGTCCTCGCCAGCAGACTCAACAGGATCCGCAGGGTAGAGTCGGGCCACCGTGGCGGGAAAGGTACCACGACGCTTTGTAAACTGCGTCACACGGGCCTTGATACACTGCAGCGACCTGTCCAAGTCTAACTCGCGACAGACGTGGACGACTAACTCCTGTGGACATCCTAGCCCGTCGGGAACGTCTAGTGGCCCTAGCAGACCTAGGTGTAGGAGTACCAGGCACCTCCTGAACTGGCAACAAAGTAGCATCGTCGCCAAGTGCTGACCTAGAGAACAAACCCATAGCCACGAAAGGAGCTATGGCGTTCTCTAAAAAGGCTACTCTCCCACGTGCTACATAGTACTCTAATACTGCCTGACGGTGGTAACGGTCAGCAGCATGAAGAAACTCAACTATGATCCTATAGTGCTCATTAGGCACTGAACTGGGATCTATATAACTAGTGTCTCCCCTCGGCAACAAAGCAGGTATCTCGGTGCTTGATCGCCATCTCTCGGAAGAGCGTGGCGCTGATCGGCGATGGCCATATAAGCAACATCGCCAACGCAGAAGACACCGAAGCTCGCGACCATCAAAAGTACGACCGCCTCTCCGAACTGTGTCCTAGCTGGGATCTCAATCCTAGCTATGTACTCTATCGAAACTGGACTCGCCATCCTCTGGTAGACGGTGTATCGAGGTGTCTCAAACTGTGCAAAATCTAACATCTGTGCTAAGACTCCCATCAATCCCGTTTCCAGACGCTCGGAGGTGTGGAAGCATGGCGAATACCCTTCCATCTGCACATTTAATAAGGAATTAGTATTCCAGATTAAATGCAAGATGCAACGATAACGCACAAAAGTAAAGAGTAGAAGACAACATAGTAAAGAATTAATAACAGATATAACAAGTTTTATATCCCTAAGTGTAATGTGTCTATTTAAAATTTTAAATTTCCCTTCTAACGACCATTCTAACTAAGGTTCACCTACAGGCAACCTGGCTCTGATACCAAACTGTGAGACCCTCATTTTTATGTCAGTAAATAACATAAATATGAGGTGTGGCAGCGACGATGTCAAGGGAAATGGCAGGGAGCAATGGAAATGGTGTGGTTAGAACTGCTGAAACTTTTGTTTTTGGCTCTGTACTGTACTCATATGGCAAAGCAAAACTGAAATAGACAATTGGCCATTGAAGCCATGGCGTGAGGGAAAACTAATAACTGGTAGAGGGTAGATGAAAGAGTAAGTCCTTGCTTTCAGGTCTTGATGCTAGGATGGGAAACGGAAATGGCTAGAAGAGAAAACGATCCATGCGGATAGAAAATCGGCTGGAGGATGAAATGTAAAGGAAATGGCGTTGTTAGTTCTAAGTACAGGAAATGGCGTGGAGTAGAGAAATGAAACTGATGTCCATGCTTAATTGGCGTGCTTCATGCATTGGCATTACTGTTCATGCATGAAAGGAAATGAAAGCAACAGCCACGTTACTACTTGCATGGGAAAGGGAAAAAAATCAGTGACCACATGCGTTCAGGAGAAACGGCTAGGAAATCAAACGGCCATGTATTCGTGCATATACGTATATATGCATATACGTATACATGTGTACACGTTCTCGAAACACGCTTAGAATAAACTAGCAAAAAGGTTCTAAAAATCTGAAAAAATTCCTCTAAAATACTAGGAACTATTTCAAACTTAACAAAGTTGGTTTTGCGATTTTTCAACGTATAGATTTTTCGTAAAAATTCTTTTAGTGAATCAGACACCTGTACAGTTTTTTATAAAATCAACAACTTAATTTATATAACATGTTTGTGAAAACTATTTGGAAGAAACACTCTTGTCTATCAATTATCTTTATTATAAACAAAATTTTAGATTTTATGCATATGCGAAAATGCACGATCTCTATTTAACGCAATTGTTCAATAAGGTTTGAATTCAAATTAACTCCAAAAATTCCAATTATCCCAAAAACACATTAAATATTTTAAGAGAAAATTTCGGGGTGTTACACAGTGGAAGCAACACTTCATTGTGTTCTGCTGATTTCCCGTCGCTGCATTCCCTCCGGGTGCTGGGGTCTGAAAATTCTGATTTGTAGGTCTCGGTGCTGGAGACGGTGTCCTTGCAGTGTTCTTCGGCTGGAATCTGAAGAACTGGTTCGGCGCAACCCTCAAACGCTGTGCTCCCTGACGTGCTCCATGCTGTGCCATC
Organism: Rhipidocladum racemiflorum; assembly: GCA_036346355.1. Taxonomy (NCBI): domain Eukaryota; kingdom Viridiplantae; phylum Streptophyta; class Magnoliopsida; order Poales; family Poaceae; genus Rhipidocladum; species Rhipidocladum racemiflorum. The sequence goes on from CM070589.1 coordinate 31,503,112, forward strand.
TGGCGCTTCCGGTTGTCTTCTAGCTCCTTGCGCTTATCCTCCAGGATAAGTGCCTTGTTCACAAGCTCTTCAAAATCAAGGAAGGTGTGGGTAATCAGTCCCACCTGAAGTCCAGAGTTTAGTCCCTTCATGAAACGAGACTGCCTTGCCTTGTCCGTTGCTACGTCCTCAGGTGCGTAGCGAGCTAGCTGGGTGAACTTGTTCAAATATTCAGACACTGGTTGGGTGCCTTGCTTCAAAGCCCTGAACTCCTCCTTCTTGAGGTCCATGATCCCTTCCGGCACATGATACTGGCGGAAGGCAGTCGTGAACTCCTCCCAGGTGATGTCCCGGGGTTCTCATGTGCAGCACAGAAGTTCTCCCACCATTCGGCTGCAGTACCCTCTAACTAATGAGAGACGTAAAGCACTGTAACACCGTTAGAGTCAATAGTGCTGCAAGAGGATCTGACTTACAAGGAGCACCCCGTGAAGATTTTGGACACCATGGACCGAGAGACGAGAAATAAGTCAACTTGTCTCTTTAGAGTCCAGTGGAGCAACCATGCAGAGAGCGAAGCGACTTGGGAGCGCGAGGAGGATATGAAGAAAGAATTTCCAAACCTATTCCTTAGTCAGCCTTGAATCTCGGGGACGAGATTCTGTTAAGGGGGGAGGTTTGTAACAACCCAATTTCTGCTTTTCATGTATTTAAATGTTATTTTACACTTTTGAGAATTTTTGGAATTTTATGGGATTTTATTTGGATTTAATTTTTTGAATTTATTCCCTTTTGAAATAATTAAAGAATTAAAAGTTTTAAATAAATTTTTTTTGGAAATAATTTATTTGAATCCAAATGTCTCAAAGTATTTTCCAGAATTTTTCTGGAATTTTTCTGATTATTTTGCTATTTTTCTTGAATTATTTGAATTTCTAGAAATTATTTTGATTATTAAATCGTTGGAAAAATCGAATCGGTTTTACTATTCCTCCGACCAAACCCGAGTCAGACTAGAGTCCGAGTCCGACTCGAGTCCGAGTCCGACTCGAGTCCGACCCGAGCCCAACTTAACCCTAACCGCGCGACCGTTGGATCGAGATTGCGCCACATCGCCCACGTGGGAACCGGATCCGACTCGACCGCGCCCGTGTGATCTGAACCGTCGGTCACGGACACGTGGACGGTTGCGATGCAGCCACGTCACCTCTCCGAGTCCTCGTCGGACTCCACTGCCGCAGCCGGGTGGGCCTCGTTTCGCGTGAGATTCACGGAAGCCGAGGCCCCTATTTAATGCGCCGCCACCGCCAACGTGAAGCCCTCTTCCGTGCGTACCTTTTGCCCCAACCCACGCCGGCCAAGCCACCGCCGCTAGCCCGCAAAAGCTCACCGAAGTTGGAGGATAGGTCCGGCGTGGTTTCCGTCGTTTTTCGCCGTTCTCCGCCGCGTGGGTGCCCAGATCCGGAACCGCCGCGTCGAGCCGCGTCGGAGGGTACCATCCACTTCGCCGGAGCACGCCCGCAACGCTGTTCCCCGTGTCGTCGTCTTCGTCACCGGCGGCCTCTGCTCTGCCGTGCCATCGCCGACCCCGTGAGCTCCGTCAGCCGTTGGATCTTCATCGAACGGCCACGGTGAGTCCACATCACCCGTACGAAAACCACGTTGCGGTTTCTAGATCTATTTCCAGCCGTTGGATCTACATATAACGCTCTATATTGAACCACGTAGCCGCTAAACTGCACCGTGCTAGGATTAGATCTCAGCCGTTAGATCTAGATCGTACGATTAGCGTTAACCTGCATTGTAGCGTTAGATGCGTTCTAAACCGTTCGATCAAGATCGAACGGTGTAGATTGAGCCACGCGTCGCTGAAGGATAACGCGGTGCTACGCTAGCCGAAAACAAAACTTTTCTACCGCGAACACCCAGGAAACATGCGAGTCAGAGATCATGGAGCATTACCCTTGGAGCACGTTAGCAGCTAAAGTAGAGTGGGTGAAGCCTACCCGCATGCTTCGAAGCACAGTACGTAGTAGAACACGACGTGGTACACCTCCTCTTCGTCGCGGATCGCCGTCACAACAGCTTCGTTGTAGTCGCACAGTTGATGTAGCCGATTGAATCGATCAGCGCCGACGCAACAGCGATGACGCCTCTACGGTATCCACACGTCTGGGGTGGGATCACCGAGCGCTGGTGTGCTAGCACCCACGTGTGCGGCTAGGGTTTAGTGGGACGCGGTGGCGACTAGGGCTTGTGGTGGGGAGACTATCACTCCGCACGCCCCCACACCTCCTTTATATAGTGCGCACTAACGGGCCTTCTGTAATAGAAGCCCACTAGGGCTCGCACTAATGGATCTTCTACAATAGAAATCCATTAAGACGCTAGAGGATCCAAATCCACATAAACCCACTAATGGATCCGATCCATTACACATGATCCAACCCGTTAAGTGTGTGACCCATTAGGCTCATGTACAAGTCAGTCGCGGTCCCGGAGAACCCCTTTTCCAGACCACAAGTCAATAGCGGTACCTAGCAGCACATATTGACCCCCGAATGTACACAATGATCGAATCAGCTGAACCTTGATATACTCACATAGGATCCTTTTGCCACACGATATCAGTCAAGCTCAAGGCAAGAAGCGTGCCACCCTTGTGATAGCTCGACAAATTCACTCATCATTGTAATGGATATAATTCGTGATTAACTCTTTAATCACTTTGGCATGGCCATGCACTTTTCCTTATCCATCCACACCGAGGGGCCCAGAGATATCTCTCCCGTTATCAAGGAGGGGCAAATTCCATCTTGATCTCTTACATCTCACGTCATGTTTCATGGCATACCCGTAAGCTACCTTTATAACTCCCCTGTTATGGTGAAGCGTTTGATAGCCCCAAAGTATACAATTACACATACTGAGAATCAATAAGAATCTCAGGTCAAAGGATCATATAGGTATACCACTCGAGACTACATCCTGATGGCACTTCTTAAGATAACAATCTCAGCAGTGTCTCGGAGCGGGTCTATCCAACCCCATGTTCTCTAACATGTGCCCACATTATTGATTTGATATCTCCATATCTATGGTATGTGAAACATTACCATCAATCAATATATGTGCTGGTCAAATCACTATTGTCCCACATAATGATACGTGACCAGGGATCATTTAGAATAATATCATATAACCAATGTATTTCACAATTAAGTCGTACTCAATGAACAAAGGAGTGACATTTATTCATGGAACTGATAAGTACATGAACATAGACGTATGATATAATCATCTCACATGATTGCCTCTAGGGCATATCACCAACAGTCGCCGCCCAAGACATGCCACGTCGCCCCCTTGACGCGGTGAAACCCGATCGGATCTTGACCGTCTGATTTAAATCGAATGGTCCAGATCAGCCACATTGTCCACAACGTGCGTGACCCAGATCCGATCTGGACCGTTGGATTTCAAAACAACAGCTCAGATCGTGCCACGTGCACGGGAGCCAGACCGGCGCGGTCCACACGGACGCGTCCGGTCGTCGCTGACGTCACGCGTGACGTCAGTGTGGGGCCCACGTGTCAGCGGCTGGCCCAACGGCTCCATGACGTCATCCGTGACGTCATGCTGACGTCACGGTGGGGCCCGCGTGTCAGTACTGTCGGCCGAGCATGGTGACGTCAGCGGCTGACGTCATCCGAGTGGGACCCACGTGTCAGTGACACGTGAACCCGTGGACCGGGTCCACGGTGGACCGGACCCAAGCCGTGGACCAAGTCCATGGACCGACTGACGTCATGCTGACATCATAATTCGATTTTTCAATAGAAAAATAATTCGGTGGAAATTCAAATTCCATGCTGACGCAATAAATGGATTTTTCAATAGAAAAATAAATGAAATAATTCGGTTTATTCTTTTATTTGATTTTTCAAACTTCAAACGCTTATAACTTTTGCGTTTTACCTCCGATTTGGGTGATTCCAATTTCTAAATTTGTATAAAATTGAGCTCTACTTGATGGTGAATTTTATTTAATTTTTGGACATAAGTTTTCTTTTTTCATATTTATTTAATTAATTTTTCAAACTTTAAACGGGTATAACTTTTGCGTTTTAACTCCGATTTGGACTTTTCAAATTTCTAAAAATTTATAAAAATGTGCTCTCTCTGTTTATGAAGTTTAATTGAATTTTTGGACACTTTTTGCCTACTATTTATTTATTTATTGCTATTTGCACGCGTTACGAGTAGACGTTGAAGTGCCCGAAGGCTACGAAGGTGAAGTTTTGACCCAAGAACCAGCTCAGGACCATGAGCAAGTACTTTTTGAAGGCAAGTTACGCTTTGACCATATTGATCCCATTTTAAAATTAATTTAATTTAAATTATTGCATGCTACTTTATTTAGAAATTGTTTAAATTATTTCTGGGAATTAGATAAATGCCAAATTGCAGTATGACACCTTGACTATTAAGTTATGTGCCTTGAACCCTTATCACCCTAGTTGTGAGTATCTAGTTGGACACTATTAAATTGCCAACATTGGGATTTTAGACCGTTGTAGCATATTGCTTAGACCTGCTACGTACACATGACATGATTTTGGACAATCAAATGTTAATATTGACTTAATGACATATTGAACCTGTTTTTGAGAAGTATCATGTGTTGTGATGATGACGATGGCACGTGGTGCATGGTAATCAACAGGGTTTGATAAATAGTTTTAGACCGGGGCAAGTGGCAAGAATGATATGGTGGGCCATGAGCGGCACCGGGGATGTCGATTTGGTTCTTCGGGTAGTCTTGCCCTAGTCACCCTAAGGACTTAACCTTACAAGCCTTTGATCTGAGTCAAACGTGCAACCACATGTCTGTAATGGGACGGACCTAGTTGAGTAAGTTACTAATAACTTGCATGTGGTACCTCGGGGTGTCAACTACGCCTTTTGTGTAGCTTGAAAGGGGAGCGTACCAGTGCTATGGCATGGTATCCGTCCAACGGTGTGTCGGTCCCATACTTCGCCTCTGTTAAGGGAAGGGATGGTGTATGACAAAAGCCGGAGAGGTTCACTTCTTTAGTTTGCGGTCTCTGAAAGGCTTTGTCACGATCACTCGCCTTTGTAGTGTTTGACTGTATCTTGTGGGTAAAGTGCATAACCTCTGCAGAGTGTAAAACCTGTTCGAATAGCCGGTTATGCACTTTACCCACAAGATACAGTCAAACACCACAAAGGCGAGTGTCTGTAACAAAGTTTTTCGGAAGCCCTCTAAATACACAAGTGGACCTCCCCGGTTGTTGCGCACTAACCCTTCTCTCAGCAAAGGCCGAGTCTAGGCCAACCAACCGTTAGATGGGTACCTAGCCATCTCCCCGGTACGCTCCCCCGTACAACTACACAAAAGGTATAGTTGACACCCCGAGGTTCCACAAGCAAGTTATTGCAACTTATTCAACTAGGTCCGTCCCATTACAGACATGTGGTTGCATGTTTGACTCAGTTCAAAGGCTTGCAAGGTTAAGTCCTTAGAGTGACCAAGGCAAGACTGCCGAAGAACCAATACGACTTTCCCGGTGCCACTCATGGCCCACCAGATTATCCTTGCCACTTGCCCCGGTCTAAATCTATTTATCAAAACTCCCAGTTGATTACCATGCACCACGTGCCATCAACATCATCATTAATAACACATGACACTTCTCCAAAAAAAGGTTCCATAACTCATTAAGTCAATATTAACATGTAATTGTCCAAAATCATGTCATGACTACATGGCAGGTCTAAGCATTATACTACAACGGTCTAAATACCCATGTTGGCGATTTAGTAATGTCCAACTACTTAAACCAGACTAGGGTGACAAGGGATCATGGCATACAATTATTTATGTCAAGGTGGAATACAACAAATTGGCATTTAACTAATTTCCAGAATTAATCAAAGCATTTTCTAATTAAATTAACATGCAATAATTTAAATCAAAATAATTTCCAACGTGGGAACAATATGGTAAAAGCATAACTTGCCTTCAAAAAGTACTTGTTCTTTGTCTTGAGCTGGCTCCTGGGTCAAAACTTCACCTTCGAAGCCTTCGGGCACTTCAACGTCTACTCGTAACGGATGAATAAACAAAAAATAAATAAAAATAGAGAAAAACTCATGTCCAAAAATTAAATAAAATTTATCATTAAGTAGAGCTCAATTTTATAAAAATTTAGAAATTGGAATCACCCAAATCGGAGTTAAAACGCAAAAGTTATAAGCGTTTGAAGTTTGAAAAATCAAATAAAAGAATAAACCAAATTAATTCATTTATTTTTCTATTGAAAAATCCGAATTATGATGTTAGCATTGCGTCAGGGTTGAAATTGAATTTCCACCAAATTATTTTTCTAAAGAAAAATCGAATTATGACGTCAGCTTGTGTCATCCGGTCCATGGACTCGATCCACGGCTCGGGCTCGGTCCACCGTGGACTCGGTCCACGCGCACAGTGTCGCTGACAAGTGGGACCCACTGCTGACGTCATCGCTGACGTCAACGCTGCTTGGTCGAACGGTTCTGACACGCGGGCCCCACCGTGACGTCAGCGTGACGTCACGGATGATGTCACCGCATGGTGCGCCTAGTGGCTGACACGCGGGCCCGTCCTGACATCACGCGTGATGTCAGCGATGACCGGGGGTCGCCCGCGTGGACCGCGGCGCTTCGGCTCCCGGCCACGTGGCACGATCTGGGCCGTTGGTTTGAAATCCAATGGTCCAGATTAGATCTAATGTTGCTACCGTGGAACTATGTGGCTCAACCTGGACCGTGCAATTTGGATCGGACGGTTGAGATTGGATTGGGTTTACGCATCACCGAGAGGCGACGTGGCATGTCCCGGTGCTCGACACGTGGCTCATTCTACACCGCTCGATCTCGATCGAACGGTTGAGATCGCATATAACGCTACAACTCGAATCAATCCTAACTGTACGATCTAGATCTAACGGCTGAGATCTAATCTAGCACGGTGCGATCAAAGGAGCAACGTGGCTTAATCTGAGGCGTTGGATCTAGATCCAATGGTGGCTAATAGATCCACGCAGTAATACGCGATCTAATCCTAGCCGTACAATCTAGATCTAACGGCTGAGATCTAATCTGGGTTCGGTGCACGGGATGGTGACGTGGACGAACCTGGGCATATGATGGAGATCGAACGGCTGAGGGAGTTTGCGAAGACGACGATGTCGCGGCAGAGCTCGGGTTGCCGGAGCCGGGGAAAACGGCCACGGCGACGGTGCTTGGGGCGTCTTCCGGCGAAGTGAATGGTCCTCTCCGACGCGTCTCATCATGGGGGTCTCGGTCTGGCCTTGGTCACGGCGGGGAACAACGGAGTTCGGTGAAAAACGGTAGAAACCATGGCGGCACACGTTTTCAACTTCGGAGAGCAATCGCGGGTGGACGGCGATGGCTTGAGCTCGATGGCTTAGGGCAACGTGCGCGCATGGAAACGGGGAACACGGCACGGGTGGCGGCGCATTAAATAAGGCCCTCGGCGTCCGTGAAATCCGAGGAAACCGAGGTCCACCCGGGCGCGACAGCGGAATCCGGTGACCACACAGAGAAGGTGACGTGGCTCAATCCCACCTATACACGCGTGCATGATCAACAGCCAGGATTGCCCCGTGCGTGAACGGGTCTGATCCGGATTCGGTCGGGGTGACGTGGCGCGCTATCGGCCGTTGGATCGAGATCCAACGGTCGCGTGGGTTAGGGTTTTGGTCCGGCTTGGTCTGGTCAAACGCGATTCGGTCGGACTCGAGTCTGGGTAGGTCGGATGAACAGTGGAAGCCGTTAGAATTTTCCAGCGATTTAATATTAAAATAATTCTAGTAATTCAAATAATTCAAGAAAAATAGCAAAATAATCAGAAAAAATCTAGAGAATACTTTGAGACATTTTAGACTCAAATAAAATATTTTCAACAAAAATTTATTTGAAACTTTTAATTATTTAATTATCTCAAAAAGGATTAAATCCAAATAAATCAAAATAAATTCCAGAAAATTCCAAAAATTCACAAAAATGCCAAATACCAGTTAAATACAAGGAAAGCAAAAATTGGGGTGTTACAGAGGGCGGCGACGCTCTCCAAGCTCGCGCCCGAGGGTTCAGTCCACTTCCGTCATGGAACCCTCGTTCCGCGGTGCGAACCCGGGAAGATCGTCATCTTCGCTTGGGGAGTACTAGCGGGCGTGGTGCCGCCCATCTACGAATTCCACTTCACTGTCCTCCATTTCTACGAAGTCAGCCATCTTCATCTCACTCCCAACTCTGTTCTCACCCTTTCCAATTTGCATACCTCTGCGAGATGTTCGTAGGGGTAATGCCCAATCTTCCTCTCTTCCGATACTTCTATACTCTTTGCAGCTCCACCGACGGTGGGGTCGTGGGGAGCTACCACTTTCACCTCCGCGATGGGTTGGCCCCCGTTACATTTCCTTCCAGGCGAAGTCCAACTGGAAGGCGTGGCGGAGCGACTGACTGTATGTAGGCGACGATAGTAGGGTCGATGCTCTCACGATGCCTCACGCGCCGGTAGAAGCCCGCGAGAGTTGGGGTTCGCCTGTCGAGGAGACGGCGGAACTCCTGGCAATGCCGGCCTGCATCAACCATCTGCGAGACGCCAGCCTGTCCGGGGTGCTGGTAGTCTGGGACTTCGTAGCCATGAGGATCAGCCCCCTTCGTCGTCGTGCCCGTCCTGCATGGCAGTACACGGGCGACGACGACATGACCCGGATGCACCCGGGCCGTAAGTTCTAATTCTTCTTCTAAATACACATTTTCTCTTTTTGTGGTTGCCATCAGTCAACAATCTTGTCTTCCTTTTTTCGCCAAGCGCAGGGAACTTGGACGGCCCCGCCATCTCCAAATGGCTAGCCGGACTGCTCCCACCAACGCCAGGCGACCTGGATTTTCCGGTCGGGGCCCGATTGCTCTGCGATCTGGAGTGCGCGGAGAGCCTCCAAATCATCAAGTTGTTCCCCACGATGGACTCTACCGGCCCTTCGGTGCTGCCGGCCTGCGGTCCCTTGGTGATCAAGAACCCAGGCACGGCAGGCGATCGAAGCGCATGCAAACGTCCGGCTTCTCCGGATGCCACAGGTGCGGACCCAAAATTCTGGAATCGTCCCATGTTTCTATTTCGATTGCAAATCTGCGATCATGCCCCCCTTATTCTAGCGGAGGAACTAAAATTGTTAGTGCGTGGTGTATGGCAGATTTTGGTTCCTTTGGGGGGGAGGTTGGTGGGGCCCTCTGGGGAGGAATCTCAGTAACAGGCCTCGCACCGGGGACCAAAATCCCGCCGCCGCCGACTCTGCTGTGCTACCAAGAGCGTCCGGAGCGGCGGGATCTTCATCCGGGACGACGACATTTGCCACCCCGAATTCGGCGCCGGCTCTACCGTGCTAGTTCTTTTGGCATCGACCTTATCAGCGCCAACCTCGTCGACACCAACTCCATCGGCATCAAGGGTTGCTGCCACTTCTTGCCAGGGCGGGCTCGCACTCCCAGCGGCTTCGTTCATCTTCCGGTCACCTCCAAAGGTGGTCCCCACGGTACTCCAGCCCAACGAACGCCCACTGTGCCAACTAACGCGGCGGGGACTTCTGCCCAGGGGCCACCCGGCGCCTCTGAAGTGGCCCAAGTGGATGTAGTCGGCGTAGGCACTCCTGCTCACCCTGCCTCGGTCATCCTCACCCCTTCAACCTCTAGCCTGGATGTACTGCTCGCCGAACTTGGTGAGGCGCAAGCGTCCTCGGGCGTCCTCCTCACGGCGGCCATTCAGCACGAAGCGCAAATGTTGCAGCAGATGGCGGTACTGCGCGAGGATCTGACGCGAGAGAGGGAGAAGGGGGAGGCGCTGCTGACCTAGGAGAGGGCGATTGGGGTAGCCCTACTCGCCCGGGCACAAGAGGCCGAGGCAGCGCAGGAGCATGCGCTGGATGAGCTGCGCCGCACGCTGCACAACCTTGCCGTCATGCTCCGACCAGCTTTTGGTGCATGGCGAGGTGCCTAGGGCCGCTGGGGGTGGTCCTTCACAATCCGCTTGAGTCTTTGGCCCTGCAGTACGCCCATGGCATCACTCGGGTTGCCGAGGCCCTCAGCGGCTTGCCCGCCACCTTGGCCGCTCGCTCCGCCCGAGAAGGGCGGGAAGTCACGGTCGCCACCGCGACGTTCGTGCTGGCGTGCTGCGCCAGCCGCGATGCCTCCTTCGATCTGATGGTCATCGCGGCCGGCATCGAGGGAGACGAGGCCTAGGCGCAGGCGGGCGTGCACAAGGCGGCGGAGCATGGGGCCGGGCTGATGGAGGTGACGGACCCGGAGCTCGACGCTACACTGTTGGAGGAGGAAGCCAAGGATACCGCCAAGCATATCCAAGTTGACGGCGACGAGTAGCTGCCCAAGCTACCGCCTTTACTTTGTTTATTTCTTCTTTTACTTGTTTTGCTTTTCTGCATGCACTCATGTCTGCTTGATCAAACCATCGGGCGACCAGCCCCTAGGCTTGCCGCGATGTGATCTCGAATGTTTAAGTTAGGCCAATGCTTCGGCACTTCATCTGTGATTGCACATAGCCACTGCAAACACAAGTAGTCGTTACGCGAGGCGCATGGGAAAAAGACTAAAAGAACATAAGTCCCCGCGAGGGGTTGTCATGGTTCCTTTCCTTTTGGAACTTAAGCCCTTGCGATTTTTCTTGGAACCAGACCGCGGCGTTGCGTGTCAAGGTAGCTGGTTCCTAGGAGTGGTTTTGGGCCTGCGTTGTTCGCGGTGACAACCCGAGGTGTGCTAGCCACATTGAACCACCGTGCCACACTCGCCCCCTGGTCGAACGCTGGGTGTTACCGCATATCAACAAGGAGCCGCCAAACTGCCAATACCAATGATAACCACGCCAAACACTACCCATTGGGGCACAAGTAGCAAAAAAAGGCAAAGCAAAAGTATTTAGGACAAAACAACTTCCCTGAACAACACCAGTCATCGCCAATCAACCGGGGGAGAGCCCACCCTTCTAGCTGATCAGAGCGAGCTACCAGGTACTTACAATTCTTAGGGGTAAAACTTTCACAACATCACCAGGTTCTAGGAGTTTGCCAATTCTTGACTGTCCTCAGTGACCAACCGAACAGCCCTGGGTCGAGAGACTGAGACCACCTTAAAGGGGCCCTCCCACCGGGGAGAATTTGTTGCAACGGCATGCGTCTGAATTCTGCACAAGACCAGGTCGCCCACTGCCAGTGTTCTCGGTTGGACCCGGGTGGCGTGGTTTCATCTGAGACTCTGCTGGTACCGAGCAGCACGCAAGGCTGCCCGGTCATGCACCTCCTCCAGAAGGTTGACTTCATTTCTGCGGTGGTCTTCCTGGCCCTCCTCACTGAACATCGAAACGCGCGGGGAGCCGAGCGACAGCTCGGACGGAAGAACAGCTTCTGCTCCATAGACCAGGAAGAAGGGTGTTTCTCCAGTCGCACGATTGGGTGTGGTTCAAAGCGACCACAACACCGCCGGGAGTTCTTCTATCCACCGCCCCCCTGCTTATGGAGTCGATCAAATGCTCTAGTCATAAGGCCCCTCAACACCAGCGCGTTGGCGCGCTCTGCTTGGCCGTTACTCCTCGGATGGGCCACCGAAGCAAAGCATACCTTGGTGCCCATGTCATCACAAAACTCCAGGAATGTTGCGCTGGTGAATTGACTGCCGTTGTTTGTGATGATGCGATTGGCGACTCCAAAGCGGGTAAAGATTTCGTGCATGAACTTGACAGCAACAGAAGCCATAATGGCGCACACCGCATCAGCTTCAACCTACTTGGTAAACTTGTCGATGGCGACAAACAGATGGGTGAAGCCCCTGTGGCCCATGGGAATGGGCCCAGGATATCCAGCCCCCAGACCGCGAACGGCCAAGAGAGCAGGATGGTTTGCAGTGCTTGGGCTGGTCGGTGGGTCTGCTTGGCATGAAACTGGCATGCCTCGCATCTACTCACCAACTCATAGGCATCTTGGAGGGCAGTAGGCCAATAAAATCCTTGGCGGAACGCTTTGCCGACCAGCGTCCGACTGGACATATGGCTCCCACACATGCCTTCATGGATATCAGAGAGCAGATTGCTCCCCTCTTCCCGAGTGATGCACTTCAGAAGAATTTTGTTTCTACTCCGGCGATATAAGTCCCCACCTACCAGAGTATAGCACTTGGCCTTGTATGCAATTTTTTCGGCTGACGCATCATCGTTGGGGATCACTTGGTCCCACAGGAAGGCTAGGATTGGATCCATCCACTATCCCTCCCGGCCAAGTGTGGCGACCACGAGGTGATCGCCCGGGTACTCCGCCTGGCCATGCGTTTCCCCTGGCACCGCTCCAGCGCCGCTGGTGTCCTCCCTCCAGAAAAAGGGGGCTGAGGCTGGCGTGATGTCTTCCCCTCCAGAATTGGGGGCTGGGACAGTCACGCCGCCCTCCCCTCTTGAATTGAAGGCCGAGACACCCACACCGTCGTCCCCTCCATGTACAGGGGCTGCGATAGATGGTCGCGTTAGCCTTTCTTCAAAGACCCTGACCAGAACAACAGATCTTGATGACGCTAGCTGTGAAAGCTCGCCCTCCATATGGTTGTCACATTGGGGGATTTGGATATATCCCAATCCTTCAAAGTGGCGTTCCATTTTCCCGACCTCTGCCAAGTATGCGGCCATGGTGGGGTCAGAACATTGGAATTCCTTTCGCGCCTGGTTGATGACCAGCAGGGAGTCGCCTTTGACTTGGAGGCCCCGGATGCCTAACACTAAAGCGGTGCGTAGCCCTGCTAGCAGGCTCTCATATTCGGTGATGTTATTGGTGGCCTTAAAGTAGAGGGTGACCATGTACTAGAGGACGTCGCCGGTCGGGGAGACCAGGACAACTCCAGCCCCAGCACCTTTGAGCCTGAAGGAGCCATCAAAGAATAAAGTCCAGGGAGAACGCACGGGTATCCCTTCAGCCTCAAGAGCAGCGGGAGTCCATTCGGCAACAAACTTGAGAAAGAATTCCCCCAGCTCCACCGACCACTTGGCGACACGACCCTCAGCTTCCTGGTTGTGGAGGATCTCTCGCAGAGGGTAAGCAGTGACCACTGTGATCTCTCGCCGCTGGAAGTAGTGCCGCAGCTTCCTGGACGCCACTAGGACAGCGTACATCATCTTCTATTCTTGCTGGTACCTGGTCTCTGCCTCATGTAGCACCTTGCTGATGTAGTAGACCGGCTTCTGGACGCCCTCCCTCTCGGCCACCAGTACCACGCTAACCACCGCAGGGGTAGTGGCGATGTACAGGAGCAACGGCTCACCAAGCCTGGGGGCGACCAGCACTTGCGAGGAGGAGAGGAACTGCTTCAAGTCTTCAAACGCTCGTTGGGCCTCCTAAGTCCACTCAAAGTGGTTGGTCTTCTTTAGCAGCTTGAATAGGGGCAGACTTCTTTCTCCCAATTGGGCGATAAACCACCCGAGGGACGCCAGGCGATCGGCAAGGCACTACACCTGCTTGAGCCGAACCGGTGGCTTCATATGCTCAATGGCTGCTATCTTGTCAGGATTGGCTTCAATGCCCTGACTGGACACGAGGAATCCTAACAGCTTCCCAGAGGGTACGCCGAACACACATTTCTCGGGGTTGAGCTTCAAGTAGATCTTCCGGAGGTTGGCAAAGGTTTCCTTCAGGTCTTCAATCATTTCTTCACTCTTCTTAACCTTCACGACCAAGTCATCGATGTACACCTCAAGATTTCACCCTATCTGCGGACGGAAAGAAATATGCATGGTGCGTTGATACGTGGAACCAGCATTCTTTAACCCAAAAGCCATCGTGATATAGCAATAAACGCCCATTGGGGTTACAAAAGTAGTTTTTCCTTCATCTTCCGCCGCCATCCTAATCTGGTGGTACCCAGAGTACGTGTCCAGAAAGCATAGTAGCTCGCACCCCGCTGTCGAGTCGACAATGAGATCGACGCGCGGCAGGGGGTAAGGATCCTTCGGGCAGGCCTTGTTGAGGTCGGTGGAATCGACGCACATCCGCCACTTCCCGTTGGATTTCTTGACAAGCACAAGGTTGGCAAGCCACTCAGGGTGAGAGACTTACCCGACAATCCCTGTGCGTAGCAGCTTTTCCACCTACCGAATGGCATCTTGCCACTCTGGTGCATGCCTTCGGACCTTCTGCCGGACTGGGCGCACTCCTGGGAGTGTTGCCAATCGGTGCTCGATCACCTCCCTGGAGACTCCAGTCATATCGGACAGTTGCCAGGCAAACACATTGGAGTTAGACTGGAGGAATTTGACTAGCGCGTCTTCCTATTTAGTGCTGAGGTTAGCGCCAATGTTGACGGTCTTCCCGGGCTCACCCTCACTCAGGGAGACTACCTTAACCTTGTCGGCCAGGCCGGGCGAGGCACGGGTCTTCGCCAGAGGGGCTCCCAAATAGGCGGCATCAGCCTGCCTTGCACAGGTGGCGCCGGCCAAGTCCAATGCATGCTTGTGGCAGCGCAGGGCTTCCGCCCTGTCCACCTGGATAACTATGGGGCCACCAGGCCCTGGTATCTTCACCACCATGTATGCATAGTGGGTCGCCGCCATGAACTTGGCCAACACTGATCAACCAAGCAAGGTGTCGTACGGGAGGTCGAAATCGGTGACCTCAAAATCCACCATCTCCGTATGGTAGTTGCTTTCCTCCCCAAAGGTGACAGGGAGGCGCACCTGGCCCAGGGGCATTGAGCCAGCCCCCGGGGTGATTCCGCAGAAGGGCAATACCAGGCGCAACTCCCACTGCGATATCTGAAGCGCCTGAAATGCCTCAAAGGACAGGAGGTTGATGGTGCTTCCTCTGTCCACTAGCACCCGCCCAAGCTTCACATTCCGAATTATGGGCGAAACCATGATCGGAAGATGACCTAGGCCAGCGGTGCTCTCAGGGTGGTCAGCCTGACTGAAAGTGATCGGCTCCTCCTACCACTTCAGCATCCGACTCGCCCTTGAGCTCGGCACCGTGGCGCAGACCTCCCTCCTCAGTCGTTTGTACGTCGTGTTGGAGGGGTAGGTGGCCGAGCCACCATGAATGTACGCCACGGTGTGATCTGCCTGCTGGAAAGCCAGCGGGGCAGGGTCTTCATCCTGGTCGTCATCGCGAGGGCCGTGCTCCT
This sequence comes from Rhipidocladum racemiflorum, assembly GCA_036346355.1. NCBI lineage: Eukaryota > Viridiplantae > Streptophyta > Magnoliopsida > Poales > Poaceae > Rhipidocladum > Rhipidocladum racemiflorum. Next base: position 31,518,340 of record CM070589.1, read on the forward strand.
TGAGCCCCTGCTCCACCATCCTACTCACAACCTGGCAGCTGGCCAGGTCGTGGGTGTTGGACCAGTGAATCGGGTAGTAGGGCCTGCCCTCCTTCTCCTCACGGTCATCATCTCTTCGTCCACGGCGACCATCCCGCCAGTCACGGCGGTGAGCCCTTGCAGCCTGGTATCCCTTCGCTCATGTTCGGGGCCAGGACCCGCTTGGTCTCAACCGCCTTGCACCTCTTTGCCTTCTTGCTCGCACGGCCGGGACCCCTCTATGTCCTGGCTTCATCTCCACCGTGACCATCGGTAGGACCGAACACCAGCCCCCGAGCTTCCGCCGCCTGCGTGCACTTGTGCGCTAGGGAGAAAAGCTCGGAGGTAGTGGTGATGTTACGGCTGGCCATCTTCTCTCGCATCTTGTGGACTTGAACGCCTCTTCGAAAGGCGATGATGACCAACTGCTCAGAAATCTAGGGATCGTATTGCGACAATGACTGAATCGTCAAATGAAGTCATGCAACAATTCGCCTCTCCCTTGCTCGAGGGCAGGAGATCGTCCTCCAAGCCCGGTTATGTGTACGAACCTTGAAAGTTGGTGATGAAAAGGCCGCACAACTCCTCCCACGAGTGTACTGATCCTTGCGGGAGGTTCAACAGCCAAGAGCGGGCAGATCTTGTCAAGGCCATTGGGAAGTAATTGGCCATGGCCTTTTCAGACCCGCCAACGGCCCGCACCACCATGGTGTAGATCTGCAAGAATTCTTTCAGGTTGGTGGTGTCGTCGTACTTTTCGATGGATCTCAGGCGAAACCTTTCAGGCCACGTCACATGGTGTGAAATCATGTGCTGAAAAATTGGCTTTGAACTGAAAAATTAACTTAGAATTGAATTTGCAAAAATGTGTTTGTTCATGTGTTTTGACAATCTGACAAGAAACAGTAAGTTTCACTTTGGCGCCGGACCAAACTTAAAGAAAACAGTAAGTTTCCCATCTACGACGGACAAACTTTGTTGGTCTGTTGTAAACATGTTTTGGCACTTTCCCATCTGCGACGGACAATGTCTTTGGGTCCGTCGTGGACGTGTTTTGAACTCTTTGAGCCAAACTCTTTTTTCCTCAAAACCAGTCAGTTTCGCTTGTACGACGGATAATGTTTTTTGTCCATCGTGGACTTGCTTTTGAGCGCTTGAATCTAACTCTTTCTCCAAGATTTCAGAAACCTTTGCATGTACAACGGACAGTTTTTCTTGGTCCGTTGTGAACTTGTTTTGAGCTCATGACCGAAGTCATTTTTGCATGAACAACGGACCGATTTTCTTTGTCCGTTGTGAACGTGTTTTCACCGGAATGTTTTCTTCTTGGAACTGAGAGTTTCACATGTACGCCGGACAGAGATTTCTTGTCCGTCGTGAATGGACTTTTTCTAGGGTTTTTATTTTTGGTCAGTTGTGAACATGTTTTGCTCGGTTTGAAGGTTTTTGCAAGAATTGAATTGAGTTTTTGGTTTGACCTTGAGATTATGAAATTTGTGATGATTTCATGATGCTTCTTTTGAAGTGGACTTTATGCAATGCTCATGTGAGTAGTTGCATGGATTGACATTGAGTCAAGTCGTGGACTTGTGCTCGGATTTGTTTTGTGGTTTGTTCATGTGCAGGTATTGCTCGAAGACGAATATGGTCGATGACGGGACCGGAACTAGGTTCATGGAGGAACTGAGGTTCGGGACTAGGTTCAGGAGGAACTGAGGTCTTGATGGTCAAGGATGTCATGCGGGATGTTCGGGCTAAGAGAATGGTGCACATGAAGAATGGTTAGTCACGTGAGAATGGCAGGAGGTCATTCGCGTGCAAAGTGTTAGTCACGTGGGTATGGCAGGTGGCCATACGCGTGCAAAGTGTTAGTCACGTGAGTATGGTAGGGTTGCCATACGCGTGCAAGAGTTGTACTCGGCCAAGGAGAGTTGTGTTGGATACGGATTCCTTCTAGGGAATAGGAATCGTATTCAGAACTCCTTGTGGGTTGGTGCTTTAAATAGGTGGGGGGTCTCCTGTTGAAAGGCACCAAGCAGAGCTAAGCGCATCAAGCCTTGAGCTTGGTTTAGGGTTTGTACTCTTTTGATGAGAGTATTTTAGACAAGAAATAAAGATCAATTCTTTCAAGATTTTTGCGTGCTCTGAAGAACCACGTCGCTACAGTGTTTTCTGTTTTGGTTCTTGTTTGCATGCTTGTTCTAATTCTAGATTGGTTTTTGATCGTTGAGTTTCATCTTGATTTAATCCATCAAAAACCGTTCTAGGGTATTGATTTAGAGTTTCTCAAAGTCTAGTTGATTAATCTTTTGAAGATCTTGTTTAATCTTGAAGTTTTGATTAGATTGATTCTCGTCAAGTTCTGGATCAGCAAGCTTGCGAAGCTCATAACTTTTGATCCGTAAGTCCGATCGAGCTGATTCTTTTTGGGTTTGATTCGTATTGGAATCTAGTTTCTTGTGTCCAAATTTCAGATCGTTCCGACGGTTGGATCTCCAGGAATTCGTGTTTTACTGAACCTCTGTCATTCTGTTTTTGTCGAAAACGAGGCAATTATTTGGTTCTGTTTTGGGGTGAACTTTTAATAGATCAAGAATTTGGTTTTAGCTTCCGCACAATCATTCACCCCCCCTCTGATTGCTATATTCGTATACTTCGATCCTACAAGTGGTATCAGAGCAAGGTTTCTCTAATCTATCTTAACCGGTGATTAGATCAATGGATCGTTATTCGACAAAACCATGTGTGTTCGATGGTGTTGATTTTCAGTTTTGGAAGGCCAAGATGGAGGCGTTTATCCAAGCACAGGGCTTCACAATTTGGGAGAAGGTCTACAAGCCATATGAAGTCCCTGCAAACGACAACGTCAACGACACCAATCGCACACATGTTGAAGCAAATAGCAAGGCGCGCAACTTGATCATCCAAGGCTTGGGACGCAGCGACTTTGATCGTTTGGTTCATCTTCGATCCACATATGAGATGAGCAACTTGAAGAGTTTCCTGAAGAAGATCTGGCACTACTCTCTTCTCGCTTTAACAAAGCTTTGCAGAATGTGAGAATGAGAAAGAGAGGTGGTCCTCCAAGATGCTATGAGTGTGGTGACCTCAACCATATTCGCACAAATTGTCCTAAGCTTGCAGGAAAAACATCAAAGGAGGAGAAGGACAACGATAGAAGGAATGAGAAGAAAAAGTTCTCGTCAAATGATAGGAAGAAGAAGAGCTTCATCAACCGCAAGGTGGTTCACCGAGTTCTTTCCGCTCTTGAACAAGTCAATTTGAGCGATGTGGACTCGGAGAGCAGCGAAGATGATGCAACTCCAAGCAAGCATGATTTGATAGGATTATGTCTCATGGCAAGCAGTCAGGATAGCTTCACCGAGGGGCGACCACGACAAATGACCTCAATGAGGTAGATCCCTCTTATGATGAATTAGCTATTGCTGTTGCTCGTCTTGGAAAATTGCTTGACAAACGTGATAAGAAAATTAAGAAACATGATTTCATTATTGAATCATTGAATGCTGAAATTGCTAGACTTAAGACTTTGATTCCTAGTGATGATACTTGCAAATCATGTGACTTAATTTACAATGAGCTCACCTTGCTTAGGAAAGAACATGCTCTTTTGTTGCATCTAAATGAGAAAAATGAGAAACATGTTGTACATGCTAGTTGTTCCACCGATGATTTGCATAGTTCAACTTCTTGTTCTAAATGCTCAACTCTTGAATTAAAATTGAAAGATGCAAATGCTAGGGTTTCTCAATTAATCGATAATTTGCTTTCACATGAAATTCTCTCATGCTCAACTTGTCGCAAGCAAAAGGAAAAGTAGATGTTCCTGCAATAATTGTTTAACTCTTGCTAAGAAAGTTGATTACTTACAAAATTCTTTGGAACGTTTCACTAATGGCAAGAAGAAGTTGAACATGATTTTGGATCAATCTAAGGTTAGCACAAACAAGAGAGGTTTAGGTTTTGATCCTTATGCCACATATGAAACTAAACCTCGTGATTGTTGTTCGGGCTCCTTGCAAAATTGAGTTATCTAATGAGCCTAAGAAAATTGCTTTTCAATCTGCTAGTTTTTTATCTTCTACTATGATGAATGCAAAATGTGCTTTTCTTGTTAAAGCTAAACATCATGTCAAGTACACTTGCACTCATTGTGGTAGAGATGGACACTTAGTAGATTTTTGCTTTAGACTAGCCAAACAAAGAAAAGAAGGAAAGAACTAAGGCTAGGTCAAATTTCAGCAAAGCACATTTTTATGCGCCTAGAGTGATGAAAACACCTTCTGTTCCTACAAACATGGGAAAAGGCAAATCTGATTTTGTGCATAAAAATTATCGTGGTTGTACCCATCTTGTTGTGCGTCGTGGTGTCTCGATCTTTGGATTCCCAAAAATCTCATTCCTAACCCCAGTACTGAGGCCTCGACATGTTTTGCTATGTAGGCTTCTCGCGCAAGGAAGGAGAACATATGGCTAGTGGATTCCGGATGCTCACGCCACATGTCCGGTGATAAAAATTGGTTCTCCTCCCTCACTCGTGCATCTCGTGCTGAAAGTGTTACTTTTGGAGATGCTTCTTCCTCTTCTGTTGTGGCAAAAGGTACAATAAAAGTAAGTGACAAGTTTATGTTCAAAGATGTGGCTCTTGTTGAAAATTTGAAATATAACTTGCTTTCTGTCTCACAAATGCTTGATGAAGATCTTGAGATAAGCTTTAAGAAAAATGAATGCAAAGTGCTAGATGCTTCAGGTGATCTTGTGTTCAAGATTTCTCGTTTTGGAAGAGTCTTTAAAGCTGATTTTGATGCATCACCTTCTTCTAAGCATAGGTGTCTAATTGCCAATGTTTCTAAAGATTTATTCTTTTGGCATCGTAGACTTGGTCATGTTGGTTTTGATCATCTAACTCGTGTAAGTGGTTTAGATCTTATACGTGGCCTGCCTAAGCTTAAGGGTGATAGCAATCTAGTATGTTCTTCTTGTAGACATGGTAAGATGATTGCAGGTTCACATCCACCTCTTACCATGATGATGACAAACGCTCCAGGACAGCTTCTACATCTTGATACAGTTGGACCATCTCGAGTCCAATCCTTTGGAGGCAAATGGTATGTGCTTGTGATTGTTGATGATTTTTCTAGATACTCTTGGGTATACTTTATGGCATCTAAGGATGAGGTTTTTAATCATTTTAGAAGTCTTGTTCTTAGGCTTTCTATTGATCATCCAGGAGCTCTCAAAGCTATTAGAAGTGATAATGGAACTGAATTCAAAAATGCTTCTTTTGATCACTTTTGTACTGAAAAAGGAATTGATCATCAATTTTCATCTCCTAGAGTGCCTCAACAAAATGGTGTAGTTGAAAGGAAAAATAGAACGTTGGTTGAGATGGCTAGAACCATGTTAGATGAACATCACACTCCTAGAAACTTTTGGGCTGAAGCGATTTCAACTGCATGTTATGTTTCAAACCGTGTGTTTTTGAGATCAAAATTGGGTAAGATTCCATATGAGCTTCGGTTTGGACACAGGCCTACTGTTTCTCACTTTAGGGTTTTTGGATGCAAATGCTTTGTCTTGAAATCTGGAAATCTTGATAAATTTGAAGCTAGATCAATGGATGGCTTTTTCCTTGGATATCCTGCTCATACTCGTGGCTATCGTGTGCTTGTTTTGGAGACTAACAAAATTGTGGAAACTTGTGAAGTTACTTTTGATGAGGCTAGTCCAGGCACTAGTCCAAGTGATGCAGTCTGACGCATATGTTCAGGGGGAGAAAATCTTTGAAGATAATGATGATGTTGAAGATGAGGTCTTGACTATTTCTAATGCACAACAAGTTGTAGCACCTTTGGCACCTACTACTACATCACCTACAGCTAACCATCCTCAAGCTACAACATCATCTGTACATGCTGAAAATGAAGAAGGAGAAGGAGAAGTCTCAAAAGCCAATGCTCCCTTGCACATTCGTAAAATGCATCCATCTCGAACAAATGATTGGAGACCTAAATGAGAGAGTCACTCGATCCAGGTTTATTCATTCGACACTCATACTCATTCTCGCTTTAGTTGCTTCTTTTGAACCCAAAGATATATCTCATGCATTATCTGACGAATCTTGGATCAATGCCATGCATGAAGAATTAGAGAATTTTGAACAAAATAAAGTTTGGAAACTTGTCTCACCACCTCCAGATTTTAATGTTATTGGAACTAGATGGGTTTTCAAAAATAAACAAAGTGAGGATGGTGTTGTTGTTAGAAACAAGGCTAGATTGGTTGCTCAAGGTTACACTCAAATTGAAGGCTTAGATTTTGATGAAACCTTTGCTCCTGTTGCTAGAATTGAAGCCATTAGAATCCTTTTAGCTTTTGCTGCATCCAAAGGTTTCAAATTGTATCAAATGGATGTGAAAAGTGCTTTTCTGAATGGCTACATAAATGAGGAGGTTTATGTCAAGCAACCACCTGGTTTTGAAAATCCAAAGTTTCCTAATCATGTGTTCAAACTAACAAAAGCTTTGTATGGTTTGAAACAAGCCCCTAGAGCATGGTATGATAGGCTAAAAACCTTTTTACTTGAAAAGGGCTTTTTAATGGGAAAGGTTGACAAAACTCTCTTTTTACTCAAGCAAGGCAATGATCAACTATTCGTTCAGATTTATGTTGATGATATTATCTTTGGTGGTTCATCTCATGTTTTAGTGTCCGAGTTTTGAAACAATGAGGAAGGAGTTTGAGATGAGTATGATGGGTGAGTTGACATACTTTTTGGGATTTCAAATCAAGCAAACGAAGGATGGTACTTTTGTGCATCAAAGCAAATATACAAGAGACTTGCTACATCGTTTTGGGATGGAAAACAAAGAAACCGATCATGACACCCATGGAGAGCACTTTGCACTTGACCCTGATGAAGATGGTGAGCCGGTTGATCAAAAGGAATATAGAAGCATGATAGGTTCACTTTTGTACCTCAATGCATCAAGGCCGGATATACAATTTGCTGTATGCTTGTCTCGCTCGCTTTCAAGCTTCCCCACATGCTTCACATCGACAAGTCACAAAAGGATTTTCAGGTATCTTCATGGAACTCAAGATTTTGGCATTTGGCTTTCGCTTCCTCATGCATTAGTTTGAGATCTTTTTCGATGCTGATTTTGGAGGATGTAGAATTGATAGGAAAAGCACTTCGGTTCATGTCACTTCTTGGGAAATTCTCTCATTGCATGGTCATCTAGAAAACAATCTTACGTTGCACAATCAATCTTGAATCTGAATATGTGGTCGCTGCTAGTTGTTGTTCTCAAATTCTTTGGATAGTAGCTACACTAAAAGATTATGGGGTTAATTTGGATAGTGTTCCTCTTTGTGTGATAACACTAGTGCAATTTGCATTGCTAAGAACCCCGCAACACTCTAGAACAAAACACATTGACATCAGATTTCACTTTCTTAGAGATCATGTTGAAAAAGGCAACATTGTGCTTCATCATGTGGATACTGAACATCAATTGGCAGACATTTTCACAAAACCTTTGTCTTCTTCTCGTTTTGCTTTTATTCGGGGAGAACTTGGGATTGTTCATCCAATGGGTTTGTTTTGAGAAGGAGTTTCTTTGCCAAGTTTTTTCACTTGATGAGCTCACTTTATCATATTTCTTTATATGTTACGTAATTGAGCTAATATATGATAATCTAATTGTCTCACTTGAACTAAAAATGACATTGTGGAATTCCCTAGACTGATTGCCTATAGCTAAATACTCTGTGATATCTTACTCTTCTAGGCTTGTTATTGAATCTTCTTGACAAATTTGGGCTATGAAGCAAGTGTGTTTTCAGCTTTACTCTTTCAAAAGACCTTTTAATCTCCTTGCATGTTTACAATCAAAAAATAAAGGAAAAGGGAATCAGTTAAAAAAAAAAGGTTGTTAAAAGCAAAAACCTCAAGTTATGTGCTTCAGGATGCTTTCCCTAAAAGATAAGATGTATGCTTCAAGCATGCCATTCCCTCAAAAGACAAGATGTATGCTTCAAGCATGCCACTCCAAAGAAATAAAAGAAGTATGCTTCAAGCATGCCACATGCCGTTTACTGTTTAAAGATTAAATTGGTCTACTAGATTGGAGTTGAAACTACTTGCTCGCCCTGATTTGTTAGTTGCTTCAACTTTGAGCCTTTGTTTTTCTACTAAAGGTTTTGCTTAGTACTTGGCTATAGTTGACTGAATTGAGGTTGAGATGCATGTCATTCCCTAACTTGCTAAAATCACATCAAGATCATGTATTTTGCATATTATGTGATATATAAGGTTATATGATCGAATGAGCTCATCTTTTTCTATCTTGGCACTCCCTTGTTTCTCCTTGTGAAATCTTTGCTACAGGAAAAATTTTGAACCTGTTCTCTCTTTTACTCTTGATGAATCCATTGTCAAAGGGGGAGAAATTTGGGAATCGTTGAAAAGTTTAAGGAAAAAGTGGGAGAAGAAAAAGGGGGAGTTGTAAGTTTGGAGAATTTTGGAATTTTTGGGCACATTGCACATTCACACACATTTTCCTTCTCAGGGGGAGATTTTGTTTCGCATTTTGGTACAAGGGGAATTCTGTGTTTTCTGTTTTTGGTCCTTGATCCATTGGATTTCAAAATCTTTTGTAAAGTGAATGCCAAATGTTCAATTCTAAAGTGGTGTTGCCAATGTTTTCATCAAGGGGGAGATTGTGAAATCATGTGCTGAAAAATTGGCTTTGAACTGAAAAATTAACTTAGAATTGAATTTGCAAAAATGTGTTTGTTCATGTGTTTTGACAATCTGACAAGAAACAGTAAGTTTCACTTTGGCGCCGGACCAAACTTAAAGAAAACAGTAAGTTTCCCATCTACGACGGACAAACTTTGTTGGTCTGTTGTAAACATGTTTTGGCACTTTCCCATCTGCGACGGACAATGTCTTTGGGTCCGTCGTGGACGTGTTTTGAACTCTTTGAGCCAAACTCTTTTTTCCTCAAAACCAGTCAGTTTCGCTTGTACGACGGATAATGTTTTTTGTCCGTCGTGGACTTGCTTTTGAGCGCTTGAATCTAACTCTTTCTCCAAGATTTCTGAAACCTTTGCATGTACAACGGACAGTTTTTCTTGGTCCGTTGTGAACTTGTTTTGAGCTCATGACCGAAGTCATTTTTGCATGAACAACGGACCGATTTTCTTTGTCCGTTGTGAACGTGTTTTCACCGGAATGTTTTCTTCTTGGAACTGAGAGTTTCACATGTACGCCGGACAGAGATTTCTTGTCCGTCGTGAATGGACTTTTTCTAGGGTTTTTATTTTTGGTCCGTTGTGAACATGTTTTGCTCGGTTTGAAGGTTTTTGCAAGAATTGAATTGAGTTTTTGGTTTGACCTTGAGATTATGAAATTTGTGATGATTTCATGATGCTTCTTTTGAAGTGGACTTTATGCAATGCTCATGTGAGTAGTTGCATGGATTGACATTGAGTCAAGTCGTGGACTTGTGCTCGGATTTGTTTTGTGGTTTGTTCATGTGCAGGTATTGCTCGAAGACGAATGTGGTCGATGACGGGACCGGAACTAGGTTCATGGAGGAACTGAGGTTCGGGACTAGGTTCAGGAGGAACTGAGGTCTTGGTGGTCAAGGATGTCATGCGGGATGTTCGGGCTAAGAGAATGGTGCACATGAAGAATGGTTAGTCACGTGAGAATGGCAGGAGGTCATTCGCGTGCAAAGTGTTAGTCACGTGAGTATGGCAGGTGGCCATACGCGTGCAAAGTGTTAGTCACGTGAGTATGGTAGGGTTGCCATACGCGTGCAAGAGTTGTACTCGGCCAAGGAGAGTTGTGTTGGATACGGATTCCTTCTAGGGAATAGGAATCGTATTCAGAACTCCTTGTGGGTTGGTGCTTTAAATAGGTGGGGGGTCTCCTGTTGAAAGGCACCAAGCAGAGCTAAGCGCATCAAGCCTTGAGCTTGGTTTAGGGTTTGTACTCTTTTGATGAGAGTATTTTAGACAAGAAATAAAGATCAATTCTTTCAAGATTTTTGCGTGCTACAGTAACCACGTCGCTACAGTGTTTTCTGTTTTGGTTCTGTTTGCATGCTTGTTCTAATTCTAGATTGGTTTTTGATCGTTGAGTTTCATCTTGATTTAATCCATCAAAAACCGTTCTAGGGTATTGATTTAGAGTTTCTCAAAGTCTAGTTGATTAATCTTTTGAAGATCTTGTTTAATCTTGAAGTTTTGATTAGATTGATTCTCGTCAAGTTCTGGACCAGCAAGCTTGCGAAGCTCATAACTTTTGATCCGTAAGTCCGATCGAGCTGATTCTTTTTGGGTTTGATTCGTATTGGAATCTAGTTTCTTGTGTCCAAATTTCAGATCGTTCCGATGGTTGGATCTCCAGGAATTCGCGTTTTATTGAACCTCTGTCATTCTGTTTTTGTCGAAAACGAGGCAATTATTTGGTTCTGTTTTGGGGTGAACTTTTAATAGATCAAGAATTTGGTTTTAGCTTCCGCACAATCATTCACCCCCCTCCCCTCTGATTGCTATATTCGTATACTTCGATCCTACACATGGCGTAGCCGTCGAGAAAATGCCTGGCACCCAACGCTATAGGGGGAATCATGCCATCCACCTGAACCCTGGCCTGGAGACCACACTGAGGAGTGCGGATCTCGACTCCCCAAATGACCAGAGGAGTGGACCTCCTCCCTACTCTGAAGGTGAGAGTCAAGCGAGTAGCTTTCATCCCTAGGAGACATCCGCCCATCGCAGCTTGCCCCTGGGCGCGACGGCACTGCAGGTGATCACGCAAATCACCGCCATGTCACTGACGATGCTTCTCCAAATGAAGCCTCAGGTCCTCGCGGCTCCCCCTCAGAGCCGGGACTCATGTCTTGTACGCCCTTTCCTTTGCTCTGGCCCTCCTGGCCAGAGTGCTTCCCGCTCGAGAGGCTGGAAGCTTGGGTGCGGTCAGCACGGGCCCTTGATTGAGGGGTACCGACGGTACCTGACCGGGCGGGTGTCCCCACACGAAGTTGGGCCGCGTCCACGGGGACAGCAATATCTCGAAGCCACGGCATCACCAGGGCATCTCCCGCGAGTTCCACCAGAGGGTGATCCAGAAGGAGACGGACTTCATGTAGGTTCTGGGCCGGAGTGGCTGCCTCCATGGTTAGCCGTCGCTAAACTGGAGGTCCCACCATCGCCAGGGGGCACTACTGCCTCCCTGCAGGGGCGGCGTGAGATGATCCCTCGTCCGGCAAGAGTGCAGGGACGTGCCTTGGGCATTGCTAGCCTTCGCCGCCTCCTTTTGCTGTGAGTGCGAACCCGCCGTCACCAGATGTGCGGTCCTTCCAAATAGAAGACCGGAACCCGTCAGAGAGATGTCTGGGTGAGCCAACCGCTAGCCCCCAACCTGGCACGCCCCTGTCGGCGTTTTCCACTGGCAGGATTTCTTCAGGGATGGAGAAAGATGTTCGGTAAAGGGTGCTTTCACAGCCGGACACCCGATGGTCCTCCCTCCAGGGATCCCGGGATCAATAGATCCAAGATGAACACATCTATGTACCCAGGTTCGGGCCCCCAATGCGGGTAATAGCCCTACGTCCTGCTTGATCGTTGTTGATGTATGTGGAAATGGTTACAATGCTTATGTTTTTCTCTAGTACTTTGTCCCTCTTTCCTTGTTTTTCATCCCTTGTATGCCATCCCCCCTCTCCCATGCACTAGAGCTCCCTTATATAGATGGAGCTGACTCGAGCTGGTGAGAAGGTGGCGTCACACTGATCTATGACTCATTTATTACACCCATCACTACAGTCTTATTCCCCCAAGCCTCATTCTCTGTGCCGTCGAGTCGCTCCGCACGGTCCGCCCAGGATACGTCTTGCCTACGACGACTTAGGTGTGAGGCGTCAGGGGGATGGGTCGTCGTTGCCTCGAAAACAGACCTCTTCGCAATCAATGCTCTAACACAACGTGTCAGGGGGAGGAGACTTCGGGGAAAAGCCTCCTTCTCATCCTTTTGGTCGCCCGCATGGCCTGGCGAGTGGGGCCTGCACGCCCGCCTGCTCACTAGGCCACCGTGTGGCCCAGCCGCCCGGCGAGTGGGGCCTGAATGCCCGCCTGCTCGCCAAGCCGTCGAGTGAGCCGTTCGCCCGGCGAGTGGGGCCTAATCGCTCGCCTGGTCGCCGGGATACCGTGTGGCCCAGCCGCTCGGTGAATGGGGCCTGAACGCCTGCCTGCTCACCAGGCCGCCTAGTGAGCCGTCCGCCTGGCGAGTGGGGCCTGATCGCCCGCCTGCTCGCTAGGCTGCCGTGTGGCCCGGTTGCCCGGCGAGTGGGGCCTGAACACCCACCTGCTCGCTAGGCCGCCGAGTGGCCTGACCGCCCGACGAGTGGGGCCTGAATGCCTGCCTGCTCGCCAGGTCGCTGAGTGAGCTGTCTGCCCAGTGAGTGGGGCCTGATCGCCCGCCTGCTCGGCAGGCCATCCTACTTGTCCACGGCGAAGAGGGTACCCCAGCGTAAAGTACGCCGACATGCATTCTAGGTCAGCGGGGAGGTATCAGGGGTGGAGGAGGACGAGAGGAGAGAAAGGAAACGAAAAAGGCACGTGGAGATGGAGTCTGCATTGGATAGGTCATGGGAGGAGAAAAAGGGAGAGGCAATATTTGATAATAGTTTGGGCCACTGGGGTAACGTATTTGATGATGGGCTAGCTTGTAGATATGATGTTTTCTACAAAAGAGCTGCTTTCGTTGTAATATCTCATAAGGAAAATAGATTGTGTAATATTGCAGAAAAGAATTTATAGGGGAATTCTCTGTGGGCTGGGCAGCTGGTCTTAGGCTTAGTGGGGAGGGGCTTAGCCAAACCTAGCCCCCTCCCCATCTAGCCGCACCCCCTCCCACCACACCCAGCCGCCTCCCCTCTCCTCTTTCCTTGCAACAGCCCCTTCCTCTCCCCATAGCAGCCACCCTCCCCTTTTCTTCCCCCTCCCTAGATGCCCCTCCCTCCTCCCTTAGGCTAGCCACCGGCCTTCCTCGTGCCATTGTTGCTGCTGCACATGACGGTGTTAAGGATCATAGGAGTTCTAGGGCAGATCGTGCGAAAGAGTGAAGAACGCTTGATCTGAGGGAAACACTATAATCACCCTTCTATTTAGTCTTCAGTGAAGGTATAATCCTTAGATTGAAATTGGATGTGCCGATGCTACGTCAGGATGGGTTTTGGGTAGTCGCCCTGCTGGATGAGGATTGTAGTGATCTCCAAGTTGTGCTTGGGGTGAATTCAGAATTTGGGCAGTTCTGGATTCAAACTTTAGATCGAGTTTTGGGGCACTTAGGGTCAGTTCCAAGGGGTTCATAAGTTTTAAAGGTTGTAAATTATTGTCTTAATTTTCATTAGAGTACATGTCGGGACCCCGAATTTGCAAATCCGGACCCTCTGTGTATTCAGCACTAGTCCAGGAACGCGCTAGTGCACACAGTCTTAACATCGGTATATATCACAATCATACCAATCGATACTATCAAAGTACTTTATTTAAATAATCAAAGGGTTACTTGACCTTATGGCCAAGATACAAATATATGCCTTGCAAGGCGAAACTTATTAAAAGAGAAATAATAGCAGCGGAAAATCAAATAACCGTGGCGCCATCCAAGATACCACAGTAACCGATCGGGCTCGCATCCCTAAGTAGACGGGTCTTCTTGGAAATCCTCCTCCTAAACCGGGCGTAATCTCCTCTTCAACTGCGGTATTGTGTTGAGGCAAGGGTGAGTACTTGGTACTCAAAGCAAGTCATGCACAGAATGCAAGCTAATATACTATATGCATGGCTTGGTACAAAGGAATAGCTCAAGGTATATTTGCAAGAAATGCTTTTTTGACAAGTAATAAAAGTAGATTCGAAAGCAGTAGGAATAAGTAAAGCATAAATAACTTCTCAAGAAATTTAATAAACATTTTCCCCATCCTAAACCACATTTCTATCAACTTCATTACTAAACCAACCCAACTTTTCAAATCCAAGTTATTTTCAGAAAGTCTAACCCTTGACTGTAATTCCCGAGCATTGTCCAGTACCGTGGACTCGGCTATTCAAATAGATTCTACACTCTGCAGAGGTTATGCACTTTACCCACAAGATACAGTCAAACACCACAAAGGCGAAGTTCTCAGTAATAAAGCCTTCTAAGCCTCAAACAACACAGGTGGTCCTCTCCGGTTCGTGCTCTACACCATCCCTTCCTTAGCCAAGGCGAAGTATGGGACCAACACACTGCTAGATGGGTATCTGGCCACAGCCACGACACGCTCCCCGCATAATCACACAAACGGTGTAATTGACACCCCGAGGCTCCACAAGTGAGTCCTTAGCGACTTAGTCAACTAGGGCCGTCCCATTCCACCCATGTGGTTGCAAGTATGACCCAGTTCAAAGGCTTGCAAGGTTAAGTCCTTAGAGTGACCAGTGGCAAGACTACCCAAGAACCAAATCAACATCCCCAATGCCACAACTGGCCCACCTGATTACTCTTGCCACATGCCCTGGCCGAAACTGTTTATCAAACCCGCTTGATTACCATGCACCACGTGCCATCAACATCACATGATACTTTTCCAAAACAGGTTCAATATATCATTAAGTCAATATTAGCATTTGATTGTCCAAAATCATGTCATGAGCACGTAGTGTGTCTAAGCAAAGCATACTACAACGATCTAAACCCATGTTGGCAATTTAATAATGTCCAACTAGTAAACCACAACTAGGGTGACAAAGGGTCATGGCACATACTTAAGTAATCAAGGTGTCATATAGCAAATTGGTATTTATCTAACCCCATGTTTAAACAAAGTATCTTTCTAATTGAACTAGCATGCAATAGTTTAAATCAAAATAGATTTCGAAATAGGATCAATATGGTCAAAGCACAACTTGCCTTCAAAAAGTACTTGCTCTTGGTCTTGAGTTGGATCCTGAGTCAACACTTCTCCCTCGAATCCTTCCCAGACTTCAACGCCTACTCGTAAAGCGTGCAAATAGCAAATACACAAATAAACACTAGGCAAAAACATCCCAAAACTCCAAATAAAATCCATAAACAGAGAGAACATAATTTTCTGGATTTTTAGAAACTGGAATCGTCAAATTTGGAGTTAAAACGCAAAAGTTATGATTTATTAAAGTTTAAATAATCAATTAAATAATTTTACAGAGAAAAACTTTAGTCCAAAAATTCATATTTGAGTAGATCTGAATTTTATACAAATTTAGAAATTTGAATCACTCAAATCGGAGTTGAAACGCAAAAGTTATAAGCGTTTGAAGTTTGAATCTAAATTTGAATCAATATTTCGAATTAATAAATCATTTTCTTTTTTCGGAAATTAATTATTGCGCCAAAGAAGGACACGTGGCAGCCTCTCGATTGGGCGGTGGACGCCAGCTGGTCCATGGACTTGGTCCACGCTCGGCTCGGGTCCACCGTGGACTCGGTCCACGACTTCCACGTGAGACTGACATGTGGGCCCTCTCGGGTGACGTCATCGCTGACGTCAGCGGGGCTCAGCCCACGGTGCTGACAGGTGGGACCCACTGTGACGTCATGGGTGACGCCGGCGCATGGCGGGTCAGCCATCGACATGCGGGCCCTCGACACGCTGGCCCGCGTGTCGGCGTCGCCACACGCACGCCGCTGCGGATTCGGGCCGACCGCGTCGGTCCAACTTCCCGACACGTGGCGCCAATCACGACCGCTGATTTGAAATTCAACGGCGCGGATTAGATCCAGGGTTAACACGTTGAAACTACTCGTTGATCGTGGGCCGCTCGATTTAGATCGGACGGTCCAGATCTAATCCTATAATCGACCGCTACAAAGACGTGGCGATTGTGAACCGCTGGATCTTGATCCAACGGTCCCGGATCTACTCGGGTTTATAACACGTGAACTCACCTCAACCGTCCGATCTGGATCCGACGGTCCACGAGCTCGCGAGTCCGGCGATGGCGCCGGCGAGGCCTGGGCACCGGAGACGGAACGATGACCAAGGGCGCGCGCTACGGGCTTCTCGGCGAGATGAATCCTTCCTTCGGGTGCGTCTCGTCGCGGATCCCAGATCCGAGCTCCTTCTGGGCGGAAGACGACGGACGACGACGGAAAAGCGCAAGAAACCTCGGCGAGGGAAGAGACAACTCCGGCGAGCGATTGCGGCTCAACGCGGCGGCTCAGCGAGATGGCTCGGGGAACGGGTGCGCAAGGATGAGGGCAACCTCGGGACGCCTCACGCTTTAAATAGCCTCGGCGTTCGTGCCCTAGACGGAAACCTAATCCTACACGGCGGAAGCGCGGCGGCATGAGTCCGGCTTCGGTCTCGCCGAAGACGACGACTCTCACTGGCCCACGTGGCGCGATCAACGGCCACGATCGACGCAGCGCGATCGGATCCGGCCGGATACGGCTCGAACTCAGACGGGCGGATCTCACCGTTGGATCTTGATCCAACGGTTGGGATTGATTAGGGTTAGGTGGGTTCGGTCGAGTCACGTGGCTCGGTCGGACTCGAGTCCGACTTCGGTTCCGACTTTCGGTCGGATGAACAAGATTTGACCCGAGTTTGAATTTCCAAATGATTTAATATTTAAAATAATTCCCAAGAATTCATTTAATCCATTAAAAATAGCAAATGACTCAGAAAATTCTGGAAAATACTTTGGATCATTTTGGACTCAAATAAAATATTTCCAACAAAATTTTATTTGCAAAATTAAATTCTTTAATTATTTCAAAATGGAATAAATTCAAATAAATTCCAATTAAATCCAAATAAATTCCAGAAAATTCCAAAATTCACCAAAGTGCCAAATCACACATGAATTTAGGACAAGTAAAATTTTGGGGTGTTACAAACCTCCCCTTAATAGAATCTCGTCCCGAGATTCGTGGCTTACTAAAGGAATAGGTTTGGAAATTCTTTCTTCAAATCCTCTTCGCTCCCAAGTCGCTTCGCTTTCTTCATGGTTGCTCCACTTTGAACTCCACGTAAACGGGTTGACTTGTTTCTAGTTTCTCGATCCATTGTGTCTAGAATCCTCACGGGATACTCCTTATAAGTCAAATCCTCTTGCAACTCAATTGATTCTAATCTGTCTGTTTCCTCGGGAACTCGGAGACACTTCTTTAATCGGGACACATGGAATACATCATGTACTCCCGCCAACGATCGTGGCAACTCGGTGATAAGCAACTTCGCCTCTGCGGCTCAAAATCTTAAATGGTCCAACATAACGGGTGCAAGTTTCCCTTTGGCATGGAACCTCTTAACTCCCCGAGAGGCGAACTCGAGGTATACAAAGTCTTACGGTTCAAAACTCAAATCTCGCGACGATTGTCAAGATAACTCTTCCCGTCGAGATTGGGCTATCTTCAACCTTTCCTAGTCATGGCGACTGTTCTTCACTTCTTGAAGAATATCAGGCCCAAAGACACGGGCGCCACGGTCTCATTCCAATTCAATGGCGTCCGACAGTGGTCGACCATACAAAGGCCTCAAAAGGTGACATCTCAGAACTAGCCTCGATAACTATTGTTGTAATCGAACTCGGCATACGGCAAACTTTTATCCCAAGAGGTAGCATAAGCCAATGCACAAGCTCTCAACATATCCTCCGTAATCTGGTTGACTCTTTCGGTCTGTCCATCCGTCTGTGGATGATAAGTCAGATCTTGAAGTTTAAACGGGTTCCCATGGCTTCATGCAACTTATTCCAGAATCTTGAGGTAAATTGGGTACCTCTGTCTGACAATCCTCTTTGGCACTCCGTGCAAACAAACAATCCTGATCATGTACAACTCTGCTAATTTATCTCCCGAGTAGGTGGTCTTCACGGGGATAAAATGGGCTACTTTGGTCAAGCGATCCACTATAACCCATATGGAGTCATAACCTCCTTGAGTCTTCGGCAAACCTAATGAAATCCATTCCGATTTCCTCCCACTTCCACTCGAGGTATCTTCGGTCATTGTAGCAATCCTCGCTGGTCTCGATGCATTGCCTTGACTCTCCGGCATACGCCGCACAATGCAACATGCTCAAGAACTTCACGTTTCATACTCGCCACCGTAATCTCTCCTTCAGATCTGATACATCTTGGCGCTTCAGTGGTGAATTGAGTACTTGGAGTCATGGGCTTCTTCCAAAATCACGCTTTAACTCCTCCTTGTTAGGCACACAACCGACCCTTCATCCATAACGTGCCCTCGCTTCATCCAATTTGAAGTCCTCTGCCTTGCCTTCCTCCTTGATGGACTTAATCTCGCGGATCTGTCATCATCCTTCCGCCCTTCTCGGATCTGGTCCTCTAAGGTAGGCTTTACTTCCAATGCGCCAAGAATCCGCTTAGGTACAACCTCAATCTTCATTTTACGAAAATCCTTACATAACTCATCCTGGCTTGTGGCTAGCAACGTACTCACGGTATGGCTTTTCCGACTCAGAGCATCGGCTACTACGTTGGCCTTCCCGGGATGGTAATGGATTCCAACATTATAGTCCTTGATTAACTCTAACCATCTCCTCTGCCTCATATTCAGCTCCGACTGGGTGAATATGTACTTAAGGCTCTTATGATCCGTATACACTTCACATCTGTTTCCAATCAGATAGTGACGCCATATCTTCAAGGCATGCACTACGGCCTAACTCTAGGTCATGTGTCGGATAATTTTCCTCATGCGGCCTCAAGCGCCTTGATGCATAAGCGGCGACCTTTCCATTCTCGTGCATCAAAGACACATCCAAGTCCTTGGCGCGATGCGTCACAATAAATATCGAAGCTTTGAGCAACATCCGGTAGAACTAACACCGGTCGATGTCAATCGCTTCTTCAGCTCTGAAATCCTTTCTCACATTCTCGCGCCCATGCAAACTTCTTTTCCTTCTTCAGCAATTGCGTAAGAGGTTTTGCAATTGTCGAAAAGCCTTCGATGAAACGGTGGTAGTATCCTGCCATTCCAAGGAAACTCCGACTGGTCACGATCTTGGTTGCTCCCAATGTAACACGCCTTCTACTTTGCTTGGATCTACGGCGACTCCTTCTCAAGGGTCATTACATGTCCAAGAAACTCCACCTTGTCCTTCCAAAAATCACACTTCTTGAACTTGGCGAAAAGTTGCTTGTTCCTCGCCTTTTCCAAAACTCGCCTTAAGTGTTCGGCATGTTCATCCTCCTGCCTTGGAGTAGATTAGGATATCGTCTATGAACACGACGACAAACTTGTCCAAATATTCCATGAACACCTTATTCATCATATTCATGAAATAAGCTGGCGCGATTTGTCACCCCAAAGGACATAATCAGAACTCAGAATGTCCATATCTTGACGAGAATGCGATCTTGAATATCTTCTCGATCGGATCTTCAATCGATGGTATCCCGATCTCAGATCAATCTTGGAGAAAATTCGGCTCCTCTTAACCGATCAAACAAATCATCAATCCTGGGTAGCGGGTACTTATTCTTCACGGTGACTTCATTGAGTGCACGGTAGTCAATGCACATCCTCGAAACTCCCGCCCTTTTTCTTGACAAACAAAACCGGTGCTCCCCACGGCGACTAACTCGGTCTCGATAAATCCTTTCTCCATTAACTCTTCTAGCTGCTTTCTTCATCTCTACCAACTCCTCGGTAGACATCCGATAGGGTCTCTTTGCTATCGGTCTGTGCACTGTACAAGCTCTATCACAAACTCTATGTCCCTCGCCTGGGCGGCATACTGTAGATCTTCGAAAGACATCTGGGTACTCATTCACTCTTGAGACATCCTCTATGCTGATTGCCTTGGTACCGTTAATCATCAACTGTCCATCTCTAATCGCAGAGCTTGAAATTCCACTTTCTTCCCACACTGCTCTCAACTGAGATAGTCCTTCGCCCACAATCCAATACGGCCTTGTGCTTGGATAACCAATCCATTCCCAATATGACGTCTAAGGTCCTGGTCTCCAAAATTATAAGGTTTGCTAGGAACTCTATTCCATCTATTAGTATTCTCACCTCGAACATCCTACTTCGCTCGGAGTTCTGGAACCAGTGGGTTTGAACTAAAAGCATGCACTTAAGTCTTGCAATCCTTAAATCATTTCTAGTAGCAAAGCCTTGCGAAACAAACGAATGCGAAGCTCCAGAGTCAAACAAAATCACAGGTGTATTGAGTTAACAAGTAACTTACCCAAGACGACGTCCGTAGCATTTTGCAAAGTGCATCTGCGGTGACATGGTTGACTCGGCCTCTCACCACGGCAGGGTGTGGCTCACAGTCTGGCGCCCTAGCTGGGTGGTTCCTAGGTTGAAGCGAACTGGGTCGCTCCTCGCTGTCTTCTTTGGACAGCTTGTTGGCAAAGTGTCTGGCTCGTTGCGGTTGTAACAGGCGTCTCACTGTTCCTTCTTGTTGCACGGAGTAGCGTTAGCGAAGTGGGGTTTGGTAGTTCTGATTGGCAGGTCTTGGTGCTGGGGATGGTGTCCTTGTTGCATTGTGGTTGGAATCAAGAATTGATTTGGTGCAACTCTCAAGCGCTATGCGTTCACTGGCGTGATCCTTGCTGTTGCATCTCGCGCTTCTGTTCTCATCCAGTTCCTTGCGCTTGTCCTCAAGAATAAGTGCCTTATTCACCAACTCTTGGAAATCTGGAAAGGTGTGGGTGATCAACCCTACTTGCAATCCCGAGTTAAGTCCCTTCATAAAACGAGGCTCGGATTTATCTGTCGCTACATCCTCAAAAAGCGTGGCGTGCTAGTGTGTGAACTTGTTCAGGTAGTCGGCCACTTTGGCTGATTACCTTGCTTCTGCTCGAACTCCTCCTTCTTAAGGTCCATGATTCCTTCAGGCACGTGATACTTGTCGGAATGCACTGTGAACTCTTCCCAAGTGATATCTTGAGGGTTCTCTGCGTGGCACGTAAGTTCTCCCACCATTCGGCCATTGTTCCTTCCAACTGATGAGAAGCGTAAAGTACCTTCTCATTCCCTATGCACTGAGCTATGTGTAGCTTCCTCTCGATTGATCTTAACCAATCATCGGCCTCCAATGGATTGGCATTCCCAGAGAAAGTGGGTGGGTGAGTCCTCATGAACTCGACACCTTGTATTCAAGCGTGGTCCCCGATTAACTTGATTAGCGTGGCCTCGAGCAAAGGACGTGCTGCATTTGTTGCATCATAGCATGCATCAACTGAGTCTGAGCAGCAAGAAAGGCTCCAAAATTCTGCATATCAACTGGCGGTGCTGGTGCTCCATCATTGGGGTTTTCTGCTGGGCGAGAACCACTCCCATTGCTTCCAAAGTTCCCACGGGTGTTCACCATCTGTCGATTTGCTCTAGGTTTAGAGATGAGAGGGAAACAAGAATAGACAAGTAATATGGATCTTATGCGGGGCGAAAGGTGTAGCCTTAAGGTCCAACTTTATTATTAGTAACTTGGTATGGCTGCTTACAATGCCTAAGGGCCTTGCAACACATACTGCACACTCAGCAAACAAGCAAATCCAAATCGAACTAACTCTGGAGTCTAACGCCTAAAGGGTGACTCTTTATTCTATGACTCGACTCGGCGAAGGAGTCTCACTATAGAACCTATGCTCACTCATCGAGAAAACCAACTCCCAGATCAACGTAGTTGAACTCTTCCTCCATCTGTCACAAGCGTGCTTTACGTAAGAACTCGAAATTTTTCAATTGTGACAAGGTAAGGGAAAACTTCAGCAAGAGACAAGAAAAGAGAGAAGGGGGTAAGTCGAGATGTCATTTCTTGTCTTCACAAATTTTTAGCTTTAGAAAATAGGTTTTATCCTCACTACGACCATTCTAACTTAGGGTTGAGCCTACAGTCAAGTATGGCTCTGATACCACCTCTGTCGGGACCCCGAATTTGCAAATCCGGACCCTCTGTGTATTCAGCACTAGTCCAGGAACGCGCTAGTGCACACAGTCTTAACATCGGTATATATCACAATCATACCAATCGATACTATCAAAGTACTTTATTTAAATAATCAAAGGGTTACTTGACCTTATGGCCAAGATACAAATATATGCCTTGCAAGGCGAAACTTATTAAAAGAGAAATAATAGCAGCGGAAAATCAAATAACCCGTGGCGCCATCCAAGATACCACAGGCAGCGGCGGGCTCGCATCCCTAAGTAGACGGGTCTTCTTGGAAATCCTCCTCCAAATCGGCGTAATCTCCTCTTCAACTGGTATTGTGTTGAGGCAAGGGTGAGTACTTGGTACTCGACAAGTCATGCTGAGAATGCAAGCTAATATACTATATGCATGGCTTGGTACAAAGGAATAGCTCAAGGTATATTTGCGATGCTTGACTTTTGACAAGTAATAAAAGTAGATTCAAAGCAAAGAGGAATAAGTAAAGCATAAATAACTTCTCAAGAAATTTAATAAACATTTTCCCCATCCTAAACCACATTTCTATCAACTTCATTACTAAACCAACCCAACTTTTCAAATCCAAGTTATTTTCGTAAAGTCTAACCCTTGACTGTAATTCCCGAGCATTGTCCAAGATCACAGTGGACTCCTGGCTTATTCAAATAGATTCTACACTCTGCAGAGGTTATGCACTTTACCCACAAGATACAGTCAAACACCACAAAGGCGAGTTCAGTGAACAAAGCCTTTCGGAAGCCTCAAACAACACAGGTGGTCCTCTCAGGTTCGTGCTCTACACCATCCCTTCCCTTAGCCAAGGCGAAGTATGGGACCAACACACCGTTAGATGGGTATCGGCCCACGACCACGACACGCTCCCCGCACAATCACACAAACGGTGTAATTGACACCTGAGGCTCCACAAGTGAGTCCTTAGCGACTTAGTCAACTAGGGCCGTCCCATTCCACCCATGTGGTTGCAAGTATGACCCAGTTCAAAGGCTTGCAAGGTTAAGTCCTTAGAGTGACCAGGGCAAGACTACCCAAGAACCAAATCAACATCCCCAATGCCACAACTGGCCCAATTGATTACTCTTGCCACATGCCCCTGGCCGAAATCTGCTTTATCAAACCCGGTTGATTACCATGCACCACGTGCCATCAACATCACATGATACTTTTCCAAAACAGGTTCAATATATCATTAAGTCAATATTAGCATTTGATTGTCCAAAATCATGTCATGAGCACGTAGCAGGTCTAAGCAGCATACTACAACGATCTAAACCCATGTTGGCAATTTAATAATGTCCAACTAGTAAACCACAACTAGGGTGACAAAGGGTCATGGCACATACTTAAGTAATCAAGGTGTCATATAGCAAATTGGTATTTATCTAACCCCCATGTTTAAACAAAGTATCTTTCTAATTGAACTAGCATGCAATAGTTTAAATCAAAATAGATTTCGAAATAGGATCAATATGGTCAAAGCACAACTTGCCTTCAAAAAGTACTTGCTCTTGGTCTTGAGTTGGATCCTCGAGTCAACACTTCTCCTCGAATCCTTCCGCACTTCAACGTCTCACTCGTAAAGCGTGCAAATAGCAAATACACAAATAAACACTAGGCAAAAACATCCCAAAACTCCAAATAAAATCCATAAACAGAGAGAACATAATTTTCTGGATTTTTAGAAACTGGAATCGTCAAATTTGGAGTTAAAACGCAAAAGTTATGATTTATTAAAGTTTAAATAATCAATTAAATAATTTTACAGAGAAAAACTTTAGTCTAAAATACATACTTGAGTAGATCTGAATTTTATACAAAGTTAGAAATTTGAATCACTCAAATCGGAGTTGAAACGCAAAAGTTATACGCGTTTGAAGTTTGAATCTAAATTTGAATCAATATTTGAATTAATAAATCATTTTCTTTTTCGGAAATTAATTATTGGCGCCAAAGAAGGACACGTGGCAGCCTCTGATTGGGCGGCTGACGCCAGCTGGTCCATGGACTTGGTCCACGCTCGGCTCGGGTCCACCGTGGACTCGGTCCACGACTTCCACGTGAGACTGACATGTGGGCCCTCTCGGGTGGCGTCATCGGCCGACGTCGGTGGGGCTCACCACGGTGCCGACGAGGTGGGACCTTTGGCAGCGTCATGGGTGACGTCGGCGCTTAGCGGTCAGCCAGCGACATGCGGGCCCTTCGACACGGGCCCAGGCGTGTCGGCGTCCTGCCACGCGACGCTGGGCGGCGGCCCGACGGCGTCGGTCCAACTTCCCGACACGTGGCGCCAATCACGACCGTTGATTTGAAATTCAGCGGCGCGGATTAGATCCAGGGTTAACACGTTGAAACTACTCGTTGATCGTGGGCGCTCGATTTAGATCGGACGGTCCAGATCTAATCCTATAATCGCCTTTGCTACGGCCGCGTGGCGATTGTGAACCGCTGGATCTTGATCCAACGGTCCGATCTACTCGGGTTTATAACACGTGAACTCACCTCAACCGTCCGATCTGGATCGGCGGTCCACGCAGCTTCATGAGTCGGCGATGGCGCCGGCGAGGCCTGGGCACCGAGACGGAACGATGACCAAGGGCGCGGCGCTACGGGGCTTCTCGGCGAGATGAATCCTTCCTTCGTGTGCGTCTCGTCGCGGGGATCCCAGATCTGAGCTCCTTCTCGGCGGAAGACGACGGACGACGACGGAAAACGGCGCAAACCTCGGCGGAGGGAAGAGACAACTCCGGCGAGCGACAGGCTCAACGCAGCAGCGGCTTTCGAGCGAGATGGCTCGGGGGAACGGGTGCGCAAGGATGAGGGCAACCTCGGGGGACGTCTCACGCTTTAAATAGCCTCGGCGTTCGTGCCCTAGACGGAAACCTAATCCTACGGCGGCGGGCGGCATGGCGGAGTCGGCTTTCGGCTCACCGAAGACAGCGACTCTCACCCGGCCCACGTGGCGCGATCAACGGCCACGATCGCCGCGGCGCGATCGGATCCGGCCGGATACGGCTCGAACTGCAGGCGGATCTCACCGATTGGATCTTGATCCAACGGTTGGGATTGATTAGGGTTAGGGGTGGGTTCGGTCGAGTCACGTGGCTCGGTCGGACTCGAGTCCGACTTCGGGTTCGACTTCGATCGGATGAACAAGATTTGACCCGAGTTTGAATTTCCAGCGATTTAATATTTAAAATAATTCCCAGTAATTCATTTAATCCATTAAAAATAGCAAATGACTCAGAAAAATTCTGGAAAATACTTTGGATCATTTTGGACTCAAATAAAATATTTCCAACAAAATTTTATTTGCAAAATTAAATTCTTTAATTATTTCAAAATGGAATAAATTCAAATAAATTCCAATTAAATCCAAATAAATTCCAGAAAATTCCAAAAATTCACCAAAGTGCCAAATCACACATGAATTTAGGACAAGTAAAATTTTGGGGTGTTACAAACCTCCCCTTAATAGAATCTCGTCCCGAGATTCGGGGCTTACTAAAGGAATAGGTTTGGAAATTCTTTCTTCAAATCCTCTTCGCGCTCCCAAGTCGCTCGCTTTCTTCATGGTTGCTCCACTCGAACTCCTGAAACGGGTTGACTTGTTTCTAGTTTCTCGATCCATTGTGTCTAGAATCCTCACGGGATACTCCTTATAAGTCAAATCCTCTTGCAACTCAATTGATTCTAACGGTCTGCATGTTCCTCGGGAACTCGGAGACACTTCTTTAATCTGGGACACATGGAATACATCATGTACTCCTCGCCAACGATCGTGGCAACTCCGGTGATAAGCAACTTCGCCTCATGCGGCTCAAAATCTTAAATGGTCCAACATAGCAGGGTGCAAGTTTCCCTTTGGCATGGAACCTCTTAACTCCCCCGAGAGGCGTAACTCTGAGGTATACAAAGTCTTACGGTTCAAAACTCAAATCTCGCGACGATTGTCGGCATAACTCTTACATCGAGATTGGGCTATCTTCAACCTTTCCCTAGTCATGGCGACTGCTCTTCACTTCTTGAAGAATATCAGGCCCAAAGACACGGCCGCCGGTCTCATTCCAATTCAATGGCGTCCGACGTGGTCGACCATACTGATGCCTCAAAAGGTGACATCTGTAAACTAGCCTGATAACTATTGTTGTAATCGAACTCGGCATACGGCAAACTTTTATCCCAAGAGGTAGCATAAGCCAATGCACAAGCTCTCAACATATCCTCCAGAATCTGGTTGACTCTTTCGATCTGTCCATCCGTCTGTGGATGATAAGTCATCTTGAAGTTTAAACGGGTTCCCATGGCTTCATGCAACTTATTCCAGAATCTTGAGGTAAATTGGGTACCTCTCGTCCGATACAATCCTCTTTGGCACTCCGTGCAAACAAACAATCCCGATCATGTACAACTCGCTAACTTATCTCCCGAGTAGGTGGTCTTCACGGGGATAAAATGGGCTACTTTGGTCAAGCGATCCACTATAACCCATATGGAGTCATAACCTCCTTGAGTCTTCGACAAACCGGTAATGAAATCCATTCCGATTTCCTCCCACTTCCACTCAGGTATCTTCGGTAATGTAGCAATCCTCGCTGGTCTCGATGCATTGCCTTGACTCTCGGCATACGCCGCACAATGCAACATGCTCGGCAACTTCACGTTTCATACTCGGCCACCGAATCTCTCCTTGAGATCTGATACATCTTGGCGCTTCGTGGTGAATTGAGTACTTGGAGTCATGGGCTTCTTCCAAAATCGATCGCTTTAACTCCTCCTTGTTAGGCACACAAATCCGACCCTTCATCCATAACGTGCCTGCTCATCCAATTTGAAGTCCTCTGCCTTGCCTTCCTCCTTGATGGACTTAATCCTGCGGATCTGTCATCATCCTTCTGTCCTTCTCGGATCTGGTCCTCTAAGGTAGGCTTTACTTCCAATGCGGCCAAGAATCCGCTTAGGTACAACCTCAATCTTCATTTTCTAAAAATCCTTACATAACTCATCCTGGCTTGTGGCTAGCAACGTACTCACGGTATGGCTTTTCCGACTCGAGCATCGGCTACTACGTTGGCCTTCAGGGATGGTAATGGATTCCAACATTATAGTCCTTGATTAACTCTAACCATCTCTCTGCCTCATATTCAGCTCGATTGGGTGAATATGTACTTAAGGCTCTTATGATCCGTATACACTTCACATCTGTTTCCAATCGAGATAGTGACGCCATATCTTCAAGGCATGCACTACGGCAGCTAACTCTAGGTCATGTGTCGGATAATTTTCCTCATGCGGCCTCAATCGCCTTGATGCATAAGCGGCGACCTTTCCATTCTCAGACAAGACACATCCAAGTCCTTGGCGCGATGCGTCACAATAAATATCGAAGCTTTGAGCAACATCCGGTAGAACTAACACCGGTGCTGATGTCAATCGCTTCTTCAGCTCTGAAATCCTTTCTCACATTAAGGCGTCCATGCAAACTTCTTTTCCTTCTTCAAAGAATTGCGTAAGAGGTTTTGCAATTGTCGAAAAGCCTTCGATGAAACGGTGGTAGTATCCTGCCATTCCAAGGAAACTCGAACTGGTCACGAGTCTTGGTGCTCCCAATGTAACACAGCCTTCTACTTTGCTTGGATCTACTGGCGACTCTTCTCAAGCGGTCATTACATGTCCAAGAAACTCCACCTTGTCCTTCCAAAAATCACACTTGCTGAACTTGGCGAAAAGTTGCTTTGTTCCTCGGCTTTTCCAAAACTACTCGCCTTAAGTGTTCGGCATGTTCATCCTCTGTCTTGGAGTAGATTAGGATATCGTCTATGAACACGATTTACAAACTTGTCCAAATATTCCATGAACACCTTATTCATCATATTCATGAAATAGGCTGGCGCATTCGTCAGCCCAAAGGACATAACTGTGAACTCGTAATGTCCATATCTTGACGAGAATGCAGTCTTCGGAATATCTTCTGATCGGATCTTCAACTGATGGTATCCCGATCTCAGATCAATCTTGGAGAAAATTCCGGCTCCTCTTAACTGATCAAACAAATCATCAATCCTGGGTAGCGGGTACTTATTCTTCACGGTGACTTCATTGAGTGCACGGTAGTCAATGCACATCCTGAAACTCCCGTCCTTTTTCTTGACAAACAAAACTGGTGCTCCCCACGGCGACGAACTCGGTCTGATAAATCCTTTCTCCATTAACTCTTCTAGCTGTTTCTTCATCTCTACCAACTCCTCGGTAGACATCCGATAGGGTCTCTTTGCTATCGGTCTTTGTGCAGTACAAGCTCTATCACAAACTCTATGTCCTCGTCTGCGGCATACTGTAGATCTTCGGGAAAGACATCTGGGTACTCATTCACTCTTGAGACATCCTCTATGCTGATTGCCTTGGTACTGTTAATCATCAGCTGTCCATCTCTAAGCTGCAGAGCTTGAAATTCCACTTTCTTTCCACACGGGCTCTCAACTGAGATAGTCCTTCGTCCACAATCCAATACGGCCTTGTGCTTGGATAACCAATCCATTCCCAATATGACGTCTAAGGTCTGGTCTCCAAAATTATAAGGTTTGCTAGGAACTCTATTCCACCTATTAGTATTCTCACCCCGGAACATCCTACTTTCGTTCGGAGTTCGAACCAGGGTTTGAACTAAAAGCATGCACTTAAGTCTTGCAATCCTTAAATCATTTCTAGTAGCAAAGCCTTGCGAAACAAACGAATCTGAAGCTCCAGAGTCAAACAAAATCATTGCAGTGTATCGAGTTAACAAGTAACTTACCCAAGACGACGTCCGTAGCATTTTGCAAGGTGCATCTGCGGTGACATGGTTGACTCGGCCTCTCACCACGATGCAGGGTGTGGCTCTGGTCTTTGGCGTCCTAGCTGGGGTGGTTCCTAGGTTGAAGCGGCGGGGTCGCTCTGCTGTCTTCTTTGGACAAGCTGTTGGCAAAGTGTCTCGGCTCGTTGCGCTTATGTGGCGTCTCACATTCCTTGCTGATCGCCTCGAGTAAGCGTTTCTAGCGGGGCTGGGGTTTGGTAGTTCGATTGGCAGGTCTTGGTGCCGGGATGGTGTCCTTGTTGCATTACGTGGTTGGAATCGAAGAATTGATTTGGTGCAACTCTCAAGCGCCATGTGCGTTCCTGGCGTGATCCTTGCTTTGTTGCATCCTCGCGCTTCCTGTTCTCATCCAGTTCCTTGCGCTTGTCCTCAAGAATAAGTGCCTTATTCACCAACTCTTGGAAATCTGGAAAGGTGTGGGTGATCAACCCTACTTGCAATCCCGAGTTAAGTCCCTTCATAAAACGAGACTGTCTGGATTTATCTGTCGCTACATCCTCAGTGCGAGCGTGCTAGCTGTGTGAACTTGTTCGTAGTCGGCCAGGTCGATTACCTTGCTTGATGCTCTGAACTCCTCCTTCTTAAGGTCCATGATTCCTTCAGCACGTGATCTGTCGGAATGCATTGTGAACTCTTCCCAAGTGATATCTTGAGGGTTCTCTGCGTGGCAATGAAGTTCTCCCACCATTCGGCGCAATGTTCTTCCAAGCGATGAGAAGCGTAAAGTACCTTCTCATTCCCTATGCACTGAGCTATGTGTAGCTTCCTCTCGATTGATCTTAACCAATCATCGGCCTCCAATGGATTGGCATTCCCAGAGAAAGTGGGTGGGTGAGTCCTCATGAACTCGGCTGACCTTGTATTCGGCGTGGTCCCCGATTAACTTGATTAGCATTGGCCTGAGCAAAGGACGTGCTGCATTTGTTGCATCATAGCATGCATCAACCGAGTCCGAGCAGCAAGAAAGGCTCCAAAATTCTGCATATCAATCAAGCGGCGGTCTGGTGCTCCATCATTGGGGTTTTCTGCTGGGCGAGAACCACTCCCATTGCTTCCAAAGTTCCCACGGGTGTTCACCATCTGTCGATTTGCTCTAGGTTTAGAGATGAGAGGGAAACAAGAATAGACAAGTAATATGGATCTTATGCGGGGCGAAAGGTGTAGCCTTAAGGTCCAACTTTATTATTAGTAACTTGGTATGGCTGCTTACAATGCCTAAGGGCCTTGCAACACATACTGCACACTCAGCAAACAAGCAAATCCAAATCGAACTAACTCTGGAGTCTAACGCCTAAAGGGTGACTCTTTATTCTATGACTCGACTCGGCGAAGGAGTCTCACTATAGAACCTATGCTCACTCATCGAGAAAACCAACTCCCAGATCAACGTAGTTGAACTCTTCCTCCATCTGTCACAAGCGTGCTTTACGTAAGAACTCGAAATTTTTCAATTGTGACAAGGTAAGGGAAAACTTCAGCAAGAGACAAGAAAAGAGAGAAGGGGGTAAGTCGAGATGTCATTTCTTGTCTTCACAAATTTTTAGCTTTAGAAAATAGGTTTTATCCTCACTACGACCATTCTAACTTAGGGTTGAGCCTACAGTCAAGTATGGCTCTGATACCACCTCTGTCGGGACCCCGAATTTGCAAATCCGGACCCTCTGTGTATTCAGCACTAGTCCAGGAACGCGCTAGTGCACACAGTCTTAACATCGGTATATATCACAATCATACCAATCGATACTATCAAAGTACTTTATTTAAATAATCAAAGGGTTACTTGACCTTATGGCCAAGATACAAATATATGCCTTGCAAGGCGAAACTTATTAAAAGAGAAATAATAGCAGCGGAAAATCAAATAACTTCGTGGCGCCATCCAGTATACCACAGGCAACTGACTGGGCTCGCATCCCTAAGTAGACGGGTCCTCTTGGAAATCCTCCTCCGAAACTGGCGTAATCTCCTCTTCAACTGGTATTGTGTTGAGGCAAGGGTGAGTACTTGGTACTCAGCAAGTCATGCACAGAATGCAAGCTAATATACTATATGCATGGCTTGGTACAAAGGAATAGCTCAAGGTATATTTGCAAGAAATGACTTTTGACAAGTAATAAAAGTAGATTCAAAGCAGAGGGAATAAGTAAAGCATAAATAACTTCTCAAGAAATTTAATAAACATTTTCCCCATCCTAAACCACATTTCTATCAACTTCATTACTAAACCAACCCAACTTTTCAAATCCAAGTTATTTTCGTAAAGTCTAACCCTTGACTGTAATTCCGAGCATTGTCCAAGACTGTGGACTCGGCTTATTCAAATAGATTCTACACTCTGCAGAGGTTATGCACTTTACCCACAAGATACAGTCAAACACCACAAAGGCGAAGTTCCTCGTAATAAAGCCTTTCTAAGCCTCAAACAACACAGTGGTCCTCTCAGGTTCGTGCTCTACACCATCCCTTCCCTTAGCCAAGGCGAAGTATGGGACCAACACACCGTTAGATGGGTATCTGGCCACAGCCACGACACGCTCCCCGCACAATCACACAAGCGGTGTAATTGACACCTGAGGCTCCACAAGTGAGTCCTTAGCGACTTAGTCAACTAGGGCCGTCCCATTCCACCATGTGGTTGCAAGTATGACCCAGTTCAAAGGCTTGCAAGGTTAAGTCCTTAGAGTGACCAGGCAAGACTACCCGAAGAACCAAATCAACATCCCCAATGCCACAACTGCCCACCTGATTACTCTTGCCACATGCCCCGGCCGAAAGCGTTTTATCAAACCCCGCTTGATTACCATGCACCACGTGCCATCAACATCACATGATACTTTTCCAAAACAGGTTCAATATATCATTAAGTCAATATTAGCATTTGATTGTCCAAAATCATGTCATGAGCACGAAAGGTGTCTAAGCAAAGATACTACAACGATCTAAACCCATGTTGGCAATTTAATAATGTCCAACTAGTAAACCACAACTAGGGTGACAAAGGGTCATGGCACATACTTAAGTAATCAAGGTGTCATATAGCAAATTGGTATTTATCTAACCCCCATGTTTAAACAAAGTATCTTTCTAATTGAACTAGCATGCAATAGTTTAAATCAAAATAGATTTCAAATAGGATCAATATGGTCAAAGCACAACTTGCCTTCAAAAAGTACTTGCTCTTGGTCTTGAGTTGGATCCTGAGTCAACACTTCTCCCTCGAATCCTTCCGGCACTTCAACGTCTACTCGTAAAGCGTGCAAATAGCAAATACACAAATAAACACTAGGCAAAAACATCCCAAAACTCCAAATAAAATCCATAAACAGAGAGAACATAATTTTCTGGATTTTTAGAAACTGGAATCGTCAAATTTGGAGTTAAAACGCAAAAGTTATGATTTATTAAAGTTTAAATAATCAATTAAATAATTTTACAGAGAAAAACTTTAGTCCAAAAATTCATATTTGAGTAGATCTGAATTTTATACAAATTTAGAAATTTGAATCACTCAAATCGGAGTTGAAACGCAAAAGTTATAAGCGTTTGAAGTTTGAATCTAAATTTGAATCAATATTTCGAATTAATAAATCATTTTCTTTTTCGGAAATTAATTATTGCGTCAGCAAGGACACGTGGCAGCCTCTGATTGGGCGGCTGACGTCAGCTGGTCCATGGACTTGGTCCACGCTCGGCTCGGGTCCACCGTGGACTCGGTCCACGACTTCCACGTGAGACTGACATGTGGGCCCTCTCGGGTGACGTCATCGCTGACGTCAGCGGGGCTCACCACTGCGGTCGGCAGGTGGGACCTTTGTGATGTCATGGGTGACGTCGGCGCTTGGCGGGGTCGGCCATCGACATGCGGGCTCTTTGACACGCGGCCTCGCGTGTCGGGCCGCTACACGACGCTGCTGCGTGATTCGGCGCCGACCGCGTCGGTCCAACTTCCGACACGTGGCGCAATCACGGCCGCTGATTTGAAATTCAACGGCGCGGATTAGATCCAGGGTTAACACGTTGAAACTACTCGTTGATCGTGGGCCGCTCGATTTAGATCGGACGGTCCGATCTAATCCTATAATCGCATCGCTACAAAGACGTGGCGATTGTGAACCGCTGGATCTTGATCCAACGGCCCGTATCTACCGGGTTTATAACACGTGAACTCACCTCAACCGTCCGATCTGGATCTCGACGGTCCACGCAGCTTCGCGAGTCCGGCGATGGCGCGGCGAGGCCTGGGCACCGAGACGGGAACGATGACCAAGGGCGCGGCGCTACGGGGCTTCTCCGGCGAGATGAATCCTTCCTTCGGGTGCGTCTCGTCGCGGGGATCCCAGATCTGAGCTCCTTCTCGGCGGAAGACGACGGAAAATGGCGCAAACCTCGGCGGAGGGAAGAGACAACTCCGGCGAGCGATGGAGGCTCAACGGCGGCGGCAGGCGAGATGGCTCGAGGAACGGGTGCGCAAGGATGAGGGCAACCTCGGGGGCGTCTCACGCTTTAAATAGCCTCGGCGTTCGTGCTCTAGAGCGGAAACCTAATCCTAGGCGGCAAGCGGCGGGCGTGAGTCCGGCTTCGGTCTCGGCGAAGACGACGACTCTCGGCCCGTCCACGTGGCGCGATCAACGGCCACGATCGCGACGGCGCGATCGGATCCGGGCGGATACGGCTCGAACCGTCAGACGGCGGATCTCACCGTTGGATCTTGATCCAGCGGTTGGGATTGATTAGGGTTAGGGTGGGTTCGGTCGAGTCACGCGTGGCTCGGTCGGACTCGAGTCCGACTTCGGGTTCGACTTCGGTCGGATGAACAAGACTTGACCCGAGTTTGAATTTCCATGATTTAATATTTAAAATAATTCGATAATTCATTTAATCCATTAAAAATAGCAAATGACTCAGAAAAATTCCAGAAAAATTCTGGAAAATACTTTGGATCATTTTGGACTCAAATAAAATATTTCCAACAAAATTTTATTTGCAAAATTAAATTCTTTAATTATTTCAAAATGGAATAAATTCAAATAAATTCCAATTAAATCCAAATAAATTCCAGAAAATTCCAAAAATTCACCAAAGTGCCAAATCACACATGAATTTAGGACAAGTAAAATTTTGGGGTGTTACAGTACAAGAACACAAAATTTGGTTAATTAGTTTAAAAGTTATGACCTGTTGAAGCCGACTATGCAGAATCTATTGCTAATGGATGCAATCTCAGTAATTTGCATATTAGGGTTGTGTTGATGCCAAAAAACATGATGATGGGTTGATTGGCAATCAACACACACAAACACTCGTTTTAATTTTGGGTATGGGCGTGCTAGCCAATTTGATCATGCAATCAGCAAAAAGAAGATTTTAATTCAATCGGCCTTTAAGCTGATATATTTTTAACAATGATCCAATCTAATCAGCTATTTGAGCCGATTAGGCAAAAATAACTGATAGGTCCAATCAACCTGACTTAGTTTATGATAAAGATAAAGGTAGATTTTTCCTGAAAAAGGCGATGTGTGACAAGATCAGAGAAAAAGCAGACCGGGGTAGCGTAAGTCGACAAAATCAATAATTAGTGATGTGCACCTTTATTGATTAGACAAATTATAGAGGAAGGATCGATTACAAAGCTAAAATTCTACTACTAGTTGATGAAAAGTAAAGCAAAAAAGTAGAGCTAATTGGTAGATTGATTGCTTGTGTGTTTCGCCTTGCCCATCTATCCTTTTATAGCATTCATGCCAATCGTATCTTTCTCCAACTCTTGTAGAAATGTGTATCAACCTTATCCTCCAAAAACAAACTTTCTCCTAAATCGATCATCAGCCTTCACATCTGTCGGGACTCGAATCTGCAAATCCGGACCCTTTGTGTATTCTGCACTAGTCCAGGATCCCGCTAGCGCACACAGTTAAATAGGGTTGAATATCACATCCATACACAGCGGAAATATAAATAAGTACTTCAATAATTAAAATAAACTATTGCAAGACCTTAAGGTCACCTTACAATATTCAGCCACGCAGGGCTTACTCAAATAAAGACAAGTAAACATAAGCAGTAGAAAACAAAAGTCTTGATAAGCTCCAGAACGCCATAGGCATCTGACGAAGGTTGCCTCCTAGTTCTCCTGGTCCTCAACATACTCCTCCCACGCGGGTGTAGACTCTTCTTCTGATGTTTTGTTGATTGGCAAGGGTGAGTATACAACATACTCAGCAAGTCATGCACAGAGGTGCAATCCTATTACTATATGCATGGCTTCTTCCAAAGAAATGGTTTAATTGGCTCCTTTGCATTAAACAATATTTTGCTTTAATTGAATAACTGTAATAGATTCAAAAACAATGAAATCATATTATATTATATTACGTTCACAATATCATTTCATAAGCATGGCACTCAACCAACCTTCCCATATTTTGTTTTAGAAAATCTACCCCTTGACTGTAATCCCCAAGCTTTGTCCAGTACTATGGACTCGGCTATTCAAATAGTTTTGACACACTCTGCAGTGGTTGTACACTTTACCCACATGATACAATCGCACACCACAAAGGCGATTGACAGTAACGAAGCTTTTCACAAACCTCCATCTACACCTATGACCCTCTCCGGTATTGCCTTCACTACCACTTCCCCCACGAAGGATCGAAGTGTAGGACCGACAATCACCGTTGGATGGGCACCAAGCTGTAGCTCTGGTACACTCCCCCACACAGTTACCCCGATGTAACTGTCACCCTGAGGTATCAAAGGTAAGATATCAGAATCCTACTAAACTAAGACTGTCCCACTCCAGTCATGTGGTTGCACGAAAGGCCCAGTTCAAAGGCTTGCAAGGTGAAGTCCTTAACTGTCCAGGGCAAGACATCCTTCTCTCAAATTTTGGCACAAAGCCCTCACATCACTCATCCCGTTGCCACGAAGGCCCACCTGGCAGGAAGCCATCTTTCCACTTGCCCCAGTTTAAATCTTTTCCCACCCTAGTTTGATTATTGTGCAACACATGCCAACC
This sequence comes from Rhipidocladum racemiflorum, assembly GCA_036346355.1. Lineage (NCBI taxonomy): Eukaryota > Viridiplantae > Streptophyta > Magnoliopsida > Poales > Poaceae > Rhipidocladum > Rhipidocladum racemiflorum. Next base: position 31,554,245 of record CM070589.1, read on the forward strand.
ATAATATCAATTACCATGTAGAACCACAAAGGTACCTTCACTTCACATCATCATGTGGCAATATTACAACCTTTCCAAAATTCGTTCCATATATCATTAGTTAATATTCTTTTGCTATTTGAAACATGTTTCACGTATAAGCAAGACTAAGCAACTAGTCACGATCTAGCCTCCCGTGTTGGCACAATATTAACATCCAACTATTTTAAATCAAACTTAAGGTGACAATGGATACATGGCATACAAATATTAACATCAAAGGGTGGAATTAACAACTAGGTTGATTATCTACTTAACCCAAATTAAGTTAATCCATTTTTAACAACATAGCATGCATAATTTAAACCAAAATATATTTCAAATATTAGGAGCAACATGGTCAAAGCACAACTTGCCTTCAAAAAGCTGATGATCTTGATCTACGGCTTGAGCTTGGTTTTCAACTTCCGCACTCTCGCACAGTTCAACGTCTATCAGTAGCAAACAACCAATTAAACACACATCCGGAAAATACTACAAATCAAACTAGCTCGTACTTTCATGAAAATTTCCAGATAATTAGTTTAGCATTTTTTAAGATTTATAAAATTTATTTTTGAATTTTTGAACGTATAGTTTAAGAGCTACAAAATTCGTAAGTTTGGACTTTTCGCGAATAATTTAATAGTATATATTTAATTATAAAATTTCATAAAAAATACTGTAGAAAGGTATTAATTTCTACTAATTAAAAAAATTTGTTGTAAGCGATTCGGACTTAAAACAAATTTGTAACGAAAAAGACAAAATTCGCAATTTGGAAAAAAATGAATTACGTAACATTTGTTGCATGGCACTATTCCTTCTTGTATATGTGTATACTCCTTGGTTGCATATGGGTTCGGTTTGGGCATTTGCTACGTGAGAAAAAAAAACAGAGATCGACCAGATGACCAGAGCGGGACAGCGAGCGCAGTCGGCCGAAGACAGCGACGGCGTCGGCGAACGCAGTCAGCCGGAATCAGTCGGCGGCGATGACTACGGTGCGCAGGCGACTACGGCGACGGCGCGCTTGTGCATGCAGACAAGAGAGGAGTCGCAATCGGCGATGCCATACATGGCACTACTCTTCTTTGCATTTGCGTTACGGAAATATGGATAGTAATTATCAATCACATACACACGTCTAACATGCTTACGTATATCCTGGCGTTCATTCTAAACTAATATATATACATATACACACGTATAGAAATTTATACATGCATGCAACCTATTATATATTCGTATACATGCATACGATCCTAGTACCAATAGACATACATGCGTACGTACTACATATACATGCAACGAGATCAACCGATCAGTAGAGATAGAGCGCACACGAAGAAAAGAAAAACAGGTATACCAGCCAGCGCAGGGGATGCGAGATCGGAGAGTGCGTCGACGGCGGCGTACACGGCGGCAACGACATAGATGACGGCGGCAACGTACACGACGACGACGACGACGGCGTCGACGTAGATGACGTCGGCGACGACGTAGACAACGGTGGAAGCGACGGCGACAGTGACGATGGCGGCGGCGACTTCAACGGTGACGACAACAGCGGCGGCGAAGGCGATGGCAGCAAGGCAATGGAAATGGTGTGGCTAGAGAATACAAGGAAGAATGGAGAGACGTGATGGCTAGTAGTGGCTGGAGAAAGGAAAAATGGAATGAAGCAATATATGGAGAGAATAATGGGGTTAACTAGGAACGGCTGGAATATGGAGGCTTCATGTGCGTGCGTTGCTAGCTTTGTAGTGTTTACCAATTACTAGCCCACGAAGTGATGTACGTTACTAGTTCTGAATGGCTGGAATACGTGGAGGTATTCACACATGCCTGAAGAATTGGCTAGCACTTGCACTTGCACACATTAGAAACGGCTAGCACTTGCACTGCTAGCGATGGAAAACAGCTGGAATAATTCTCAATGCTTGTGTGCCTGCTACGTGAAACAGCTGGAATGCAAATCGTCCAGAAACCATGCGCGACGTGCCAATGCCTCACCCCTACATACACGTATACATGTATACATGCACACATGCGTTCTCAAAACACGCTGCGAAAAAAATAACAGGGAGGTTCTAAAAATCTAAAAAATTCCTGTAAAATACTAGGAACTATTTGGAACCTAACGAAGTTGGTTTCGTGATTTTTCGACGTATAGATTTCTCGTAAAAAATCTTTTTGTGAATCAGACACCCGTGCCGATTTTTGTAAAATCCACGATTTATGTTATATAACATGTTTTTCGAAAATATTTGAAGAGAACACTTTCGTCTACCCTTTACCTTTATTTTTAACAAAATTTTAGATTTTACGCTTATACAAAAATGCCTGATCTTTGTTTAACGTGATTAGTTCAATAAACTTGAATCCGAATTACTCGCGAGGATACCAAGTAAATTCCGAAAGTTCCAAATAATCCCAGAAACACACTAAATATATTAAAAGAAATTTTTGGGACGTTACAACATCTATATCTTGATCTTTCCAAATCGGCTAAACTAAGAAATCTGGTTGATCGGCCGAGAGTACCAAATCTTGGTGTCAACGTATGTCCCCCCATTTTTTTGGAGATGACATTATCTTCCAAAAAATCTCATCTGTTAACTCCCCCTTTTATTAGTTTAGTGCGTCATTTCTGCTAATAAGTGAATCTTTTATAGCGCCGTAAAACCCTGTGAAGGATCATTGTTTTTGATCCATGTGTTTTTGATGATGAGTATTTGAATATTCGAAAAGATTTGAATTTGGTCTGAATATTTGAAAAGAGCAGAAATCAGTTTGGTTATCCGAAAAAGATTTGAATTGGCGAACTCGTTTTTCCCATGTACATACACATGTTTTAAGTAAACTCATTGAGCCAAACTCTTTCTTTCCAAGAAACCAGTAAGTTCCTCATCTACAACGGACAAGTTTTCTTTCTGTCTGTCGTGAACGTGTTTGCTTTAGGGTTTCGTTCGGACCATGTTGTTTTCAAAACCGAGCGTGGCACGTTTGCGCCGGACAAGATTTTTTGTCCGTCGTGAACATAAATTTGAAAGCGTTTCTGAACCGAGACTTTTGCATGTATGACGGACCGATTTTGGTTGTCCGTCGTAAACATGTTTTCGCCGGAATGTTTTCTTTTGGAACCAAGAGTTTTCCTTGTACAACGGACAGACTTTGTTGGTCCGTCGTGAACTGTTTTCTAGGGTTTCACTTGGCATTTGCGCCGGACTGGTTTTGTTGTCCGTCGTAAATGGGATTTGCTCAATTAGGGTTTTGAGTGATTTTGAGATTGAAATTTGAATTTGATTTTGAGATTATGGAATTTGTGATAATTTCATGATACTTGTTTTGAAGTGGACTTTATGCAATACTCGAGTGAGTATTTGCATGGATTGATGTGAGTCAGGTCGTGGACTTGTACTCGGAATTGTTTTGTGTTTTTGATTCATGTGCAGGTGTTGCTTGAGGTCGAACATGGTCGATGACGGGATCGAGACTAGGTTCAGGGAGTAACTGAGGTCGTGAAGGTCAAGGATGTCATGCGAGATGTTTGGACTAGAGAACAGTGCACGTGTGGTTGAGATCGTTGCAGCTTAGCGGCAGTCGAGTCGTATGGGTGCATGCTGCATGTGTGTGTGCATACAAACTTGTGTCGTGTGTATGCAGGTCTACGGGAGTCGGTCAAGGACACGGCAGAGCCAGCCGATTCGCAGTTTGTCCGAGAGATGTCCGGAGCAAGCTGTCCGATGCGATGTCCGAGAGGAGACTTGTTTTGGCAGGCGCAGTTGCTGTCCGAGTCTGGCTACCGTGCGTGTTGGCCGGAGTTGAGATGGAGACTGCTTGGTTGATACGTATACAAGAAGGATTCGGCTGGCTGTGGAGTCCTTTAAATAGAGGGTTCTAGGGGTTAGAACTCATCCATCCAACGAAAGAGAACTAGAACAAAAGGCGCCTACAACAAAGAGCTTTTGTGCTCATTTTAGTTTGTGTAGGGTTTTCTAATCTTGTGAGATTAGAGATTTCGTTTAGGGTTTTCTAATCATTGAAGATTAGAAGATTTTTGGTGTCATCCTGTTGAAGATGGCTTTGGAATAAAAGGATAAGTTTATGCAATATTCTCTTATTTTTTGCTTTGATCTTGATTAGAAGGTTTGTTCGATTTTTGATAGAACTATTTTTTTTAACTTGTCTTGCTAATTAATCCAGGGTTTTTTGATCTCCACGATTTTAGATTTTCTCCCTCTATTTAGGGGTCGTTTATTTTTAAAAAAAATTAGTTGAATTTTATTAGGCATCTATTCACCCCCCCCTCTAGTTGCCTACTCGGTCCTACAGGTGGTATCAGAGCCAGGCTCTACTAATCCATCTTAACAGGTGATTAGTAAACGGTAAGTTATGGCAACAGAGAAATACTCGAACAAACTGCCAATCTTCGATGGCACGCATTTCCCCATCGGGCGGATCCGAATGATCGCATATCTTCAAGCTCAAGGTAACGCGATTTGGCGCAAGGTAAAAATTCCGTACGAGCTTCCTTCTAATGATGATATTGATAAAATCGAGTTTGAAAAAGATGTTGAAAACAATAATAGAGCTAGAAACATATTGCTTCAAGGACTTGCTAGAAAAGAATTCGATAGAGTCTGTCATTTACTCACTGCTCATGAAATTTGGAAATCTCTTCAAGATTATCATGAGGGCAATGACTCAGAAAAGAAGCTAGGCAAGATCAATTTAAAAAGGAATACACTAGATTTGAAATGAATTCTCGAGAGTCTCTAGATGATTGTTTTGCTCGCTTTAATGTAATTTTAAACAATCTTAGAGTCATTGATGTAAAGTACATCGACTCTGAAAATGCTAGACATTTCCTATCATCTCTTGATCTTAAAATCTGCAAATGAAAGTGATCGCTTTTAGGAGGCTCACAAGATGAGTGAAATGACATTGGATAAATTATATTCTAGTCTCAAGACTTTTGAGATAGACATTGTTTCAAGAACATCCAATGATAACTCTCGGCTCTTAATGCTAATTCTTCATATGACAATGCTACTAGTTCTTCATCATCATACTCCATTGTCGCTTTGAGTGCTCTTAGTGATGAACAACTAGATCAAATACCGTAAGATACACTTGTTCTTCTTTCCAAGCGTGTCAATGCAAATTACATGAGATCAAGGGAGAGAAGAGGAGCCTCTATCCACTGCTACAATCAAGGGCAAGGCTGGGCATATTCGTGCTAATCGCTTCAGAACAAGGATAGAGAGGAGAAGGACCAAAACAACTCCTCCAAATCCTTCCGGCCAAGAGAGAGCAAGGACAAAAATAAGCAAAGAACGAAGAAGATGCTCAACAAAGTCTTCACTGCAATTGGTCGCTTAGATTTGAGCGACATTGACGACTCATCCGAAGATGAGAAAGAAGAGAAGCAAACAAAGCCGAATGAGAAAGACTTCACCGGACTGTGCTTCATGGCAAAAGGGAACACTAGTGACAACTACAGCACTTCCAAATGATCGTGATGAGGTAATGCCTTCATATAATGAGCTTTGTGAAGTTTTAGTCATATTGAGAAAATCTTTAAGAAAATCTTCACTCAAAAATAAAAACTTAGAGAATGGTTTGTCCATGCTGAAAACTGAAAACGAAAAACTTAGAAATTCTATTTCTAACAATGATGCATGTGATGATTGTGAGGGGTTTTCATTAGAATTGCAATCACTTAGAGCTGCTCATTCTTGCAAGATAAAAGAGCTAAATTTGCTAAAAGTGAAGTTGATAAGTTCAAGCAAACTTTAGCTTTTGGTTCAATAATGCATTTTTATGTGTTGCAAGAATTGTTTGTCACTAGAGAGAATTTAAGAAAAATACGAGCAATTTGTCTTCTTTGGACACATTATCTTTACTCACTTCTATCACACCTCAAAAGAATGCAAAAATGTGAAATTGAAAATTGATATTGCACTTGAAAAGAACAATGTAGAGAGAGCCATTATAGCCAAAGATAGAGCCGTTCAAGCTAAAGAAAAGGCTAAAAATGTCAAGTTGATCCATGTCAAAATTGCCTCGTTGTTCTTAGAGAAAATGAATATTTGAAATCAACTTTGGAAAAATTTGCTGGAGGAAAGAGAAACTTGAATCTGATTCTTGATAAATCAAAAATAAGTGTTAAAAATAGTGGGATAGGCTTTGATCACTTTGAACACTTGAAAAACAACCCTCCTGTAATTGTGAAAACACTTGGTACCGTAAAATTGAAATCCTCCTCCTAAACCAAGTGAAACAAAATTCAAATCTCTGGATCTCGTTGATTTCTCTCGGAAAAACTCAACCCACTCAAAGTAAAGGAGCAAGTACTTCAAAACTGTACAAATGCACTTTTTGTCACAAAGATGGTCATCTAGAAAACTTCACACAGGAAAGCTAAAATCGAGAAGGGAAAGAGAATTAAAAATTCTAAGATGACTGGAGAAATTAATAATTTTGAAAAGCCCAAGTCATACCGTCATAAACCATCTAATAGGGCTTTTACAACCTATGACAATAGAAGAGCAGGTTTAGGTTACAAAAAGAAAACACCTTCCACTTCTTTTTGTGTGCATAGACATGGTCATGGAAGCAGTATTGTGACAGGCTCTGTGAAAGCAAACAAAAATTCATTACTCTCACAAGTATTTATGCGATCACCTGCTCGTCGAGTGATTCGATCTTTGGATACCTAAAGCATGCTTCTCTAACCCCAAAGATCGAATCCTCGGCATCTTCTGTTCATAATATGTAGGTGGTACGAGAAGGGAAGGAGAACATCTGGGTTGTTGATTCAGGATGCTGCCAACACATGACGGGCAACTCAAGTTGGTTCTCCTCCCTAACAAAAGCATCTGGGAACGAAACGATCACTTTCGGAGATGCTACTACTGGACGTGTCACTGCAAAAGGTACAGTGAAGGTAAATGAACACTTTACTTTGAAGAATGTCTCTCTGGTGTCTAAACTGAAATTCAACCTTCACAAGATCACAATTGTTGGATGAAAACTTTGAAGTGAGCTTTAAACCTAATGCATGTAGAGTACTCGATGCTTCTGGAAACTTAATTCTTGAGATATCTAGACTTGGAAAAATTTTCATAGCAAATTTTAGCAATGCTTCAAGTTCACATTGTTTTGTTGCTTCAGAATCTAGAAATCTCAATTTTTGGCATCGTCGGTTAGGCCACATGGGATTTGATCTGTTATCTAGATTGAGTGGTCTAGACTTAATTCGTGGCTTGCCGAAGTTAAAATCTTGCAAAAATATTGTTTGTGCTTCTTGTCGACATGGTAAGATGGTTGGAGCTCCTCATGCTCCTGTCTCTACTGTAATGACCACTGGCCCCGGTCAACTTCTTCACATGGATACGGTAGGACCATCTCGAGTACAATCGGCCGGAGGTAAATGGTACTTTCTAGTAATAGTTGATGATTATTCGAGATACTCTTGGGTGCATTTTCTGTCTTCAAAAGATGAGATTTTTGGACTCTTTCATGTCTTCATTAAGAGATTGATAAATGAATTGCCTAAAACATTGAAAGCCATAAGAACAGATAATGGTACAGAATTCAAAAATGCCTTGTTTAAATCTTTTTGTGAAACTAATGGGATTGAACATCAATTTTCTTCGCCATATTCTCCCTCACAGAATGGTGTTGTAGAAAGGAAAAATAGAACTTTGATTCAAATGGCTAGAACTATGCTAGATGAATATAACACTTCAAGAAAATTTTGGGCTGAGGCAATTTCTTCTGCTTGCTATATATCAAATAGGGTCTATCTCAGAGCTTTACTTGGTAAAACATCTTATGAACTGAGATTTGATCGTAAACCATCTGTTTCTCACTTACGAGTGTTTGGTTGCAAATGCTTTATTCTTAAACATGGAAATCTTGATAAATTCAAGCTCAGAGTACAGATGGTATTTTCCTTGGCTATTCGTTGCACTCTCATGGATATCGTGGTACTTGATTTATCGACTAACAAATTGTTGGAGACATGTGATGTTACTTTTGATGAGGCTAGCCTCGAGCTAGACCCGACATTTCAGGTTCACGAGAAGATTTAGAGCCAATCTTTTGGATAAAAGATTCAAGAAAATGATGAAGATAATGATGATGATGAGCTCATACCTACGTAACGGGAAGATGTTCCTGAACAAATTGATGTGACTATTACTTCAGATTCTCCTACACCTCCCACGACGATCAAACAACTAGACCTCCCTTACTGCTTTGAAGAATCATCCTCCGAACAAATTATTGGAAGTCTTCATGAAAGGGTGACACGCTCTAATTCATCTCAAACTCTTTTATGCATGCATTCGCTTTTGTTGCAAATTTTGAACCTAAGAACATTACTCATGCTTTAACCGATAGTTCTTGGGTAGATGCGATGCATGAAGAGTTAGAAAACTTTGAAAGGAATAAAGTTTGGTCTTTAGTGGAACCTCCTAAAAATCAAAACATTATTGGAACAAAATGGGTTTTTAAGAACAAGTTAAATGAAGATGGAATAATTGTTAGAAACAAAGCTAGACTTGTAGCTCAAGGTTTTTCTCAACTTGAAGGAATTGATTTTGATGAAACATTTGCTCCTCGTTGCTCGCTTAGAGGCTATTCGCATCCTCTTGGCTTTTGCAGCTTCAAAAGGTTTTAAGTTATTTCAAATGGATGTGAAAAGTGCTTTTCTAAACGGTTTTATAGAAGAAGAAGTTTTTGTGAAACAACCTCCTGGCTTTGAAAATGAAAAATTTCCTAATCATGTATATCGCTTTGTCAAAAGCTCTTTATGGATTAAAACAAGCCCCTCGTGCTTGGTATGATAGATTAAAAGGCTTCTTGCTTCAACATAATTTTGAGATGGGAAAAGTTGATAAAACTCTATTTACTCAAAATTCAAATGATCAATTTCTTGTGGTGCAAATTTATGTGGATGATATTATCTTTGGAGGATCCTCCCACTCTCTTGTGTTGCAATTTTCCGAGTGATGTCCAGGAATTCGAGATGAGTATGATGGGAGAGTTGACATACTTCCTTGGATTTCAAATCAAACAAGCAAAAGAAGGGATCTTCTTGCACCAATCCAAGTATACAAAGGAGCTACTAAAGAAATTCGACATGGGAGAAGGAAAGTCAAGATCTACTCCAATGAGCACAACAACAATTTTGGATCTTGACGAGAATGGTGTCGAGATGGACCAAAAAGAATACGTAAGCATGATTGGATCACTTCTGCATTTGGATCGCTTGAGGCCTCGACATACATTTTGCAAGTATGTTTGTGCGCCGATTTCAAGCCTCTCCTCGAGAATCACATCGACAAGCAATTAAAAGAATTTTCAGGTATCTTCGCTCCACTCCTGAATTTGGCATTTGGTATTCTTGTTCTTCTTCGCTACACTCCTAGGATATTCGATGCTGATTTTGCGGGTGTAGATTAGATAGAAAGAGTACTTCGGCACATGTCATTTTCTTGGCACTTCACTTGTTTCTTGGTCTTCTAAGAAACAGTCCTCGATTGCTCAATCCATGCATGAAGCTGAATACGTTGCAGCCGCTAGTTGTTGTTCACAAATTCTTTGGATCACTTCAACTCTTAAAGATTACGGCATTAACTTTAGTAGTGTTCCACTTCTTTGTGATAATACTAGTGCAATTCACATCGCTAAAAATCCTGTTCAACATTCAAGGACTAAACACATTGATGTTCGATATCATTTTCTTAGAGATCATGTTGAAAAAGGAGCTATTGATCTGAAATTTGTTGATTCGGATGCTCAAATTGCTGATATTTTCACTAAGCCGCTTGATTCTTCTCGCTTTGCTTTCTTACGCCGAACTTGGGATCATTCATCCTCATGGGTTGATTTGAGGGGAGTCTTGATTTTAACTCTTTCATTTGATTTTGTCGTTACACTTAAAAACTCCCTGCTTTCATTGCATCATGTAGTACAAAGCTTTGTTGACTATTCTTGTGTATATAGTCAAATTAATGCTACATTGCTTCACTTCTCACTAAAAGACTAAAAGACTAAAATAATTCAATTTGAGATGCTTTTTGAGAATATTTTGGCTCTTGTTCATTATGGTATTGCATTTGTGAAATAGGCTTAAAAGTTTCTTGTCATCTGTTGAAAGGCTAGAGCTGATTAGAAACTATGTGTGAGCTTTTGTTGGACTTCAAATGATCATTATGAGTCTCAAGCAAAATCAGTGTTTTAAATGATAAAAGCAAGTTGAAAAAGATGCAAGCAAAAGCTACTTGGCTAAACACAAGTTTAGTACAATGTGCAGCTTCCTTGCCAGGGATTTAAATTCAAAAGATGCAAGAAAAGGCTACTTGTCCAAACAAAAGTTCAGAACAATGTGAAGCCACTTGCCAATTTAAACAGAGAAAGATACAAGAAAGAACTACCTACTCATACACAAGTATGGGCTAGTGTGCAGTTACTTGTCATCCCTGTTGATCACAAAGCAAAATTGTCAAACTTGCTAAAAGAGAAAAAGGAAATTCAAATTTTTGAAAAGCCTTGAGACAAACATTAGTGAATTTGAAAGTCTCTCTTTGCTCATGATAGATTTCCTTTTAGCTTTGGCAAAATCAGTTTATGACATTTTACTTGTTTGCTTTAATTTGCTTATGCAACAACTATTCTATGTGTTAGAGCCTCCATATTCTCTCAATTTGCTTTCTCATTGGATAAATTGACACAAAATATGAAAACTCTCGTAAAAACTCTCCAAATGCTTTACTTTGATTATATACCTTGAATATACTTCAAAGCTTGAGATACTGCATTCATTAAGGGGGAGTTTTGAGATCTTGATGACTATTTTGTCAAAAAGGGGGAGAGCAAAAGTCAAGAAGAAGAAAAATAAAAAGAGAGGTGAATTTCAAACTGTTTGAGAATTTGGATTTACTTGGTCTTTACTTGGTCTTGGAATCTTTTGGGTCTCAAACTCTCATTTTTTTACTCTTGTCAAATCTTATATTGTGTTTTGTCAAATTACTCATCAAGGGGGAGATTGAAGGATCATTGTTTTTGATCCATGTGTTTTTGATGATGAGTATTTGAATATTCGAAAAGATTTGAATTTGGTCTGAATATTTGAAAAGAGCAGAAATCAGTTTGGTTATCCGAAAAAGATTTGAATTGGCGAACTCGTTTTTCCCATGTACATACACATGTTTTAAGTAAACTCATTGAGCCAAACTCTTTCTTTCCAAGAAACCAGTAAGTTCCTCATCTACAACGGACAAGTTTTCTTTCTGTCTGTCGTGAACGTGTTTGCTTTAGGGTTTCGTTCGGACCATGTTGTTTTCAAAACCGAGCGTGGCACGTTTGCGCCGGACAAGATTTTTTGTCCGTCGTGAACATAAATTTGAAAGCGTTTCTGAACCGAGACTTTTGCATGTATGACGGACCGATTTTGGTTGTCCGTCGTAAACATGTTTTCGCCGGAATGTTTTCTTTTGGAACCAAGAGTTTTCCTTGTACAACGGATGCACTTTGTTGGTCCGTCGTGAATCGCTTTTCTAGGGTTTCACTTGGCATTTGCGCCGGATCGGGTTTTGTTGTCCGTCAGAAATGGGATTTGCTCAATTAGGGTTTTGAGTGATTTTGAGATTGAAATTTGAATTTGATTTTGAGATTATGGAATTTGTGATAATTTCATGATACTTGTTTTGAAGTGGACTTTATGCAATACTCGAGTGAGTATTTGCATGGATTGATGTGAGTCAGGTCGTGGACTTGTACTCGGAATTGTTTTGTGTTTTTGATTCATGTGCAGGTGTTGCTTGAGGTCGAACATGGTCGATGACGGGATCGAGACTAGGTTCAGGGAGTAACTGAGGTCGTGAAGGTCAAGGATGTCATGCGAGATGTTTGGACTAGAGAACAGTGCACGTGTGGTTGAGATCGTTGCAGCTTAGCGGCAGTCGAGTCGTATGGGTGCATGCTGCATGTGTGTGTGCATACAAACTTGTGTCGTGTGTATGCAGGTCTACGGGAGTCGGTCAAGGACACGGCAGAGCCAGCCGATTCGCAGTTTGTCCGAGAGATGTCCGGAGCAAGCTGTCCGATGCGATGTCCGAGAGGAGACTTGTTTTGGCAGGCGCAGTTGCTGTCCGAGTCTGGCTACCGTGCGTGTTGGCCGGAGTTGAGATGGAGACTGCTTGGTTGATACGTATACAAGAAGGATTCGGCTGGCTGTGGAGTCCTTTAAATAGAGGGTTCTAGGGGTTAGAACTCATCCATCCAACGAAAGAGAACTAGAACAAAAGGCGCCTACAACAAAGAGCTTTTGTGCTCATTTTAGTTTGTGTAGGGTTTTCTAATCTTGTGAGATTAGAGATTTCGTTTAGGGTTTTCTAATCATTGAAGATTAGAAGATTTTTGGTGTCATCCTGTTGAAGATGGCTTTGGAATAAAAGGATAAGTTTATGCAATATTCTCTTATTTTTTGCTTTGATCTTGATTAGAAGGTTTGTTCGATTTTTGATAGAACTATTTTTTTTTAACTTGTCTTGCTAATTAATCCAGGGTTTTTTGATCTCCACGATTTTAGATTTTCTCCCTCTATTTAGGGGTCGTTTATTTTTTAAAAAAATTAGTTGAATTTTATTAGGCATCTATTCACCCCCCCCCTCTAGTTGCCTACTCGGTCCTACACCCTGACACACGTATTTTCCCATGAACTATTCGCATCCCACCGAAAAAACTTCCCGCCTTTTCACCTTTCATTATCTGGCTATAAATATGGGACCCATTCACCTGTCATTTTCACGCGCTCTTGCTCTCGCCTTCTTCACAATCGGCTTCAAGCACTCAACTTCATCATCTGTCGGCTCTCCTTCATCTCATCAGCTTGATAGCAATGGACCCCAACCAAGTATTCATTCCTGAACCTAATAGGGAGCATCAATATTGCCTAGGCCCGATAAGTAATTTAGGCCTGATGGTCATTACAAACGAAGAAGTACCAAGGCTACCCTTGTTTGCCCCTGAATATAACATTGAAGGATGGAGCAAAAGTTTTAGATCTTGGCCGACGACACTCAAAGGCTAGAGAGACTGGTATAGAAGAATAGCAGTGGCAAAAATGTCTTTGTGGGAATGAGTTGGGATATTGAAATATCTTCCCCTTTCTCAAGCCAACCCTCAAGCCAATGAGTCACTAATAGCTACCTCTTGCTATTTCTAGTTGGACACCTTCAATGCCCTTCTACTAAGGACAGGCCCCATCGGCCTAACCCTTTTAGATGTGGCTATGTTGTGCTGCTTGAGGCCTGACAGAGATCAAATATCGGCTTTCCCTAAGAAACCCCAGTACAAGCTAATTTCCACGAAAGGAGAGGGGTGGAGCCAGTATATCAATGAGAACCAGGGAACTGGGCTAGTATCTGACAAAGAGCATGTAGCGTTCCTCAACATGTGGCTAGACCAATCCTATTTTGCGAAGCATCCCTTAGGCCGACATAGGTATATTAGTTCTTGGCAGTGCAGCTAGTAAAAAGCTGTCGGCGAGCCTTAGGCAAGATGTTTCTTGGAGCCGTATACCAAATGATGCACATCATCAGAAGTCGGCTATTCACAGGGCAAGGTCAATACTCGGTTGGTAACATCGGTGGCCCACTGTGGTTCATTTAGACTGGCTATACTGCATCTTCTGCCATCTGTATGGTATCGAAGACACAACAGTAACAGCCTTCCCCCGTGAAGAAACCCCAAAAGGACAAGATCCAGAATATAGAAGCAGCCAATCATTTGGGGAGAAATATATCTTGTGCAGTATTGAGGATGCTAAGTTGAGTCTTATCGGAGTGAAAAAGTTTCTCACCTTCTTGTTTTAGATGAGAAAAGAGGAATTCACACCAAGCGAATTTTCCAGCTACAGAGAAGCCAATAGCTTCCCTCATCCATCTTTCATTCACCTACCTGCAGATAGTAGTGAAATGCTCGATGAAACTATTAAATTATTCAGGTTATTCCTCTCTCTGGGCATTCTTTCAGTTGACTTGCACTCAAAGAACCGCACTTTTCATCCTTCGTATGAATTCTACCACCCTTCGGTGTATGCCCGATAGCTCGGTTTCAGTTAGGTTATTCTAAGTCTCTTTCTGCTTTGTTGGCTCAATCCCAGAGAACGAGTGCACAAGACCGCTATTGCTACTATGGTTCTCAGTATAGACGATGACTTGTAGCTTCGATCCTTGCATCGTTTCATTCTTCACAATCGATGATCCCTAGATTATACATGTAACACCCCGGCATTTAATATGCATGAATGCAACCAAACATAAGCTAAACAACATCTAAATACCACAATTAAACATAAATTCCAGCAAAGGCGCACATGCTAAAAACCGAGATTTCGGCAGCATCTCCTTTGTTTTAACATGAATTGAAGGAGCAACACAGTTAAACAATATAAGGCAATATGAGAGACAGCTAAAACAGCAATAATTAAAGTCTTAATGACAAAATAAGTCTAATACCAAGCACTTAATGTCTCCAAGAGTCGAACGAACAATAAAACTCTCATATAGCTACGCTAAACCTTAAAGCAATAATCATCACACACAGTTTATTATTAAAGCTAATTGAATGACTTGTGGACTCAAAATGAGTGAAGCTACGTGCGGACGTGTGACTATTTCCCTTCCCCGCATGCCGATCTCATGGTACCTAAAACAACAAGAAAACACAAGCGTGAGTTCAAAACTCAGCAAGCATATTGCAATGATACAACAAGAACAATTTCATGGCAATAATATCTCATATCATGCAAACCATCTCATTCATAATCACATAACATTATCATCATCATTATGTATGCAATGCGATTCTATGCTCATGTCTCCTTGGAAACTCATACTGGTATGGTTGAGTACACACCCGTCGGTGTGCACCCTCTCCCCCCTTCCATCCCGAAGATGGAGGGTGCCTACTCCTCGCTTCCGTTCACCGCGGTGAATGGAATCACGATGTAGGACTTACTCATTGGCTCTCCGGATTATTCATAACTTTCTCACCGACCTTCCCGGACTAGTTATGACTTTCTCACCACCCGGGCCATGTAATCATGCCATGTATGCAAATATGCCACATCATAATCATCTTGTACATTAACACATGGCATCATAACATGATAAACATATTCATCATATCAATGGCAATCATTGAAGCATGGCAAGTGATCATCACATATAATCAATCTCATCTAGTCTCAACTAGCAACCTACAAATCGTTACCATTACAATACACTTGCCTCAACCACGGGCAACGGATTGGCGGGAAGTAGAAGGCACTCCCGGGGTCACACCACCTGCACATAGGTACCACACACTCACAATCATGTCCACAAAACAGTAAGCGTTTCTCATCTACCCCGACATTGCCAACTACTCGCAATAACCAAAAACAGAGGTTCTGTCCCGCCGGGACAGCAGCCTTCCAAAAGGCATAACTTGAGTTCTGGGACTCCGAATCAATTAAACGAGTACATCCTCGCGTAGCTTAGGAAAATTCCCAACTTTTTCTAGGTATATGGAAAGACTGATTCGGACTCTAAAGTTGTTTAATCTACATATTACCGTGATCTGTTCCAATCGCGTCACAGATTTTAACACGCTCGGTAAAACAGTCATAACTTTCAAACGGCTGATCGGAATTTTACGTTCTTTATGTCCACTGAAAGGTAATTAAATTACCTACAACTTCTTCAACATCCGTACGACCAAATTACAAATATAAATTGGCGAAAAACTGAACCCTAGGTCGACTGCTCATGCTGTCCCAAAACAGAAACGTGGCAACATCTAGATCTAATCTAATCTATTCAAGTCCAGCACCACAAATTGATCTAAAATCATGATAAACACCCTTAGAACAGTACCTAGCCCAACCCCAAGATATCCCATAGCCATACCTTCGCCCGACGACCGAAATCCCAACGAAACTCCTTCCGGATCGCTCCTCGCTCCACGCTCCTCGCTCCAATGGATGGATCCACGAGGTGCAGGGGTGGGGAGGCCACCCTAGGGCAGCAAGGGGGTGGAGGAGAGGTGGTGGAGAGGTGGGGAGACAAGGGAACAAGGGGAGTGGGTGCACACGGCCCAAGGGGGTGTGGAGGGGGGCGGCTAGGGCAAGGGGACAAGGGGGAGGCGCACCAAGGGCTAGTGGGGCGCAAGGGGCAGTGGGGGAGGACTTTTACCAGCCCCCACACCTAATCCTAATCCTAAATGGATTCCCACTCCATCCCACCAAAGCCCACAACCCCCTCTTTTAGGCCCAAACTCCCCCGGGAAGGCCCAAAACCCCAGAAACGGCCCGGAAACGCTATTAACCCCCAAACCCTATGGTTTTAACCTTAATTCCACATTTCATAAAGTTTTTAACCTCATCAAGCTCAATAAATAAGGATACGACACTCTGTGGTGTCACATTCTTCCCCCCTTCAACAGGATTCGATCTCGAATCTAATTTCGCACCCAAGCGCAACCCAGCAAAGCAAAAGATAGCTAGGTCTCATATCACATACCTGAGACGAAAAGCTCGGGATACTTCTCGCGCATGCGAGACTCCAGCTCCCAAGTCGCTTCTCTCTCGGTCTGATGTGACCACAGGACCTTGACAAACTTAAGTGTCCTGTTCTTCATTACGCGCTTCGAAGTCCCTAGAATTTCCACAGGACGGGACTCGAAGGTGAGGTCCTGCTTAAGCACTAGTGGTTCCAATGGAACCACCAACTCCGGATCATGCAAGTACTTCCTCAACATCGAGACATGGAACACATTATGCACACCTTGCTTGGATTCCGGTAGCTCCAGACGATAGGCCAGCCTACCAACTCGGGCGATGATAGGAAATGGCCCAACAAACCTCGGACTGAGCTTTCCTTTGGTGCCAAAACACACCACACCCTTGGTGGGAGATACTCGCAAGAGTACGCTATCACCCACATCAATCTCCAAATCTCGCCGCCTCACATCAGCATAGCTATTCATGCGCTTCGGCTGAGAAGGTTCTGTCGTACCTCCGCCACGCGATCAACAGTCTGCTGAACCCAATCCGGTCCAAGAACTGCTCTCTCGCCCATGGCATCCCAACAAAGTGGCGATCTGCACTTCCGGCCATACAGTACCTCATAAGGCGTAGCCCGGATGCTAGAATGGTAGCTGTTATTGTAAGCAAACTCTGCAAGAGGTAAATGATCTTCCCAGCTACCTTTCTAAGCCATCACACAGGCCCTGAGCATGTCCTCCAAAGTCTGGATGGTACGCTCAGACTGCCCATCCGTCTGAGGGTGAAAAGCGGTACTAAGGCGAAGCTACGTACCCAAAGCACTCTGCAAGCTCTCCCAAAACTTGGAGACAAACTTCACATCCCGATCAGAAATAATGGTCTTGGGTACACCATGCAGTCTCACAATCTCCCGCACATAGATGGGAGCCAACTCGCGCGCTGAATTGGTAGTGCGGATAGGAATGAAATGCGCAGACTTGCTGAGACGGTCCACCACAACCCAAACAGCATCCTTCCCTTGTGGAGTACGAGGTAGGCCAACCACGAAATCCATGGAGATGTCATCCCATGGCCACACAGAATCTCCAATGGTCGCAATGCATTGGACGTTTATGCTCAGCCTTGATCTTCTGACAGATCCCACAAGACGCCACATACTTGGCAATATCCACTCTCATCCTTTTCCACCAGAAAATCTTTTTCAAGTCCCTGTAAATCTTGGTCTCCCCAAAATGGACCGTGTACGGGGTGCGATGAGCTTCTTTCAGAATGTCCTCTTTCACTTGGGATTTCTGAGGCACGCACAGACGGCCCTGAAACCTCAAAGCTCCCGCATCATCAACGGTAAAGTCTCCAGACTTGCCATCCTCAAGGCGTTTCCTCACCTGCTGGAGCAAACGGTCCTGCTGCTGTGCCTCTCGCACACGCTCGGGAATCGCTGACTCAAGAATCAATTGAGTTTCAGCTTGCACGGTCCCCGCAAAGCAGTAGGAGACTCCCAAACGCTCAAAATCAGCAACAAGACAATCAACGACAGGGGGCATTGTCTTGCGACTGAGAGCGTCAGCCACCACATTTGCCTTCCCCGGATGATACTGGATGGTGAGGTCATAGTCCTTTATCAACTCTAGCCACCTCCTCTGCCTCAAGTTCAAATCTTTTTGAGTAAAGATGTACTTGAGGCTCTTGTGATCAGTGAAGATATCACAAGACTCGCCATACAGATAGTACCTCCATATCTTCAATGCAAACACCACAGCGGCTAGCTCAAGATCATGTGTGGGGTAGTTCTGCTCATGCTTTTTCAGCTGCCTCGATGCATAAGCAATCACCTTGCCATCTTGCATGAGCACACAACCAAGTCCCAAACGAGAAGCATCAGAATAAACAGTGAAGCGCTTCCCCGGCTCGGGAAGGGTAAAAACAGGAGCAGTCACTAACTTCTCCTTCAAAGTGCAGAAACTGTGCTCACACTCTGCAGTCCACTGGAATTTCATCCCCTTCTGAGTCAGCTGCGAAAGTGGCTTGGCAATGATAGAGAAATCCTGCACAAAACGCCGATAGTAGCCAGCTAACCCAAGGAAACTACGCACCTCCTTGACATTGGAAGGCCTCTTCCAATCCAAAACTACTGAGACTTTGCTAGGATCTACGGATATGCCCTCTGGATTGATGATGTGGCCAAGAAAACCCACTTCTGAAATCCAGAATTCACACTTTTTCAGCTTAGCAAAGAACTGATTCTCCCTCAAGGTGCTCAGCACAAGCCTCAAGTGTCGCTCATGCTCCTCTTCTGATTTAGAGTAAACCAGAATGTCATCGATGAACACTACCACAAACTCATCAAGATACTTGTGTAGCATACTGTTCATCGCCTCCATAAAGACAGCAGGAGCATTAGTTAGTCCAAAAGACATAACTTTAAATTCATAATGCCCATACCTAGTGGAGAAAGCAGTCTTCTCAATGTCTCGCTCCCTCACACGGATCGATTGTACCCGACTGAAGATCAATCTTGGAGAACAACTTTGCTCCCTTCAGTTGGTCAAACAGATCCTCGATGCGAGGCAAAGGATACTTGTTCTTGACTGTCACTTGATTAAGAGCACGATAATCAATGCACATGCGCCAACTTCCATCCTTCTTCGAGACGAAGAGAACGGGTGCTCCCCATGGCGAAACGCTACGCCGAATAAAGCCCTTGGCCAACAGATCCTCCAACTGCTTCTTCAACTCGTCTTGAAAAGGACGAGCCAAGCGGTATGGAGAGATAGAAATAGGTCGAGTGCCCGGAACAAGAACAATACGAAACTCCACATTCCTCATGGGAGGTAGACCAAGCAACTCATCAGGGAACACATCAACAAACTCCTTCACTACAGGAATCTCCGCAATGGAAACTGAAGAAGATGGTCAAACGGCGACCAGAAAACAGGCTAGCCAAAGCAAAGATGGAACTGGAAGGTAAACCACCCTGAAAGGTCAACTCTACCCCTGACGGGGCCTGCAAGGCAACCGTCTTCCAGAAACAACAGATCTTGGCACGGTACTGATGCAGCCAGTCCATGCCCAAAATGACATCAAAAGGAGCCAACTGGATCACCAAAAGATTGGCAAAGAAAACCTCATCATCAATAGCAATGGTGCAACCCGGTGTCGGCGTATTCTACACCAGGGTACCCGCCCCCCTGGAGTTAACACGGTCGCCGGGCGGCCAGGGTGCGTCCGAGCCCCACCGCCGCGGCGAGCAGAAGGGCCGTAAGGTGGTCGCCCAGTGGATAGGTGGCGATCAGGCCACGCCACTGGGCGCCCAGTAAGGTGGTCGCCAGCGATGTGGCGATCAGCCACGCCGGCGACGAAGGTGGTCGCCAGTGACAGTGGCGATCGAGCCACGCCGGGCGACGAAAGGTGGTCGCCGGTGGGCGTGTGTGGCGAGCAGGCAAAGCACTGGGCGCCCAGTGAGGTGGTCGCCGATGGACAGGTGGCGTGCGGGCCACGCCCCTGGCGCACCACCCCTGAGGCGGCGTGGCCAGGATCAAGAGCATTGAATGCGAATTGTGCGCATTAAATGCCAAGCGTGGAGGCTACAGTATGGCGGCGCGCCTTCCCCAGGCACGTAATAATTACAGGTGACGTCACCGCAGCACTTCACCCCCTGACGGAACGAGCGGCGTTGGTGGGCGTGGGGCCCAAGGCAGGGGTGTGACGGCTACGGCAGGCATTAAATGAGGTGTAAGGACATTGACGGGCGCATTTAATGCGCCCGTGGCAGTGTAATAAGCATGGCTTGCGGTGTAAGCCTCCCACGCGCCCCCACCAGCCCAAGTATAAAAGAGAGCCTGTGTGCATGGGGGAGGGGGTGGGTTCATTCGATTCATTGACAATAGGTTCCATTCTCCCAAGTTAGGATTCCAACTCACATCCGGCAGAACAAGCAATAGCAAGTGAAGCAGGACTAGGGCTGTTACTCTTCGGAGGGCCCGAACCTGGGTAAACCATGGTGTCCCCGTTCTTCTGAGCTTCCCCTGTACTCCGATCTTCTTTCTTCCTCCGGCGATTGCCCCGAAAGCCCCCCGTCTGAACCTCATAAGCACCCGATTCGGAGGTGCCTGTTGGCTAGTACGCCGACACCCGAGCAAACCAAAGAGCTAGCAATCAAAACCCCAGGAGAACTGACTAACACGGACTCAGAAATCCGCTGAACTCCCAGCTTAGCTCTACTAGCAAACTCAGACGACACAAAGGAATAGGATGCTCCGGAATCAAACAAAACAAGGGCATCAACGGAATCCACGAGCAGAGTACCTGAAACCACCTCTGGATGCCCGGCTGACTCGGTGGTCGGCAAAGCGTACACTCCTGGTGGCGCCGGGACAGTAGGAGCCCCAACTCCTAACTGATGCCCCAACAAGGCTGGGGGCGGAGGAGGCAACTGCGGAGGAGCAGACGGGCCGCGGCACCCGATGGCTCTTTGGTGGCGCCCACGCAAAGGGCGGTTGAGAAGAAGGGGCAGCCATCATGTGCACCGAACCTCTGGAAGACGCCGCTGGAGTGGGAGGAGAAGGCACCGTCTCCCACTTGATGATGCTACCGGGATTCATCTGGCAGACTCGCCCATGTGGCCGGGCTTGCCACAGTGGTTGCAACTCCCGGTCCAACCACACTCTGAAGCACGGTGCTCACCACCGCACTTGAAGCACATCATGCCCTGCCCGGGCACAGGACGAACAACTGCTCGTGAGGAAGACGACTGGGGCGGCCTCATCTTAGACCCTGAGGAGGAGCCCTGTCCTCCCTTGAACTTCTTGAAGGTGGGTCGCTGAGAAGACCCACCTCCTCCACCAAAGGTCCTCTTCTGGCCCCCGCCTGGGGCCGCAGGAACCCCTGAACCACTCGGGTTTTGCTTATCCCGAGAGAGCTCCAACTCGAGCTCCATGCCCTTCGCCTGCTCCACCATGGAGCAGAAGTCACGAGGGACAGTCGCCCCCATGACAACTCTGAACTCCTGGTTGAGGCCCCTACGGAACCTCCTTGCCTTCTCCCGATCGTCGGCTGCCACGGCACGGCGCACCACGCTGTTGAACTCCACCTCATACTCTGCCACCGACCTCTTTCCCTGGGAAATAGTCGTCAGAGTATGCTCCATCCGCTCAAGGAAAGACTCTAGGTAGAACTTGGCTCGGAAGCGAGCCACAAAGTCCTCCCAGGTGACTGGTGATGAGGACATCACTCCTATGCATACGACCGAGCCCCCTCCAGTTGTGATGCAAGGACCCATCACAAGAGCACGAGCACGACAATTGAATCAACAGGTGAGCTCCTTCCTAAGTGCCCGTGCAGATACTTGTGAGGATGGTATGCTACCTAATGATATTATTGATTATATTGTACTTAGGAACTTTGGAGAGGACCATGAAGGCCTTGGAAACCAGCAAGGACCAAGAGGGGGGCAAGGAGGGTGTCCAAGTCAAGTTGGAGGTTCAATTCATCTCGGAGTCGACCACCTCGGCCACCAGGAGCAGCTGCTTCACTAAAATCGCCGCCTGTGCCACAAACGGGCTCCGATTTTGATGATCCACATATGCATGGAAAGCTAAGGAGATAAGCTTTACAATGGCACTGGTTTCAGGTCATTTGGACTTGAGTCGACGGGAATCAACGCTTTCAAGCTGGCGGACAGAATTCGTCCCAGGGTGCTGCGTCACTAATTTGGGCCATGGCCCATGTATCGTGTTGGAGTCCATCACGGACATGCCTAGGGTTTCTAGGACGTCCCATAGCCTTTATATCCAGTAGCCGCCGCTAGGGTTTGCTTTGGGTTTTGCTTAGATTAATTACCTGTCTTTGAACAAGATTGCCGTTCATCGGTTTGTGAGACCCCAACTCGTGAGATTCATTCTCAATTTTCAAATTCAAGGCATCTTTCTTTGTTCTTGCTTGTGTTCTCGATTCATTGGCAGGGATTAGCCTTTCGTGATGAGGTCAGCCGGGCAGCGCACGGTTGATAACCAGAGGACGGTGGTGCTGCGATTGCAGGTGGGTTTTTGATCGTGTCGATCAAGAAGCCGGATCGTGAGTGTCTCGCCTCCGCCTAATCGACTTTATCCTCCACCGACTAAGTTCTGCATCCCTTTACACCCCATCAAGTGGTATCGTGAGCTGTGCTTACCGCCAGGTTCACCTTCTCCCCAGTAGTTTGATTTAGCTTTTGCTCGGCCCCTATAGTCCACTAAAAGCCAAAAAAAAATTGCAATTCATAGTCTACCATACCTAGAACCACGCCTAGCCTTTGCACAATTTCTCGGTTTCTGAGTCCGTAGAGTAATCAGTTTGTGTCCGTGACCGAGTCGTGTTGCTGGTTTAGATATCCTAAATTTAGTCGGTCTCACCTCCGCTGCATTCCATATCCTACAACCGATCCAATCGTATTTTGAGTCCTTGTTGAATCGGTTTGTTTTGTGGTTCTCCTCAGATTCTGAGTCCTAGTTGTGTTAGGGTTTCTCCTTCATAGACCCTAATCCCCACCTCCTGTTAGCCATATCGCCACCCCTCATCACAGAACCTGCCACCACAGATCATCGCTCATATCCACTCCATACGCCCTTGAGTTTGGAGAGGTGCTTCCTAGAAAACCCCGATTCTGAGTCCTTCCGTAAACGGCCATAACTTTTGCATACGGACTCGAATTAGGCGATTTTTTTTTTCACGGACATCGAAGAAAATTTTACATCCGATTCTCCCTTACTGCCGGGTTTGCCAAATTATTTTTAAGTAAATTCCTCGAAGATTGAGTTCTCACTACTGGGTTTGAGCACGCTGAAAACACTTCTTATTTCATATCGGTTTCATCTTACATCTGTTCAAGCTGAAAATTTGTGTACTATCTACCTTGTGCTCCTCGAGCCTAGGAAAAATATCAGAAAATCAAAGAAAATAAAAAATTGGTGAAAGAGGCATAGAGGCGCAGAGACAAAAAAAAAAAAAAAAAAAAAAAAAAAAAGGCAGGAGCCAAGGTAGGTGTTTCACCGTGCCTGATAGAAGTAGAAGTGTTTGATGCGGTTCTGATATCTGTTCATATACTCTGACGCCTTGTTGCTTGTCTCTACTTATTCCTTATTTTCTCGCGACTAGACTAAGGCCACATTTAGACCAAAGAACTAGGGCAAGTACTTTGGACATTTATTCAAAGATTACTATCTCGTTATCGCATTGTGTGCCACCCATCCATATAACCTTCCTACAGCTCCACATATAAATCCTTCCGACAAGACAAAGTTATTGACTCCTTGCAATCGCTTCATCACACCCTCACTTGTCACGAATCAGCCACTGGCCACCGTCCGTGTTGGTAAGAACCGGGTAAGAACTTGGTAAGATTGCTTGAGAGCGTGAGATCCCACCTAGTAGTTCATAGGGCTCATAACACTTGTGCTTGTGTGTCCTTCGCCCTTTTCTGGCTTAACCATGACAAGTGGCAAGAAGGGCGTGAACGAGGATGACGATGTTACCGCCGAAGACTGGTCCTTCATTCAGAATTGTACCATGATGGACGAGATAAAAATGATGTTCAAGGAGCATGCCATGACGACGAACAAGACCCTTGAGAGCATCGACGACGTTTAGTTTCCACCTCACCGAGAGGATGGATGTCGTCAAAACGCTCTCCAAATGATCATTGAAGGAGGTGCAACCAGCCAACAAGCGCCAACCACGACAACAACGACTAACGATGAGGATGGTGATTTTGAGGAAGATGAAGATGAGCAGCAAAGTGCCGCCAGGCGGAGCGTGTTGCTCAACGGGACGCCTGCCTCGCATGACTGCCTTCGCCAACCGAATCACGGTATGGGAGGTAATAACCGTAACTGCAATGATGATCCTTTCGCTTAAGGTAAAATTCACCATCCCTTCCTTTCCTCGAGCTTATGATGCTAATGCTTACTTAGATTGGGAGATGACGGTTGAGCAGAAATTTAACTCCCATCTAGTTCCCGAGATTCATAGGGTTAGACAAGCCACTAGTGAATTTAAAGATTTTGCTATAACTGTGGAATGAACTAGTAAATGCCCGCTTACAACCTGATTCTTGGGCGAGATTAAAAGATGCTATGCGTAATAGATTTGTCCCTCCTTCCTACCAACGTGATATGCGCAAGAGATTGCAACGATTAGATCAAGGTAGTATGACTGCAGGAATATTACCAAGAGCTTCAAAAGGGTATGTTACGCTTGTGGGGTAGTAGAGGAACCCGAGGATAAAATTGCTCGCTTTTATGGTGGGTTGGCGCCCGTAAATTCAGGATATTGTTGATTATAAAGAATATACCATCACAATCGCTTGTTTCATCTCGCTTATATGTTAGCAGAGAAGGAATTGCAGGGACGCCATTCCAAGAGCAGGAGCAATGCCTAGCACTTTCACGCCCGAACGACTACGGACAAGCAAAGACAAGGTTTTCTTCCACTCTTTCGACCAGCGGCAACGCCACCTTTGTCGAACACACGATCGCAGCGACGGTACCACCCACCCGCGCTACATGCATGCCAAAGAAGTCGACCTCGCTAAGCTCCTCCGTCGCTTCCACAGCCGACATCGACGGGAATTCGCCGCCACAAGTGCCAAGGGATTGGCCACATCAAGAGAGAATGCCTCACCAGCGGGCATACATCGCCACCGATGACGGAGGTTACATCAGCACCTCCGATGTTGAGGACGAGATCGACGACACGTGGTGGACAACGACGAGGTTGATGACGAAGCCACCTTGGCGCCGAGGATACCGCTGCGTACATGTGTCCATCATTGTCCGGGCCGTCCTTAGCGCACGATGGAGCAATCCGGAAAGCAGCAGCGCGCCACAACTTGTTCCAGATTTTCTTCGTCATCCAACCGACGAAAGGCTGATCATTGACTCCAGCTGCAATAACTTGGTGAGGCATGATTTGGTCAAGAAGCTTGGCTTGACCACACGCCCAAGCACTCCACATCCATACCACATTCAGTGGCTAAATGATTCCGGCAAAGCTAAGGTAACACAAACAGTTCGGGTTCATTTTTCCATTGGTTCATATTCTGATTTTGTTGATTGTGATGGTGCCGATGCAAGCTTGTTCTCTTTATTGGGTCGCCCATGGAATATGACATCGATGCACTTCACCACGAGAAGTAATAAATACACTTTTATGCATAAGGAAAGAAAATTACACTTCTACCTTTGACCCTTCAAAAATTGTTAAATCCGATAGGAGCGGATTGCTAATGACAAGAAACCCATTGATGAAAAATCTGAAATTCAGCATGTAGCCAACCAAATAAAAATTGAGGAATCTCGCCTTGCTTGCTACGAACTGATCTTGCTGCAATTAGTAATGATGCTTTGTGCTATGCCGTGATATGCAAAGATGCTTTGTTTTCATTGGATGATTCGCTTCAAGATTTTTGCCTCTCGGCTAGTTACTAACCTTGCAGAGTATGGATGTTTTCCCTCGCCAAGATACCTCCAGACTCCCACCCTACGAGGGATTGAGCACCAAATTGATTTGATACCTGGAGCGAGTTTGCCAAACCGAGCTGCTTATAGGACCAAATCCCCGAGGAGACTAAGGAGATTCAGCCAAGTCCAAGATCTTTTGGACCGCGGTATATACGTGAGAGCCTTAGTCCTTGTGCTGTTCCTGTTATTTTGGTTCCTAAGAAAGATGGCACATTGACGAAGGTAGATTGTAGAGCCATTAACAATATCACAATAAGGTACCGCCATCCTATTCCTAGGCTAGACGACATGCTTGATGAGTTAAGTGGTTCTATAATTTTCTAAGGTTGACTTATGCGAGTGGATACCACCAAATAAGAATGAAATTGGGAGATGAATGGAAAACATTTTTAAAACCAAGTTTGGATTGTATGAGTGGTTAGTCATGCCTTTTGGTTTAACTAATGCACCAAGCACCTTCATGCGCTTTTAATGAACGAGGTTTTACGAAGTTTTCATTGGGAAATTTGTGGTGGTTTATTTCGATGATATATTGATTTACAGCAAGTCATTACATGAACATCTTGATCATCTACGTGCTTGTTTTTGATGCTTTATGGCGATCGTGACGCTTATTTGGTATTTGCAATCCTCGAGAAGTGCACTTTTTTGCAATCGAACGAGCGTCGCTTGGCTATGTTGTGACTCACAGGAATTGAGGTTGATGAAGCCAAGGTGCACGCGATTAAGAGTTGGGCCAACGCCCACGACGATTTCACAAAGTGCGGAGCTTCCATGGACTTGCCGGATTTTACCGCCGCTTTGTGAAGGATTTCAGCACCATTGCAGCTCCATTGAATGAATTGGACGAAGAAGGGAGTTGTGTTCCATTGGGGGAACCACAGAGAATGCCTTCAACCTTTGAAAGATAAGCTTACTAATGCACCTTTACTCCAACTTCCTGATTTTAATAAGACCTTTGAGCTTGAATGTGATGCTAGTGGGATTGGAATTGGTGGTGTTTTGATGCAAGATAGAAAACTCCGTTGCTTATTTTAGCTAAAATTGAGTGGTCCTGTTTTGAATTATTCCACGATGATAAAGAATTGTATGCTCTTGTGCGATCTTTAGAAACGGCAACATTATCTTTGGCCCAAAGAATTTGTTATTCATTCCGATCATGAGTCGCTAAAACATATTCGCAATAAGTGAAACTGAATCGAGACATGCTAAATGGGTTGAATTTATTGAACCTTTTCCTTATGTTATCAAACACAAGAAAGGGAAGGATAATGTGATTGCTCGATGCATTGTCTAGGAGATATACCATGTTGTCCCAACTTGATTGTCGATATTTGGATTGGAATCAATTAAAGAACAATATGCTCATGATGATGACTTTAAAGATGTCTTGCTGCATTGCAAAGAGGGAAGAACATGGGACAAATATGTGATAAACGATGGATTTGTGTTTAGAGCTAACCGCCTATGTATTCCGCTTGGATCCGCTTCGCTTTTCTTTTGATACAGAGGCCCATGGAGGAGGGTTGATGGGTCATTTTGGTGCCAAGAAGACGGAGGTCCGTGCTGTCTCGCCCACTTCTTTTGGCCGAAGATGAGGCGAGACATTGAGAGGTTTGTATTCCGCCGCACTACATGTCAAAAAGGCTAAGTCACGATTGAATCCACATGGTTTATATATGCCTCTTCCTGTTCCTAGCACTCCATGGGAGGATATATCTATGGACTTTGTTTTAGGATTGCCTAGACCAAGAGGGGAGGGATAGTATTTTTGTGGTGGTTGATAGATTTTCTAAGATGGCTCACTTTATTCCTTGTCATAAGAGCGACGATGTCAAGTAATATTGCTAACCTTTTCTTTCAAGAAATCGTCGCTTGCATGGTGTGCCTTCTACTATTGTTTCCAGATCGTGACGCCAAGTTTTTGAGCCACTTTTGGAGAACTCTATGGAATACATTGGGGACAAGCTGTCAAGTTTTCAACAACATGTCATCCCCAAACCGACGCCAAACCGAGGTAGTAAATCGTACATTATCCACTATGTTGAGGGCTGTTTTGAAGAAGAATTTGAAGATGTGGAAGAATGTTTGCCGTGATGTTGAATTCGCTTATAATAGGGCGGTACATTCCACCACCAAGGTAAGTCCTTTTCGTAGTGTATGGCTTCAATCCCCATGCTCCTATTGATCTATTACCTTTACCTACTAGTGAACGAAAGTTAATCTTGATGCTAAGGAACGGCTGAATTTATTCTGAAATTGCATGAAAAGACTAAAGAAAATATTGAAATGATGAATGAAAGGTATAGGACTCGGGAAGTAAAGGTAGAAAGGAAGTAAAACTTGAACCGGTGATTTAGTATGGTTACACTTAAGTAAAGGATCGCTTTCCAGAATTGAGAAAGTCTAAATTAATGCCTAGAGCTGATGGTCCTTTCAAGATACTTGAGAAAATAAATGATAATGCATATAAACTTGAGTTGCCGCCCTTAATTTGGGATTAGTTCCACATTTAACATTGCAGATTTGAAACCGCTCATGGGAGAAGAAGATGGGCTTGAGTCGAGGACGACTCCACTTCAAGAGGGGGAGGATGATGAGGACATCACTCCTATGCATACGACCGAGCCCCTCCAGTTGTGATGCAAGGACCCATCACAAGAGCACGAGCACGACTAATTGAATCAACAGTGAGCTCCTTCCTAAGTGCCCGTGCAGATACTTGTGAGGATGGTATGCTACCTAATGATATTATTGATTATATTGTACTTAGGAACTTTGGAGAGGACCATGAAGGCCTTGGAAACCAGCAAGGACCAAGAGGGAGGCAAGGAGGGTGTCCAAGTCAAGTTGGAGGTTCAATTCATCTCGGAGTCGACCACCTCGCCACCAGGAGCAGCGGCTTCACTAAAATCGCCGCTGTGCCACAAACGGGCTCGATTTTGATGATCCACATATGCATGGAAAGCTAAGGAGATAAGCTTTACAATGGCACTGGTTTCAGGTCATTTGGACTTCGGAGTCGACGGGAATCAACGTTTTCAAGCTGGCGGACAGAATCGTCCTGCAGAGTCACTAATTTGGGCCGCTGGCCCATGTATCGTGGTTGGGAGTCCATCACGACATCGCCTAGGGTTTCTAGGACGTCCCATAGCCTTTATATCCAGTAGCCGCCGCTAGGGTTTGCTTTGGGTTTTGCTTAGATTAATTCTGTCTTTGAACAGTATTGCCGCTTCATCGGTTTGTGAGACCCCAACTCGTGAGATTCATTCTCAATTTTCAAATTCAAGGCATCTTTCTTTGTTCTTGCTTGTGTTCTCGATTCATTGGCAGGGATTAGCCTTCGTGGCAGGTCAGGGGCAGCTACGGTTGATAACCGTAGGACGCGGTGGTGCTGCGATTGCAGGTGGTTTTTGATCGTGTCGATCAAGAAGCCGGACGTGGAGGTCTCGCTCCGCCTAATCGACTTATCCTCCACTGACGGAAGTTCGGGCATCCTTTACACCCCATCAATCGGGACCAAGATCGGGGCTCTAGCAGCCGTAACCCTCCCACCAGATATCGGCTTGGCCTTTCAAATGAAAAGCCACAAAGCGAGCCCTCCGACCGAGGTCAACTCTAGGACCTCAAATCGCCTCTCCATGTACCGCAGCCAATCTGCGGATTGGATCGGCGTGCCCGCTCCGTCCAAAAGTGTCAAGACAGAGGGACATCCACTCCGGAGACTCATCCTCGGCTCCGACAAATGGGGCAACAAGCTGGGCCGCCAGAGGGGAGGCACAACAGCGAGGGACTGCCATGGCCGGGCGCAGCCTCTGAATCTCCCTGCAGAGCTGAACTAGATCCTCATTGGCGGCGGGTACTGCGCTTCGATCAGGCTGGAAGCTCCTCCTGAGCTGGCCCATGAGCATTGAGCGAAACGCTACCCTCAGCAACAGACTACGCAACTCCCTGAGAACCTCGCCCCTGGCCTCCATGGCCACGGCGACCACGGCCTCTACCCCTCGGCATGGTTGCTACAAACAGACAACCACCCAAACACATAACCATAAACACAACATCATATAATTAAGAACACATAGACATAATATTCATTAAATAATCAAGCGCGATGCAATGATGAACCAAAACCCCATCCTACTGTGCAACCAAGTGTGTCAAATTTTAGATTAGTTATACCACTTTTGCAAGTTTTAATGTTACTATCCTATAACAAAGTTTTAGTTAGAACCTAAGCCATGTTTCTAAGTTATTCCACATCATATTTTAGTTGCAACTTAAGGTATGACACTAAAAATACATATTCCAAGGACCTACAGCCCGCTCTGATACCAACTGTAAAACCCCGGCATTTAATATGCCTGAATGCTACCAAACATAAGCTAAACAACATCTAAATACCACAATTAAACATAAATTCCAGCCAAGGCGCACATGCTAAAAACCGAGATTTCGGCAGCATCTCCTTTGTTTTAACATGAATTGAAGGAGCAACACAGTTAAACAATATAAGGCAATATGAGAGACAGCTAAAACAGCAATAATTAAAGTCTTAAAGACAAAATAAGTCTAATACCAAGCACTTAATGTCTCCAAGAGTCGAACGAACAATAAAACTCTCATATAGCGACGCTAAACCTTAAAGCAATAATCATCACACGCAGTTTATTATTAAAGCTAATTGAATGACTTGTGGACTCAAAATGAGTGAAGCTACGTGCGGACGTGTGACTATTTCCCTTCCCCGCATGCCGATCTCATGGTACCTAAAACAACAAGAAAACACAAGCGTGAGTTCAAAACTCAGCAAGCATATTGCAACGATACAACAAGAACAATTTCATGGCAATAATATCTGATATCATGCAAACCATCTCATTCATAATCACATAACATTATCATCATCATTATGTATGCAATGCGATGCTATGCTCATGTCTCCTTGGAAACTCATACTGGTATGGTTGAGTACACACCCGTCGGTGTGCACCCTCTCCCCCCTTCCATCCCGAAGATGGAGGGTGCCTACTCCTCGCTTCCGTTCACCGCGGTGAATGGAATCACGATGTAGGACTTACTCATTGGCTCTCCGGATTAGTCATAACTTTCTCACCGACCTTCCCGGACTAGTTATGACTTTCTCACCGCCCGGGCCATGTAATCATGCCATGTATGCAAATATGCCACATCATAATCATCTTGTACATTAACACATGGCATCATAACATGATAAACATATTCATCATATCAATGGCAATCATTGAAGTATGGCAAGTGATCATCACATATAATCAATCTCATCTAGTCTCAACTAGCAACCTACAAATCGCTACCATTACAATACACTTGCCTCAACCACGGGCAACGGATTGGCGGAAAGTAGAAGGCACTCCCGGGGTCACACCACCTGCACATAGGTACCACACACTCACAATCATGTCCACAAAACAGTACGCGTTTCTCATCTACCCCGACATTGCCAACTACTCGCAATAACCAAAAACAGAGGTTCTGTCCCGCCGGGACAGCAGACTTCCAAAAGGCATAACTTGAGTTCTGGGACTACGAATCAATTAAACGAGTACATCCTCGCGTAGCTTAGGAAAATTCCCAACTTTTTCTAGGTATATGGAAAGACTAATTCGGACTCTAAAGTTGTTTAATCTACAGATTACTGTGATCTGTTCCAATCGCGTCACAGATTTTAACACGCTCGGTAAAACAGTCATAACTTTCAAACGGATGATTGGAATTTAACGTTCTTTATGTCCACTG
The DNA here is from genome assembly GCA_036346355.1 of Rhipidocladum racemiflorum. Classification (NCBI taxonomy): domain Eukaryota; kingdom Viridiplantae; phylum Streptophyta; class Magnoliopsida; order Poales; family Poaceae; genus Rhipidocladum; species Rhipidocladum racemiflorum. Next base: position 31,586,102 of record CM070589.1, read on the forward strand.
AAAGGTAATTAAATTACCTACAACTTCTTCAACATCCGTACGACCAAATTCCAAACATAAATTGGCGAAAAACTGAACCCTAGGTCGACTGCTCATGCTGTCCCAAAACAGAAACGTGGCAACATCTAGATCTAATCCAATCTATTCAAGTCCAGCACCACAAATTGATCTAAAATCATGATAAACACCCTTAGAACAGTACCTATCCCAACCCCAAGAAATCCCATGGCCATACCTTCGCCCGACGACCGAAATCCCAACGAAACTCCTCCCGGATCGCTCCTCGCTCCAATGGATGGATCCACGAGGTGCAGGTGTGGGGAGGCCACCCTAGGGCAGCAAGGGGGTGGAGGAGAGGTGGTGGAGAGGTGGGGAGGCAAGGGAACAAGGGGGGTGCGCACGGCCCAAGGGGGTGTGGAGGAGGGCGGCTAGGGCAAGTGGACAAGGGGGAGGCGCACCAAGGGCTGGTGGGGTGCAAGGGGCAGGGGGGAGGCCTTTTCCCAGCCCCTACACCTAATCCTAATCCTAAATGGATTCCCACTCCATCCCACCAAAGCCCACAACCCCCTCTTTTAGGCCCAAACTCCCCCGGGAAGGCCCAATACCCCGGAAACGCTATTAACCCCCAAACCCTATGGTTTTAACCTTAATTCCACATTTCATAAAGTTTTTAACCTCATCAAGCTCAATAAATAAGGATACGACACTCCGTGGTGTCACATTCTTCCCCCCTTCAACAGGATTCGACCTCGAATGTAATGCGCACCCAAGCGCAACCCAGCAAAGCAAAAGATAGCTAGGTCTCATATCACATACCTGAGACGAAAAGCTCGGGATACTTCTCGCGCATGCGAGACTCCAGCTCCCATGTCGCTTCTCTCTCGGTCTGATGTGACTTCAGGACCTTGACAAACTTAAGCGTCCTGTTCTTCATTACGCGCTCCGAAGTCCCCAGAATTTCCACAGGACGGGACTCGAAGGTGAGGTCCTGCTCAAGCACTAGTGGTTCCAATGGAACCGCCAACTCCGGATCATGCAAGTACTTCCTCAACATCGAGACATGGAACACATTATGCACATCTTGCATGGATTCCGGTAGCTCCAGACGATAGGCCAGCTTACCAACTCGGGCGATGATAGGAAATGGCCCAACAAACCTCGGACTGAGCTTTCCTTTGGTACCAAAACGCACCACACCCATGGTGGGAGATACTCGCAAGAGTACGCTATCACCCACCTCAAACTCCAAATCTCGCCGCCTCACATCAGCATAGCTTTTCTGTCTGCTCTGCGCTGCGAGAAGGTTCTGCCGTACCTCCGCCACGCGATCAACAGTCTGTCGTACCTCAGCCGTCCGATCGAGATCCTACCGCCATGGTGAGTCCACGTCGCCCTGATCCCCGTAGAGACTAGATGCAATCTGGACCGTTGGATCTAGATCCAACGCACCAGATTTAGCCACGTAGCCCTTACCGGTGATGAACTAGATCCAACCCTAGCCGCAAGATCTAGATCCAACGAACCAGATTAGATCTAGCGTATATATCTAGATCTGTTGTCAGCCGATAGATCTAGGGTAGACGGCTTAGATTGCGCCACGTAGCTTTGCAATGCATCATGCTAAATCCAATCTTAGCCATTAGATCTAGATCGTACGGTTAGTTTTGACCTGCGTTGTAGCGCTAGATGTAATCTCAGACATCCGATCAAGAGCAAACGGCGTAGATCATGCCACGTGTCGAGCACCGGGACATGCCACGTCACCCCCATGACGCGGTGAAAATCCGATCGGATCTCAACCGTCCGATTCGAATCGTACGGTCCAGATCAACCGCGTTGATCACAACGTGCGAGATCCAGATCTTATCTGGACCGTTGAATTTCAATTCAACAGCCCAGATCAAGCCACGTGGCTAGGAGCCGAACTAACGCGGTCCACGCAGGCGACGCCCGGTCATCGCTGACGTCACCGTGACGTCAATGTGGGCCCGCGTGTCAGCGACTGGGCCAACCGCACGATGGCGTCATCCGTGACGTCATGCTGACGTCACGGTGGGGCCCGCATGTCAAAGCCATTCGGCCGAGCCATGCTGACGTCAGCATTGGGTCCCACATGTTAGTGAAATGTGTACCCGTGGACCGGGTCCACGGTGGACCGAGCCTGAGCCGTGGACCGAGTCCATGGGTCAGATGACGCAAGCGTGACGCAATAATTCAATTTTCCTTTAGAACAATAATTCGGTGGAAATCCAATTTCGCCGTTGACGCAATGCTGACATCATATTCAGATTTTTCAATAGAAAATAAATGAATTAATTCGATTTATTCTCTTAATTGATTTTTTTCAAACTTCGAATGGCTATAACTTTTGCGTTTTAACTCCGATTGAGGCAATTCCAGTTTCTAAATTTTTGTAAAATGGAGCTCTATTTAATGGTGAATTTTATTTAATTTTTGGACATGAATTTTTCTCTATTTTTATTTATTTGGTGTTTTTTTATCGGTTACGAGTAGACGTTGAAGTGTCCGAAAGCTTCGAAGGTGAAGTTTTGACCCAGGAGCAAGTGCAAGAGCCTGAACCAGTACTTTTTGAAGGTAAGTTATGCTTTGACCATATTTATACCACTTTTGAAATTATGTTTATTTAAGTTATTGCATGCTAGTTTATTTAAAAATGCTTTTGAATAATTTCGGGAGTAGTTATGTGACCTACTTGAATATGCAACCTTGTCGATAGTAATTGTTTGCCATAAATCATTTGTCACCCTAGAACATGGATTATTTAGTTCGACATTATTACATTGCCAACACGGGTAATTGGACCGCTGTAGTATAATGCTTAGCCCTACCACGTAGTCATGACATGATTTTTGATGATCAATTATTAATGTTGACTTAATGAGATATGGGACACATTGTTGAGAAGTGGTATGTGTTATTGATGATGATGTTGATGGCATGTGGTGCACGGTAAACAACTGGGGTTGATAAAATGGTTTAGACCGGGGCAAGTGGCAAGATTGTTTCTGGTGGGCCAAGAGTGGCAACTGGATGGTCGATTTGGTTTTTGCTGGTTTTGGAATAATTGTGGACACTTTGGTAGTCTTGCCTTGGTCACCCTAAGGACTTAACCTTGCAAGCCTTTGAACTGAGCTCATCATGCAACCACATGTCTGTAATGGGACGGACCTAGTTGAGTAGGTTGCTAATAACTTGCAAGTGGTACCTCGGGGTGTTAGCTATACCTTTGTGTACTTGAATGGGGGAGTGTACCGGGGCATTGGCTAGGTACCCGTCCAACGGTTGGTTGACCTAGACTTCACCTTTGCTAGGGGAAGGGTTAGTGTGCAACAACCGGGGAGGTCCACTTGTATAGTTAGATGTTTCCAAAAGACTTTGTTACGGACACTCGCCTTTGTGGTGGTTGACTGTATCTTGTGGGTAATGTGCATAACCTCTGCAGAGTGTAAAATCTATTCGAATAGCCGTGTCCGCGGCATTGGACATTACTCGGGGATTACAGTCAAGGGTTAGACTTTAATAAAATGACATTGGTTACTTGGGATGGACTTGAAGAACTTGCTTTAGGGTGATAAATGCTTTACTTGTGAAATTGTTTATGACATTATTATTGCTATTACTGTTTTACTGCTTTCATTCTATTATTTGTATTTATGAATGTGCTTTACTGCAAAAGAACCATCTTAGCCTACCCTTTGTAATAAGCCATGCATGTAGATATTAGACTGCATTCTGTGCATGACTTGCTGAGTGCTTTAAGTACTCACCCTTGCAACAACAAAACATCAGTTGAAGAAGAATCAACGCCAGCACTAGAGAAGGAGTTCCAGGAGGAGCCTACGAACTAGGGGGAGAGCCCAGTCAATTGCCTGTGGCATATTGGTTGGCGCCACGCGTTTCTTTATTTTTCGCTGCAGATTTATTTGAGTAAGACTATAGCCCTGTGAGGCGTACTTTTGTAACTTGACCGTAAGGTCAAGCAACCGATTATATTTCCCTTTCAATAAAGTACTCTACTATTTCGTTGAGTATGATTGTGGTATTTACCGATGTTGAGACTGTGTGCACTAGCGTCATCCTGGACTAGTGCTGAATACACAGAGGGTCCGGATTTGCAGATTCGAGTCCCGACATTAACCTTAGGCTTTTCTTTTTCCTTGTTATTCTTAAACATGTCCTTAAAGCCTTTGTTCAAAAAGAATCGGCTTTCTTGAGCCGACACTCGATGTAGAAGGTGGCTTAAATCAGTAAATTCTTGATCACAAAACTTCTCTTTCAAGGGAGGAATTAATCCCTGAAAAGCTAAACGGCCAACTGATTATCAGGTAATGTAATACTGAAGCACCGATTTCTAACTTCCCGGAACATTTTGATGTAATCGGTAATTGATTCCCCAAACTTCCGTCGAACAGAGCTTAGATCAGATACCCTGTTTGGCGCAGCTCCCACTCTCGGATTCCAGTAGGAGTTGGGTGGAGCTGTGCTAAACAACCTGACTCCACGAATTTTCAGAGTGGGAGTGGAGAGAATCAGGAGTGGTCTGTAATGCATTTTTTTGGAGCAGAGGTTTTCCAACTCTCAGCTGGAGCAGAACAAAAGAAATGAAAGTACCCTCGGAGTTGGGGGGTAATTACCCGCAATTGCCACCGGTATTACCCCCCAGTCAAGAGAGCCCGAAGCCCCCGAACCGATCGCCCAGGGTCTCTCCTCGCTTCGCCTCCTCCCCTAGGACCCGCACTGCTCCTCCCCGAACCCTCTAGCGGCGGCGGAGGCTCCACCTCCTGCCCCCAGCCCTGCTTCGATTCCTCCCACCCCTAGGCGGTGGCCGCAGTGTCTCCGCCTCCTCCTCCCAGCCCTGCTCCGCTCCTCTCGCCAACCCTAGGCGGCGGCGGCTCCGCCTCTTCCCCCCAACCCTAGGCAGCGGCTCCGCCTCGTGTCGCCGACGATCCGACCTTGCTCCGACTCATCTCGCCGATCCGGCCCTGCTTGTCCTCCCCCCGGGTGTACTCCACCTCCTCTCTTCGATACGGCCCTGCTCGGCTTCGCTCTCCACCATCAGATCTGGCCACGCCGCCTCCTCCCTGGCTCACCGACGCTCACCATCTTCTGCAGGTAGCCACCTCCTCTCTCGTGTTTTGATGAACTTTTATGTCTGATGTGTGCACACAATGACTGCTCTGCTTGGCGTGTTGTGAATGGTGATCATTGAGCAATATTCCTCGTCTAGCTAGGTCGGATGTAAAAGCAATATTCCTCGTGTAGCTTAGCGTGTTGTGAATGGTGATCATTGAGTTTCATTCACTGTATTTGGCGTATTCTGGAGCCCTCTGTTGCTCTAAGTTAAGTAAGTTTACAAATTTGAGGTCATTGAGCAATGTTCAGCTCTCTGTTCCCTGTGATTTTAGACTTTAGATAATTCATTGATGTACCTATGCTTTGGTGTTATGATTACAAACTGAGCAACTGTTGTGTATTGTTGGTAATCAATGTGTGAATTTCTTTTCTGGGAGCTTCAATTGATGTTATAATATACAAGAGATATTTGATATACTTGATATTAGAGAGTCTAAATTCAGTGGCATTCTTTCTTGATTTTGGACATTGTTATCTAAATAGACTTTGAAATACAATGCCCAGATGGCTGCCGAGTGGAGTGATGAACACACTCAGATAGTTTGTGAGTTGTTTGCTGAACAAGTTGAGAGGGGGAATCAGCCAAACACCCACTTGAACAGTGTAGGCTTTACTGAGGTTGCAAAAAGGTTCCAAGAAAGAACCGGTCTTGATTACAAAAAGTTGCAATTTAAGAATAAATGGGACAAGCTAAAAATGAATTTACCATTTGGAATAAATTGAGGAGGAGGGAGACATGTTGTGGTTGGGATGAAGTGAAAAAGACTATCAAGATGGATGATGATTAGTGGAAGAAAGCAAAAGAAGTAAGTGTTGTAATATTTTTCTTTCTTGTTCAACTATCATTTTTATATGGTCACAATGACACTAAATGCTCTTTTTGTAATATTGCAGGATATTCCAAGTTGCATGAAGTTCAAGAAGCGAGGTCTTCAAAATGAAGATTTGCTAATTAGGATGTTTGCTGACATCACCAATAATGGTGGGGATCATTGGTCTCCTGCGGTGGGCAACATGCCAACAACATCAATTGAAGCAAGCCCTACTATCAACTTGGAGGATGATACTATAGAGTTGGAGGAGGATGTTGAGGTGGTTACTCCTAGAAATAACAAGAGAGGTCCCAAAATAGGGACAACACTAGTCATGCAAGAGCAAATCACAAGGTTAGCAGATATGGCATCATCTTTGGCCGAAAATGATGTTACTTGTTCTGTCAAAGATGTCATGAACATTGTTATTGAATGTGGGGCAACCTATGGTAGTAATGAGCATTTCATAGCCACTGAGTTGTTTGTGAAAAGGGACCAAAGGGAGATGTTCATTACCATGCCCACCCCGGAGATTAGATATGAGTGGCTTAAGAGGAAGTACAATGCCAAGTATGGGCATTAGCTGTTTAATTGTGCTTTATGAACTTTTTTGTATTTGATGTGTTGTACTATGTTTAATTGTGCTTTATGAACTTTTTTGTATTTGATGTGTTGTACTCTGTTTAATTGTGCTATATGAACTTTTTTGTATTTGATGTGTTGTACTAATATCGGTTTGATGTGTTGTCGTGTTGAATCTTATTAATTCTTATCAAATAGAGATATGAACCTTATTTTTGTCCATATTATTGATTGTTGTTTATATTATTGATTGTTGTTAATAGTATTGATTGTTGTCCGTATTATTGATTTTTATCATAGTAGTGCTATTCTTACAAATGTCATCAGAAAGTGATAGTGATTATTCTGATGAAGATGAGAGGATACGATGTCGTAAAAAGATGATGGTTCTTTGTCTAGCTGGTGCAGCAATTGCAAAAATATATTGTGACACGTATGTACATGAAGCTGATCCAAGGACATCACTAGTCAGTGGGACGGGATGGTTGAAAGAGACACTAAACACTACGGGAGAATGTCATAAGATGCTATGTATGAATGAGACTATCTTTATGGACCTTCATCACTTGTTAGTTGCTAATTATGAGTTGAAGTCATCTGCACATGTTAGTTCTTATGAGGCACTTGCAATATTCCTATGGACATGTGGTGGATGTGAGTCGAATAGAAAATCACAAAATCGTTTTAAGCACTCAGGTGAAACCATTAGTAGGAAGTTTGAGGAGGTTCTAAATTGTGTGGTTAAAATGGTGAAAGATTTTGTAAAGCCAAAGGATCCTAACTTTCGTACAGTCCATAAGAGGATTAGAGATGATCGAAGGGCTTATCCACACTTCAAGGATTGCATTGGTGCTCTTGATGGGACTCACATTCGCATGCCTCTTCCACTTGATGAACAAGTAAGGTATGTCGGAAAGTCAGGAACTCCAACTCAGAATGTGCTTGCAATTTGTGACTTTGATATGCGTTTCACATATGTATCTATGGGTCAATCGGGTGCTATGCATGACACTAGTGTGTTGTACCATGCATTGAGAGTGGATAGAGATGTCTTCCCTCATCCTCCACAAGGTACCACTAACAAATTGTTTACACTTGTAAAATGAATAATATATATTATCATTAATTCGAATTTACTTCGAATTTTTTGGGCAAGTATTATGTTGTTGATGCGGGATATCCTAATCGGCCTGGGTACCTAGCCCCATTCAAGGGTGAAAGGTATCATATTCCTGAGTTCCATAGAGGCATGGAACCTACTACTCCTAAGGAGAGGTTCAATCGAGTACACTCATCTGTGCGTAATGTAGTGGAGCGAGCTTTTGGAGTATGAAAGATGAGATGGCCAATATTGTTCAAAATGCCAAATTATCCCCTACCTAAGCAAAAGATGATTGTTGCGGCTACTATGGCAATCCACAACTTCATACGTGAGCATGCCACCGATGATTTGCATTTCCATAGATGTGATCGAGATCCTAATTATGTGCCTACCATACTGTCGAGATACCACAAGTATGCCATTTCTCAAGGAGCTTCCAATGGGGCAACGCAATATTCTAATGAATGGTCTATGGATACCTTTCGTGATGAAATGGCAACCGAAATTTCTCTAGCTTGGTGATATTTTATTGCAATTGAGAAATGGTCAGTACTGTATATTGCACTAACTATATGAACCACTAGCATTCGTTATAGTTTGACTAGTGCCTTTCAACATCATGTAGCTAAAAATTACAAAGGCAACAATAAGCTTAATTCTTCTTCCAAACTTATCTGAATCCTATCATATTCTACTAGCTTATTGTATCTCAATTTGGTTTGCAGGTCAACATCTGTGCAAGGAAATTGGGTTGATCATGACATGTTAGGCGTGCACTTCAGAATGGTCTTACTTTTTATCAGTAACATGCAAGCATAATCATAGTTATACAAAGATTAGGACAGCATGTATGATTATCCATACATCTTCCAGGAACAACAGCGAATTTTTGTGACAGCATGTAATGTTAAATGCAAAATAGCTTACAGGAATATTTTTTTTTGAAAAAACAACTTAGGTGTTCTATCTTCTGTTGAATGCAATCATGTCTCTAAATCTAACGGAGCGAAAATCCAAGATGGCTCCAGTAGTAGTCCTCGGATTGCTGAAATAGAACAAAAAAAAATAGCTTACAGGAAGAATGATTAGATCATATTTTGAATCGGAAGCACCCAGAATGCAAAAATGCTACTGAGTGCAAAAATGAATGCTAGTTGTGCAAAAATCACCAACCGAAATTTACACACAATGCCGAACATCTAGTTGTGAGAAAATGAAATGTTAGTAGTGCGAAAATGAAATGCTAGTATTGCAAAAATGAATGAAAGAGCGGAAAATGTATGTGAGAAAACCAAGGGTATTGTTGACAATTTACACACAATCCTCATATTCTAGAATCCAGAGTCAGTCTCCTAGCCAAACACTTTCACAGACAGCTCCAGATTCTTAAAGAATCCACTCCACTGAGAATCTGAGATCTGGAGCTACAAAACTGGAGTGGGAGCTGTGCCAAACAGGGACTTAATTATAAGCTTTCGCAGAAAAAGTATTCATAAAATCGGCTCTCCAAATCGGTCCAAGTATTGATCGAATTTGGGGGCAATGTTGTGAACCGGGTAAAAACTGCCCCACACAAGGACAAGGGGGGTAATTTCACCTTTAGCCCAACGGACTATGCTGATTCTCCACATTGTGCAACAAAGCGTCTGACGTGTTCTAATATCATCATGGAATCATCCTCTAAAAACTTCATGAATTTAGGGACCCTGTATCCACTAGGGTACATAATCTGATCAATATAATCGGGATACGGCTTTCTATAGCCAATAGCCTGTCATTTTGGTTGGATACCAAATTGATCCCTCAAGATGGCACTGATGGCTTCGGCCCAATCAGTTTCTTTGGTCGACACTACCCGTGCCAATTAGGAGCAAAATCGGCATTCTGCCCTCGAGTGCAAACTCGAGCTGGTGTTGTACCAGGGATTGTATTGGTAAATGCGATTGCTCATAGCCGATATTTTATCATCTAAGCATTGGCTCTAGAAGCGAAGTAAACGGTTTTGAGTATGATACAACCCGATAAGGGACCAAATCCCTCGTAGGAATCGACTCAACGTAATGTGACGTACATGGGCTTCAATCGGCTGAACAATCGATTTAGGGTACAGGTAGAATGGAGAAAATGGAGGTAAACTATGTTGGGTGTCCAACTTGAAACAATCTGTGTAGGGATGGTAATGAGTATTCCCATTCGCACCAGGATCCCGTTGTAAGACCACGGTCGGTTGCGCTGATGCCATAGTAGGAGTACTAGCCAATGGCTTTGGATCAACCATTGGCTTTATGTTTTGAGCGTTCTAGGCTATGGGGTAGACTGGATATGTTGGCAGGGACTGCAAGGGATTGAGCAAAGTTCCAGTCAACACTAGCCCTCGTGCAACTTCCTTGATGCTGTTGGTTATCATCGGCTTAAGGATGGTTACTAAAACCGACGACTAGTTGACAAGAGCATAATGTATAGATTGATTAATCATATCCGATAATTCCACCTGAATGGGCATATATTGGCTTACCTGTGCGTTCTCAACAGTGCCCAAAGTTTCTTTGTTGCCAAAATTGATCGTCGGCAACACGATTTTTTACGTGATTCCGCGTCACATCTTTTGATAACAGCCAAGCATCATCTGCTTAAACGCATCCTTCTGATCTTCAATCTCTTGTCGCTGCTCAAGCGTCAAATCGACCAATGTGAGGATAATTATCGCCTCAGGATTGACATTGGACAAAGGGATTGATTTCCCGGTAGAAGACATCGTCGTTTGATTGTGTCCCACTGGACGTGCCAAAAGTGTGTTGACACCAAAAAAACATGATGAAGGGTTGATCAGCAATCAACACACACAAACACCGGTTTTAATATTAGGTGTGGGCATGCCAGCCGACTTGATCCTGCAATCGGCAAGAAGAAGATTTTAATTCAATTGGCCTTTAAGCCAATATATGTTTAACAACGATCCAATCTAATCAGTCATTTGAGCCAATTAGGCAAAAGTAACCGATAGGTCGAATCAACCTGATTTAGTTGAATAGATAAAGATAAAGGTAGATTTTTCCCAAAAAGACGATGCGCGACAAGATCAGAGAAAAAGCAGATCTGGGTAGCGTAAGTCCACAAAATCAATAATCGGCAATGCGCAAATTTACTGATTAGAAGAATTGCAGAGGAAGGATTACAAAGCTAAAGTTTCTACTCCTAGTCGATGAAAAGTAAGAAAAAAGTAAAGCGAATTGGTTGACTGGTTGTCTGTGTGTTTCACCTTGCTATCGATCCTTTTATAGCGTTTAGTTAGGTTGATTGTATCCTTCTCCAACTCTTGTAGAAATGCGTATCGGCCTTATTCTCCAAAAACAAACTTTTTCCTAAACCGATCATTAGTCTTCACATCTATATTTTCATCTTTCCAAATTGGCTACAACTACCAAATCTGTTTGATTAGCCAAGAGTACCAAATCTTGGTGTCAACAAGTTGTTTAGTGGCTGAATTAAATTATTTCAATAACTAGAGAAAGCTAGATAATTTCCTATGTATTTCAGAAAACCATGTTTTACATTATTTGGAGTTGTATAAAAATAGTTATGAGGTTTTGAAGTCTAATGTCCAGTGAGGCAACAGATTGGTTTTCAGGGTAGGAAACAAAAGGCTAGGTGGTTTAATTGAAAAAGTTGGTTAGCTAGAAATTTGTGGGTAATCCTCTATAGCTTTCATAAAGTTTATGGTTTCCTTTGTTTGGGCATTTGAGATAAAAGTTATGGTCTTCCTACCGCTAGGACAGCAAGGGGTCATTTGGGTGTCGAGAAGGAAAGTTTAACCCGGGGTTTGGCGTGTAATTGAGATATTATTTTATATGATGTATGTACTACTATGACATGTTTTCAAGGAGGTTTGTTTGCTGTAGGAGGTGTGACTTCGGATGTGGACTCAAGTTCACGCCACACCGCTTCGCGTGGTAAAGAGGCAAGTATATGTGCAATTGAGGATGGTTTGTGATGAGATGTGGTGTTTATTATTAAATTTGCTACCATGATGATGTATATGAATTATTTCAATCATTGGAATTATTTGTGCTCCAATCTTGATATGATGAGAATGAATTCATATTGTGAATGGCCATTCGGTAATGTTAATACATGGCAAATGAACAATTGAAAGAAAATATTGCATCATTTGCATACATATCATAAAAAGACCTGACGAGCCAGGTCGGTGAGAAAGGCATATAAGGTCATATGACTAATCCTAAGTGCTCTTGAGTAAGAGTGTAAGACCTACCTCATATTCCCATCCACAGGATGGATGGGAGTGAGACCTACGAGTAGGCCCCTCCACAGGGATGGAAAGGAATGAAAGGGTGCAACACCGACGGGTGTCCACTCAAGCTATGCCGGTATAAGTTATGAAAAGATGCATTTGAGCATGAATCATTACATCATTGAATAAAAGGAGTGTTAATTGTTATGTTGCATTACTTGTATGGATAGTGTTGTATATGGTATCTTACTCGTAGAGTTACTACATGTCTCATTTCTCTTATATGATATACTTTGCTGAGTTTTGAACTCATGCTTATTTGTTTAATATTTTTTGTACTACGAGATCAACATGATAGGATGGGGAGTAGCACAAACACGTCACATCTCACTACTTTGCTATCATGATGTTATTTAGCACTTTGAACATGCTTAGCTAATGAATGAATAGATAGTCTCAATCATGAAAAACTTTAGTGGATACGAAGGTGTAAGGATTTAAACTGTTTGGATAAGTTATGTTTGTGGCTTATTATTATAATTTATGTATGTGCTCCATTTGGTGGTTTTGTCAAAGGTAAGTGAAAGTTAAGATTGTTTCTAGACGTGTGCACGTACTCTGGGGTGCATGGGTCCAAGTTAGTTTAGTGTTGCTATTACGATTGTTGAAGTTGTTATTATTCTTATTTTCATGCCTCGCTTATACTATGGTTGTTGTTTGAGGTCTAAATGTAAAGTAGGTGCTTGCTGAAATTAGTGTCTAAATTGGCTAATGGTTATTGTTGTCATGATGTTCTATGTCATTTCTTGTTGTAATTGCCTATTTAGTTGTTAGATATGCATATGTTGGTAACATTCAGGGCACAAGGATTGCTGGGGTGTTACATTCGTGCTGGGCCGACCCAGGTATGGACCTATTGGTCATGCCGTGCCGTGCTGTACCGCCCATTGTGCACGACCCATCATTTGTACTGTCTTGGCCCTACCTAGGGATGTGATCGGATCGGATACGGTCGAATATCGTTCTATTCATATCCGTATCCGTATTTTTTATCGAATACAGAATCGAATACGAATAGTGTCGAATACAGAATCGAATACAAATTATACAGGATAATATCGGTTACGAATACAGATCGAATACGGATCGGAATCAACATGGATACGAATAATATTAGTCGGATATTTTAAAATCCAATTTCAGTTTTTTTCCAAAATCGGTCCAAATTTAAATTCAAAATTCCAAAAGAAATATATTTGTATGTCTTTTTTTGCCTTTTATCCCTAGCTTGTCATACATGTGACTCTGTGGGTAACAATGTACCCCATTGCAATAATTGAACCAAATAATTTGCAGCTGGCATATGCTGCTGAATCCTAAGTAGCCCTCTTGAAACGCCACTTGCCAATTTCTGTACCACCTTTACCCAAATATCTCCAAATTAGCATCTAGCACATATGAACACATTATATCTTGTCATCCAATGCAGACCCCAGTCTCAAAGCGATGAAACATGTTAAATTGTTAATGTGTTATTCTGAAACGTGTTATTCGGATAATATCCGTATGTCATATTCGGATATTATCCGAACAAAAACTCGGATATTTCGTATCCATCGGATAATCAGTGTTCCATATCCGTATCCGTATCCATGTAAATTATCTGTATCCATATCCTTATCTGAGAAATCAACTGGATATCTGTGAAACTATCCAAATCATCATCCAAATCAATTCGGTCGGTCGGTCGGTCGGAAAATATCCGTACCAGTTCCATCCCTAGCCCTACCCAAAGACATATGTGTCGTGTTGTGCTTCGGATCATCATGGGCTGGTTGTGCCTAAAAAGGCACAACCCATAGCCCAAATCTAAGTACAAGCCAAACAAATCCCGTGTAATAACCTTTTGACTTTTTAAGTAAATAAGATATTATTTTGATCACTAATAATTATCATCATATATTCAGAAAAAGTTTTAAAAGTGCAATATTATGAAACTAATATTTATGAAAAAATTATTTTTATTTTTCCAAACTACATATTTTAGATGATATCTTTGTTCAAATTTTATATGGTTTGACTATAGATATTTTGTTACATCACTCTTATTTCTAACCAAATATGGTATAAAACAAGGTAATCATGTATACCCAGCTATCGAATATGCATGGACCTATGGATAGGCCAATGGTTTATGGGTGGGAGTGAGGGTGTGTGTTCCCCACACGGGTATGATCCCTAGGATCGACATGGTGTGCCGGTGTGTGCGTTTAGGGGAAAGCACGTGCTCACACTCCGTAAGGCCGTAGAGCCTTCACAAAAATTTCTAGCTTGTGACCTTGTGTAATAAACATGCACGTGTGTGTATGCATATGTAACATGAGGATGGACACCATGCTGTAATATCTTGTGATCATGCTCAAGCCCTGCGACATGCAATGAGAGTTCCCTGGCAGCTCCCCTCTAAAGATCACCTATGTTACACTGGGCCAGATTGGCTACTTCTGATTTTGGATATGCTTCCTGGAGATGAGAGTTGCAAGCTTGTCCTACTTCTCTGGCATACTTGGCAAATCGTAATAACATCTCTCATGCTAGCGGGTCTGTCTCCATTGTGGGATCAGTAAAATTCCTTGACGAGTATTGGTGTACACTGTTATCTATCTGACTGACACTTTGGAGATCTAGACATGAAAGGAAAAAAAAAAACGTTGGGCCTACAACACCCCCTATTGGTTCTGTGAAGCAGAGGAAGCTGGTGAAGTGGATTCCACCAAAGCAGGGCTAGGTGAAACTCAATGTAGATGGAGCCTTCTTTTAATCTTCAAAAGATGGTGGCATTGGTGTGGTAGTTAGAGATGGAGTTGGGAGGACTTTGCTAACATCTTGGTGCTACCTTCATTGTGCCTCTATTGCAGAGGAGGTTGAAATCCTTGCATGTCTTGAAGGTTTTTGCCTTGCTGCAGAATGGGTTCGTTGTCCGGCAGTGCTGGAATCAGACTGCGGTGCTGCGGTTAATATATCCTTAATCGACCGAATAGTCATTGTTCAAGGTTCCGGTTCTTAGCCTACAAAGCTCTGGAGTTCGTTGGACAAGTTCAGACCTTTGCTGTTAGGCACGTGAAAAGGGTGCAAAATGTAGTTGCACATGAGCTCGCACAATTAGCGAAACGATTGCGCTATAGCACTGTATGGCGTCAGTTTTATCCTACCTGTGTTGGAGTATTTTATTGCTCAAGATTGTAACGCAATTGTTGAGTAATCAATAAAGCTCTCGTTTCCAAAAAAAAAACATGTGGGGTATGTATTCTCCCTGTACTCTTAAAAAAATACACATGGACCAGTCAAGCCAGCAGACCCAAGGTTTAGCGCCACTCTGGTCGAGTCGAACCAGGACCGGCACGTAGAGCGCAAATGACCAATCTCAACTAGTCGCGCGCGTCAAGAGTCGCAGACTCGCAGCGCACCAGGGTATAGGTTTTCTTTCCTCAGAACTCAGAAGGATGACTCATTTCTCGGAAGGATGACTCAGCCAGTGGAAGGTTTAGCTGGGAAAAAAACCAAAACAACCAAAGCTAACGCCTGCACTGGCCCCCAAACCACCAGTACCACCACCAGTTCACCTTTTCGAAATCAACTAGAAAATCGATCCTAGCCTGAAACCGATTTTCTCCAAAAATCTTAGAAAATCGCCAAAAACCGTATGGTTTCGAAATCCAATTTTTTAGAGAAAAAATTCAAAAAAATCCGGTAATCGCGATATTTTGACCAGCCAATTGAATGTTTCTCGGAGCCGATTTTTTCTCTCGATTTTCACCGATTATATCGATATTTACAACGTATAATTTTTTTTGAATTTAACTGATTTTTTGATCAATTTCTAATACTTACCTCACCGACAAAATCGATAATCATAATTTTTGCATAATTTTTCACGATAAGGTGAACAATGACGCACCCAAGGGACGCGCCTACGGCACTTTAGCAGTCGGTCTTTTGGGGCCGGGCGGCCGAGGACCGAAACCGGAACAAAGTCTAGTCGGCAAGTTTGACGTCTGACGCGCCCGATCGATTTCTCCCCTTTCCGACGTCCTCTCGCGGAATTTATGTGACGGTGAGAACAGAACAAAATCTAACGATAAATTGGAAAGGGACGGTCGCCGGCAGGCACGCAGGCTTATCGCCTCACCAGCGTCGCGCGGAACCTACCCTTGTCACGGCTGGCGGCCATAAAGCGCCGGTCAAATTCCATCCATCGCTGCCACGCCGCCATCGGTGCAAAAGAAGCCAACGTCGACGAGAGCTGGGGATGGGATCCTTTACGGCCGGCAACCTAAGCAACCAGGATAGTGCTTCAGCTATATGTGTGGCCATAGATACAAATGGCTGCTAGCTGCTAATTCAGGAGGGACAAATCATAAACGGCACTCTAATTCGAGTGTTGTTCTGGTCCGCTGCTAAGACGATGGCTGCTGCACTGCTGCATGCCGCAGTCTCGTCCGTGTGGGCATTTGAGGTGTCCAAGTGTGTAAACTAGTTACATGTCCGTGCATTGCTACGAAAAACAAAATTGATAACGAAAAATAAAGATTAAAAAATAAAAAAAAATTATTTCACAAAATCAAACATCTATCTTTAACGCTTCGTTTCTTGCGAAAGCTGGCTAATTAAAGCAACGCTTCGTTTCTTGCGTAGGGCAATTAAGCAGGGCAATTAAGCTGCAATTAATGACGTGGGAAGAACGGACCACTGCCACCAAGTACTGCTTTAGAATAGTAGAGATACTTGGGGTTTAACCGAAACATTTTGCCTCATATGTATGAGATTAAGTGACACGTAGATGTCTCAAATGAAATATTTATCATCTTCTGAATAATATTCCAATTTACTTTTTAGAAGAAAATGATAATTGCAATTTTTATTTCTACAGTTTTTTTTTTTTTTTTTGCAATTTGCCTAAGAGCTATGACATTCACTATAGAAGAAAAAACAATACACGACCTATATACGCAAACGCGCACACACTACACGCATGCACACCCACGGAGCACTCACCTCATGTGCGCCCGCGTCGAGCCCGTGGCTCGAATCCGGATGGACTGAGTGCGCGCTACACACTCCAGCCAATCGAGTAAGAGCTTGACGCTTTCTACAAATATTTGATTGATTTAAAATTGCAAAGATGATCCCCGAACAAAAATACCCCCTAGAAAGCCCAAAAAATGATCAGTATTTTCATAAGAAAAAACATTCTTAAATTTTCAGCTGTTTACATATACATCGGGATCTCAATTGGCAAATGTTAAAATATGCACGGTTTAATTGGTGAAAAAAACATTACAGCCTTCTAAAGCCGGTTTAGTTATGCCTGAACCGCATAAAATCCATTTGACCTTTGGGCGATCCCACCAAGATAGTACTTTTATCTGGTCATAATATCTATACCTCTGCTCCAAGGAGGAGACCTTTGCCCAGGGTTCACAAAACCGACGAAAACCGCTCGAAAATCGCGGTTTTCGACCGTATCGAGCCGGTTCGAAATCCTAAACCGGTCGGTAAACCGATTCAATTAAAAAAATAATTCAAAAAATTTGAAAAAATTTATGCGATGTAAACCGATCAAAAACCGGTGAAAACCGAGCGATTTTTCGAAAAAACCGACGAAAATCGCTCCAAAAACCGATCGCCTAAAACGTTCAACTCGCCGATCGGTTTTTCGAGAAAACCGACCGGTTTTTCGAGAAAACCGACCGGTTTTCGAGAAAACCGAATGGTTTTCGTTTTTTTAAAATTTGTTTTGAATGTTTTTTGTTCAAATGCTCGGTTTTGAAACTCTTCGGTTTCAAATGATTTTCGAGCGGTTTTTGGCTCGATATTTTCGAATTTCCAATTTCGGTTTTCCATCGGTTTTTTCGGTTTCGGTTTTGTTAACCCTGCCTTTGCCCTTTCCGAGTCCAATTGGCGTAATCAACATTCCCACTAATACTACTACTATAGCAGTACCAGTAGATATTAATTAGGCTTGTTCGTTCCAAGGTGCCACATTTTTGGCTCCTTGATTTTTTTTTTCCCTGCATACCCTTGTGAACACAGGGAAAAAGATACAAAAAGTTGAGCCGAAAGAAACACGGCAGAATCGTTTTGCCTCCTTTATGCTGCGCGTTCCTTTCTCATGCAACCCCTCCGATGCTTTAAAAATTGTAAATGTAACCCTCGTGGACTTGCCGTTTCTTGTGTGATCATACCTGGGGAGCGTATACTTGACAAGATATCATACTGCATGCTAGGGAAGCTATATGCAAGGTTTTACATTTCTTTTTCGGACCATAATCTCGAGGGTGGCCGAAATTCAAAATTTTGACGAGATTTTGGAATTTCAGACAAGATATGGCTGAAATTCAAAAATTAATTTTTAAATTCGGTATTTTTGAGTCCGACAAAACCGAAATTTTAGCAAAATTG
The DNA here is from genome assembly GCA_036346355.1 of Rhipidocladum racemiflorum. Lineage (NCBI taxonomy): Eukaryota > Viridiplantae > Streptophyta > Magnoliopsida > Poales > Poaceae > Rhipidocladum > Rhipidocladum racemiflorum. The sequence continues at coordinate 31,604,466 of CM070589.1, forward strand.
ACCGAAATTTTGGTCATTTTTAACACTATGTGAAATGGTCTCCTAGGCCAAAAAAATCATACAGGCACTTATCTACATTTTCTATCTGTTTAAGTGTAAAATACTAAATATTTACACATAAAATACCTTAAATACTAAATATTTGCATATAAAATACATCTCTTTAGAGAGTGAATGGCTCCCATCATTGAAGAACCGTTTACTGTGTCATGACGCTATCTCATCCCCACAGTGGGATCCTCGGATAGAGTACATGAATTATCTGTCCAACAATGAGAAGTGATCATGGTATAACATAGATGAAAGGGTCTTGAGGGGTTCATTGACATTTCAGAGCAGGGTTAACCATTTCATTGTGACTTCGTTTTTTGCTCTGCTGGTGGTAGGGAAATTCTCGAAATTTCATTCGAAATTCGAGAAAAATCGAAAGGTGTCAAAAGTTAAACTAATTTGAAAACTAGTCAAATAGATGAGCAAAATCGAATGAAAATGTCGAAGTTCGCTTCAAAATATGATTGCTTTTCTCTTGAAAATCAGCGACAACGAAAAGATCGAATTTCTCTCCAAAAGATGATTGATTTTCTTGAAAATCGGCGACAGGTGAAATAATTGAGAAAAAATGTAAAAAAAGATTAAAAAATTGCAAAAAAAATATTTTAAAAATTATAAAAGACCATTAAAGTCTCAAAAATAGGAAACATGTTATAAATATATTAAAAAAATGGAAACACAAAAAAAAAATTGGCATAATCTTTCGTAAATATGGAAAAAATTTAGCATGATCTTTTCTATATTTAAGATAATTGCAAGTTGTCACATATCAATACAAGTGCAAAAATAGGCATTCACATAATCACATACAAATACCATTCAAATAATTGGATCACTTACTAATATTTACTATCTTATAGGGGAAGGACTTCCGGCCTCCTCGGCTGTGCCACGTCGGCCTTCTTCGCGCGGACAACCTCGACTTTTCGTGTTTTTGCGTGCGTCTCCGCGTTGCCCAGGCCCTTGCCTTTCTCGGTTCGGTGCCCAGCTGCTCAGCGCGTGTCCCCATCGCCGCCCGATAAAGCGTCGTCGATTTGCTCCTCACGGAGCTCTCGAGTATCATTTAAAGATTAGCCATCCATAAGGAAATCAATCAATATAATTGGATCACTTACTAACAGTCATATCATATTATTAATAGACACATCAAATAATAATAGATGGATAAGGATATTGCTACTAAAAATACTTGAACAAATATTGCTACTAAAAATACTTCTAGTTTTTTTTTTGCCTTTTCTATTATCTACATTTTGAATGGCTCAAAAACATCTCTAACTTCATTTTTTTCAAAAAAATATTCACATCAGAGATCATAAGGCTATTAATACTAATTATAGGAAAATTTTGGATAAATTTTATAAAAAAAAATTGAATTTGAATTTAAGCGAAAAACCGAATGAAATTCTTTTTCGATGGGAGTGAAATGGACGAGATTCATGAAATTCGTCGAAATTTGAACGAAAAGCTGAACCTGTCCGAGAGAGCAGACCAAGAATTAGAATTAAGCCATCCAGTCTGTAGACCAACAATGTCGATCAATAAGTGTTCACTGTACACATCATGTTTTCTAGGGGTGAAAACGGGTCGGATACAGGCGGGTAATAGGTCATCCCATATCCTACCCTAATATTTTTTTCTCGGATACGGGACGGGTACGGGTAATGAAAATACAGGGCGAATGCAGAATGCGGATACGAGTATTCTGAGCGGGTTAACAACGAATCTAGGGTATTAACGGCGGGTAAAGCAGTATCGGATATTTTGTCGGATAGTACACGAAATAGGTAGAATGAGAACAAGTGATGAAACATATAGTTCAATAATCATGTAGTTCAACATATAGCAGTCCAAGTAAAATATAATCCAACATAGAGTTCAACAAGACGCATAGAGTCCAATTAATACATAACCCAACATGACGCATAGAGTCCAACAAGACTCATAGAGTCCAACAAAGACGCATAGAGTCCAACATAGTCCAACACATAGATTAAAAATTACACATATAGTCCAACACATAGTGACAAATAGAGTTTACTTAACATAAATGAACACACAAAACAAGGATCATCATGCATGCATCAAGATATCAAGTTTCATGAATGTCCTCCATGTCCAAAGCAAAAAAGATAATCGGTGCAGAAAATGCAAAAGATCGGTGCCGTGCCGACCCGTTTATCTCGGATAGTATCGGGTATTGCTCATCCGTATCCTACCCGTACCCGTATGCATCGATCGGTGCGATGCGGTACTACCCGTTTATTTTCGGTACGGGTATTACCCGTCTGTTTCGGATAGTTTTCCTTAAAATACGGATACGGCTCGGGAATTACCCGACCCGTTTTCACCCCTAATGTTTTCTTGCCAAACACACCATAACCCATTTTCTTGCAATTAAAAAACGGAAAACTAGTATAGTCTAAAAGGTTCGACAAAGATCAGATGCCTCATCCCGATGTTCAGTAAGTTGACAATTGCAATTTGGAAATGCATTGAACTGATATTGCCTTATGTACCATGTACGCAAATTATCGTCTAAGCTAAAACCAAACCCCTCTGCGTCTGGATACGGGCTTTTCAATGTTCAGAGGAACATCAGGCTTCGAAGCAAGATAGTCTGGCCTTGCTTTGCGCCGGTTGGTCGGTTGGTCTCACTTCTCATTTTTCCTGCTTCTCGAGCAGAAGCATGTGGACCAGGGTTGACAAAACCGTTTCGAGGTGGAAAATCGAACCCAGCTCGGCTTCGGTTTTTCGCGAAAATCGGTCGAAAATCTTCAAAAACCGAAGATGTTCGAAACCGAGCGTTTGAACAAAAAAAATTCAAATCAGATTTTAAAAAAACAAAAACCGGTCGGTTTTCTCGAAAAACCGCTCGACGAGTTGGATCTTTTGGGCGATCGGTTTCTTGAGCGGTTTTCGTCGGTTTTCTCGAAAAACCGCTCGGTTTTCACCGGTTTTCGATCGGTTTTCATCGCATAAATTTTTTCAAATTTTTGAAATTTTTTTATTTTTTTTTTTGAATTGAACCGGTTTACCGACCAGTTTATAATTTCAAACCGGCTCGATACGGTCGAAAACCGCGATTTTCGATCGGTTTTCGACGGTTTTGCGAACCCTGATGTGGACTGCTTGGCAGTGATTCTAATCCATAAGTGGGATTTCGCCAAGAATAGCTTGATGGAGAGAAGCAAGGCTGCTCCCCATGATGTTCTCTTCCCAGTGGCATTACTTCGTCAGATGTATGCGATCTGAGGCCAGTAACACAACTCCATTTTGAAGACTGATCATTTCATAATCCTAAGAAGCAAGAAAAAGAAAACTTACATAAACAGATAATTGATCATATTGCAACTTCGTTTGTAAAGCAAAATAGCTCAATTGGCATCAATATGCATCAAGCCCTCAGCAGCCTTCCCATTTTGTTTATCCAATGCATCAAACACCCTCAAGTAAAATTATACCTATGTCCTCGTGAGCCCTTCCGGTATCTCCAGCAAAAGTAAAATATACCCAATAATATTCAAGTGATATTAGCAAGGAGTTATGCCGAAGTTAAAAGGAAAAAAGAAAACTAGCAAATGGACCTGTACTCGGGAATACATTTGTATGTATATATATTTTTTTTACAAAAGTCTAGCAAATGGACCTGTACTCGGGAATACATTTGTATATGTATTTTTTTTTACAAAAGTTTCATATGTATTTCTCATAAAAGACATTACAATTCTTCACAAAAAAAAATTGGTGCTAAATCCGGTCCTAAAAACATGAAAACCAGACAAATTTGTAGTAATTTCGGTAAAAAAAAGCCGAAATCTCGTTGAAATTCACTGTAGAAATTTGAAAAATTTTCAAATATTTTATCATGCTGATATTTTGAACCCTAGCTATATTTGTGCCCATATTTATGATAACATTTTATTGTAAATTAATACAAAGTTTTGTCGGTTAAGATACCGATATCAATTCTTATAGATATCAGTGTTGTGAAAAATGGTATACGCTTGATGGACGGACGTGGTACCGCTAAGCGATTAATTGCAATACGGCCAATTAATCATAATTTAATGAATGATTATGGGTTCTTATTAATATATTTACTTACATTTAGAATTAATTAGTTACTTACATTTAGAATTAATTAGAAATATTTTAGTTATCCAAAGTTATTGTAAATTATCACTCTAAAACATATTTTACATTTCATTACTTATATTCATCCAAAATTGCATACTATGAACACTACGATACAATATTATAAACTAATTTATCATACTTAGCGAATAAAAATAAGCCATTTTGGTGATTAAACGGGAAAAACGGATAATTAATCGAAAAACGGCCAATTAATTAGATTATACAATCAATTAATCGTTCGACTATGTTAATTACACTTCAACTAAACTATTTGTTATGGTTTAGTCACTGTAGTAGACTGTTTTTCACAACAGTGATATATGTGTGTGTTAATAAATGCGTATGTAACCGCCTTCTACCGTGCCGCTGCCATAAAAATGCCCAAACTTCTTGTAGCACGTCACTGATGTTGTCTTTGCCGTCGATTAGATTTCCATTGGGGCTACCACCTTTCACAACGTTGAGTGCACAATCTCGCCTTCTCTTTTGGTACTCTATCTTTGTTAACCGATTCATCGTCTTCTCCTCCACCGGTGGCCCACCACCGTACTATCACCACACCTGCTTGGATTTTTAAGATTTGAGGTTCAGTGAACTCTAGCAAGGTTCAGTTCGTGCAAAGGTGGCTGATTCAAGAAAGGTAATTGCCCATTATCACTTTATATAAAAATTCCTGACTTCCATGTTATTCAGATCTAGAGCTATATATTGGGTTTCGAATTTTACTCTTGTGATATTCCAGTACTGTATGACTGTGAGAATATAATCAAGTTTAGTATAATATACCACAGGCGTGTTCGGTTGCCCGCATAAGTTTAGGTCTCCATGCTGCAAATATGTCAGAAATTCCATTTCGGTCATCACATAATACCCGTGCGCACGTTTCCTTGGCTGCGCCAATGCCAAAAAGCACGAGGTCGTTTGCGCAAAACCTCCCCCAGCATACAACTTTGTCTCGGCTCCGGCTCCCGTCGACATTCACACAGGGCTTGCAAGCAGAAAGGAAGGAGAGAAAGAAGGAAGATGAAAAAGAAAAAACAACCCTTAGGATTCTAAGGAAAAGTTGTTACACGAGCTCCATTTCAAACACTTTTATACGCTACCACCACCCTCCTTCACCTCAGTTCCGGCTTTAAAATTCGTTCCTTAGCTTGGGGGATTTGGTGCATGCCGATGCAGCAGCGATCAAGGGTGGTGCATCCTACCAGTTCCTCTATGCCCAAGAAAAGGATGGCACTTTAACCCTTGCTTATGTCCATCTCATCTCATCTCATCTTACCTCCCCTTTTGATCACATATAAATACTACTTACGTGTGTGTTGGTGCCATGGAAAGGGAGGTCAGAAGTGGCCTTGTTTGACACACGAGAGAGAGAGAGAGAGAGAGAGAGAGAGAGGTTTGGCTGGCTTCTAGAGATGTTTGAATGAGAAAGAGGGAGGCCACGTTTGGAAGACGGAGTTAATGGTGAGAGAGACCGAAGGGAGGTGTTAGTTTGGAGAAGGGTGCAGTCTCTGTTGGTCTTCTTGTGGCTGCTTCAAGAAGTTATAAGGTGTGGCAAGAAGAGAGCAGAAGCAGGAGGCGGAATAGGAGGAGCTCCGTTTGCATGGGATAAGGAGATAGGTTTGCATTAGGTGAGTCTGTGATTCTTTTTTTCTTTTTTGATTCCTCTTTGGGGCTTTGCATTCTGAATTTCAGTGTGCTCTGTTCTGTTCTTGAAGTTTCAAGAACTGGAGTTCGTCGTTGGTGATTGCAATTTCTTAATCTATTTGATGCATGATTTGGAAAATTTATTCAATATTTGGCCCGACAAATTTAGGAGATGCTTAGATAAGATTATTTACGCCCTAGTGGTTTCTGTTTCGATTCAAAGAGTTGCCACGCGAGAAGAGTTTTACATGGTTATGTGAAGTGATAAAAACTGAATTGCTTGTGATCAGAGTCGTGTATCACCCCTTGCTTTGCATTTCTTGGTTGCTTCTCGGAAGAATGATTTCCCAATCAACTGTAAGAAGAACTTCAATAGCTTGCCCAGGTTTGATACGGTGCTTTGTTTCTCCCCTTTCTTCAAGTTTTCCAATAAAAACAAAACTCAGTCAACCCAGACATTGATAGTTCGCTGAAACCTGCCTGTCATTCATTCTGAATTTTCAACATTAGCATGTCAATAGTCATATTTCCAATATTCAATGTCACCAAGAAGTCTGAGTTGGTGTTCAAATAACACTGCCAATCTTACCGTATTTGACGGAGTTAAATTCCCGCCGTGTATTCTTTGTCTAGAAGAACTGCAGAGGGCACTGACTCACAACTGGTAAGGTTAGGCATGGAAGCAAAGTCAGATGTTCATAATGTGATCAGGAAATCAAGTCATCTTTCTGAAAGTTAGTCTGAAGCGACGGTAGATTACATTTCTTCAGATGTTAGGCAGAAGAAACTGACATGCAGTTTGGCCTAACCAAACTGGAAATTTCACATAACATGGAAAGTATGAAATGGCAGGTTGATCTGTACATTCTCTTACTACAGTTATGTATCAGTATTTCAGTAACTGGAATCCAGTTGATGGGCTAGCACATGCAAAAATACTGCTCTGCAAATCGATAGCTTTTGGATTCTTCTATTCTTTTGTATGTCTGGATTGAGATTGGAGAGTAATGTTTGGAGCTTTTCTAATGGCAGCTTACTGATATGGAATCGAGGGGATTGGACCAGTTATTGTTTCTGGTTTGCTGCTTTGCAGCAATCACATGCTGTTTACACGTACAAGCCCAGGCCCAAACCACCCTACAACACCTCAAAAGCTCACAGCACAATGGAGCAGGTGAGTAATCCTGATCTATCACCTCGTAAAGCTTGCGTCTTTCACTTTTTTTAGTAATGCACATCAAGTTTAGTTAAAATGGAGACGTGTAGAGAGATAAGTAAAGCAACAGAAATGAGAAATTTTACGGTGGATTATACTTGTAGTATAAAATGTGTAGTAGAAATTACATCTAACCGTTGATTTATTAAGGGTGTTTCTACTACTCTACTACCAGGTGTAGTATAAGTAAACTCTAGTTAATCTTATCTACTGGATCGAAAAGAATGAACGGTTCATATTCAATTTAGTGTACCGTAAAAGAGCTCACAGAAATATCCTGAAGAAACTGTTCTAGTTGAACTTGTGCCTGTCTGTAGTATATTATTCCTTTAGTATATTTTTTTCTGTTCTAGTAACCTAGTTGACATTGTGCTTGTCTGTAGTATATTCTTGCTTGTGAATGGTAGCTGACCCTTGTTCCTGTGTTGATTAGTTAGCAGGATTCTGTCGGAGATGCAAAATAGATCGGATAGCGTTCTTTCAAGAAGAACGAGAAGAATCGATCCTCTTGATGGCCTAAGGAAGTATGAGGGAGGATACAATATCACAAACAAGCATTACTGGAGTGTAAGTTCTCTGCTTCTCTGAATGAAGTTTGCAGAGTCGTCCGAATACATGAAAAATCAGTTCTTAGCCTTAAATTGCATTCAATTGTGAAGAAATGACTTGATACATTTATTTAAATTAGATTAGATGAAGTTAACTGAATAGCATGAGGGAGAGAAAGCATACATACATATGCACATGAGGATTAAAACTGATTGTCGTTGTGTTTACCTTTTTCAGTCGACCATATTTACAGGTAGAGCTGGATACGTCATTGCAGCATTATGGCTTATCGGTGGTATTGTTTTGATGGGTGTTCTACTGATTTCGAAGATTTTCTTCACCAAAAAGAACGAAAAATACAGTGTCATCGACTATTTCCTTGAGAGATACCAGCTTTGGTCTATGATACTTTTCATTCTTCTTGGAATTTTTGTCATGTAAGTTAATAAACTTAACAATAATTCACTAATTTTCATCTGCAACTGTTGCCAATCTGGTGACGTTTGTAGCAATGCAGTTAGTAATCTACTAACGCATATTATGTTCAGAGTTGCATCAGCAGTTGCACTCCTTGGCACTGTAAGATTCCATTCAAGAGCAGAATCCGTCAAAGAGATCATTGGGAAAACTGCACTTGAGGCGACAGCGACGATCTACAACATAACAGGAGCCATCGAGATGATGCAAAACACATCAAAGCTATACGACAATAGCAGTCAAGCTTTTGATCATCTGAACTCCACTGTAGAGGCACTCAACTCTGAAGCCGTGGAGATTCAGGCGAAGGCGGAGAAGAACATGCGCTTGGTCACGAAAGGCATCAGAATACTGTAAGAACTTATCACTAAGTGTACATGATTGACAGATTAGTAGTATCGGGATACCTCTTAATTATTTTGGGAACTGACACAGCTATCAATTTTCAGAGAAGTTGTGACCATTTTAACTGTGACACTGAATCTTGTCGCGGTTCTTGCATTGCTGGGTAAGTGAACATAATGCAATTTTTCTGAATATGCAAATGTATCTTAGTTACACCTGAAATTTAAATTAACACGTTGTTTTTTGTTGCAGTGGGAAGACCTCTAAGGCTACAGAAACTGTACTACTTGTGAGTATCCTTCAGTCACCCATCTGAAGCTACAAAACCTATGAATTTCAGTTCTTATGGCATGATAATCACAAGAAACTGTATACAATAGGTGCATATCCTTCTGCTGGATACTGACAGCCCTTCTCTGGATGTACTTCGGCTTGTACTACTTCCTCGACAAGTTCGCCGGCGACACATGCGTCGCCCTCGACGAGTACCAGCTGAACCCCCAGAACAGCACGCTGGGCACCATCATACCATGCAGCGAGAAGCTCTCCGGCAACGTGATCCTGCACGATGTTGGTTCAAGCATCCATGACATCATAGACCAGGTGACAAACAAACACACATACTGTAGCACATCTGAAGCAGCATTCAGAAGTAGGAGATGCAGAATTGTTATCATCAAGATTGTTTATGAATTCTGATTGCAACATTTTTCAGGTGAATTCGAACATTTATACCATAAAATCGGAGTACTCCGTGAAGCAGCTGGACTACATCTGCAACCCATTCACCGGGCCGCCGGAGTACCTGTACCGGCCGGAGAACTGCCCTTCCGGCGCCGCCACCATCGGTGACATCCCTAAGGTAAACACAAGCTTCATCGTAACAACTGCTTCAAAGATTCTGAAAAAGAAAGCCAATCCTTACATGACATTGCCTCTTCTTCTTCTGAAGATCCTGAGGAGGCTCACGTGCTCGGACTTCGGCGGCGGCGCGAACTGCGCCCCGGCCGAGCTCTCTTCGGCGATCGACTACGACAAGGTGCAGACGTACACCAGCTCCATCCAGAACGTGCTGGACATCTTCCCGGGCACGGAGCGGCTGGTGAGCTGCGAGCTGGTGAAGGCCGGGTTCGCGGACATCCTGGGCAACCAGTGCGCGCCGCTGCGGCGCGGCGCGCGCTCGACGTGGGCCGCGCTAGCCGCGCTGTCGATGGCCACGGCACTTCTCGTGCTCGCCTCGGCGGCCTGTGGCGGTGGCGGTCGGCGCCACGCCGGCGATGACCGCCACTCGGTGAGGCACCTCACCTCGTCGTCCAACTCGGAGATATCGGAGATCGACTCTGCCGAGATGCACGCCAAGAAAGTGAGAGTTAGCATCGGGCCGTGATTGATCGGTTGATCGAGAAAGAGATCAAATTCTTTTGGCTGTATTCTTTGCCATTTTCAGGGGAGAGAGATTGGGAGACTCAAGATATATATACTGCCGGCGGTAGCGACTGATCCAGGAGAGATCGTCCACCGCCGGTGCGCCATTGACGCGAAAATATTTGGTTTGATTTTTGTGGAATGGTCTGGAGAATCCAGCCATGTCATGCATTGTGTTAGGAAAGGAGGGAGGAGAAGTTGATCATTGGATTCTATGAACTGAAAAAGGATAAGAGGTTAATTTTAGTAAAATTCATTCGTTACATGAACTGCAAAAGGATTTATGAGATGGTGAATTATAGTCTAGTTGATTGCATTCTGTACCAGACTAAAGAAGCTCTGTTTAATGGAGCTCTGCAGTTCATTGAAAGTGACATAATTGCACATCGTAAAGATTGGTTAGTGGAACAAACATTCAAGAGAGGTCCTTCTATGCTTTTTCTTTTTATGAGATGGTGAATTATTTCCCCTCCAAATTTTGTGCCGCTGGGACAACCGGTTGGTGCCACTACCAAAGAAGTGTCAGTATAACCCTTGTGCACACCATTCGTTAGAGTATGTTCTATTTTTCAGCATGTTTTTTCTTCAGCGTTAAGTAGATGTGTAGTTGTGGCTAGAAAGTAGGATCTGAGGATCTGAACTCCTGGTAATATCTTGGTTGTTCCAGTTGCTATAAATAAGATAGATACAACAGAAAAGGTGTGGAAGTTGCAGCACCAAAACCTGTCTCTCTCTCTCTCTCTGTTAGAGTTTGTTTTTCCTCGTCAGAATACTTCTTGCTGTTGTTTGCCCGGCAACAGCTCCTGCACAACAACCAGCCCAGTGAGTGATTCCATTCGTGAGTGAGGGATCCCAAACTACATTTGGTATCAGAGCCTTTGGTGTTAAGATTCCTGCGAACATGAACACTCCTGTCGCACGTCCGTCCATCAGCCCGCTACGCAGCAACCGCCGCCGCTCTCCCTCACCGCCGCCGCGCCGAGGTCGCCACCGCAACGCTGGTGGTGGTGATCTCGTGGTGCAGCGAGTGGTCAAGGAAGTAGGCTGGTCGGCGAATTACCCGCAGCTCACAAAGACGAACTACGACGAGTGGAGCCTCCTCATGAAGATAATGCTCCAGGCAAGGGGGCTCTGGGGTGCAATAGAGCACGGAGAGGTCACCTTTCAGGAAGATCGCATGGCAATGGAGGCAATCTGTCGTGCTGTTCCTCCGGACATGATGAAGGCCCTCGCCATCAAACCCAGCGCCACGGAGGCGTAGGACGCCATCAAGTCGATGCGCGTCGGAAGCGAGCGCGTCTACAAGGGGAAGGCACAGCAACTGCGAAAGGAGTTTGAGGGGATCACATTCCGCGATGGCGAGACGGTCAACGACTTTGCGATGCGGCTCACCGGCCTCGTCACCACTCTCGGCACACTGGGAGAGCCAATCGAAGAACATAAGGTAGTAGAGAAATTTTTGCGACTCGTTCCTAGGAAATTTTCGCAAATTGCTCTTTCTATCGAGACGCTGCTCGACATCTCCACGCTGTTGATCGAGGATGTGACTGGGAGGCTCAAGGCTGCTGAAGATCGGTGTATGCTTAATGAAATTCCATCGACTGACGGCAAGCTACTCCTCACTGAGGAGCAGTGGCTTGCCCGTTACAAGGAACGCCAGGCAGGTGAGGGCGGCTCCAAGTCGACCAAGATCAGCATCCCTAGAGGGCGTCGCCGCTCACGTGCGCCACGCAAGAAATTGTCGCAAGGTGGCATTGAGGGCAAGGTCGGGGCGCGCGAACCGGCGCGCAACAAGTGCCGCAATTGCGGCCGTCTTGGCCATTAGGCCAAGGATTGTCGTCAGCCCAAGAAGATGCAGGTGTACCTCAACCAAGGCGAGGAGGAGGACGACAGTCCGGCGCTGATGATGGCTCAGCTGTGCGCGGTCACACACGCGCCGGAGCCAAACCTGGGGCGTGTTCACCTGAATGAACAGCATGCTCAGGTGTTCTTGGGAGACAATGGCAGTGACATCGACACGGAAGCGTGGTACCTTGACACTGGTGCCACCAACCACATGACGGGCTGCCGAGACGTCTTCGCCGAGCTCGACCATGGGATCACCAGGACTGTAAAGTTCGGTGATGGTTCCCTGGTTAAAATCCACGGCTGCAGCACCATTCTTTTCGCCGGCAAGGACAAAGAACACAAGGTACTGACTGGAGTGTACTTTATACCTCGGCTAAAGAACAGGTATAGGGCAGCTGGATGAACTCGGCTCCAAAGTGATGATCGAGGAAGGTGTTCTCCGCATCTGGGACCGTCATCGCCAACTCCTTGTGAAAATTTGCCGCGGCCAGAACAGACTTTACACCGTGCGGCTTAACGTTGCACGCCCTGTCTGCCTGGCTGCACGACGCGAAGATGGCGCCTGGCGGTGGCATGCGCGGTATGGCCACATCAGCTTTGACGCGCTGCGACAAATGGCGCGCCAAGAGATGGTCCGTGGACTACCGGCGCTTGAGCACGTCGACCAATTGTGTGACACCTGCGTCATCGCCAAGCATCGCTGAGCTCCCTTCCCAACAAAGTCGAAGTTCCGGGCGGAGGATTGTCGGGACCCGAATCTGCAAATCCGGACCCTCTGTGTATTCTGCACTAGTCCAGGATCACGCTAGTGCACACAGTAATAACAGGGATGAAGTACCACAATCATACACAACGGAAATAATTAATAAAGTACTTCAAATATTAAATAAACTGGTTACAAGACCTTAAGGTCACCTTACAAATAGTCTGCCACGCAGGGCTTACAACAACAAAAGAGAATAAACAGCAGCGGAATGAAGAACACCGAGGAATCCCATCAATACGCCACAGGCAACTGACAGGGTTCGACTCCTAGATAATCGCCTTCTCACGGAACTTCTTCTTCTTCGACGTTGTAGACTTACGCTCCTTTGGTGATTTGTTTGTTGCAAGGGTGAGTACATAAAGCACTCGGCAAGTCATGCCTGAGTAATGCAAGTCTAATAACTATATGCATGGCTTATTCCAAAAGACAGGCTGAATGGTTATTTTGCAGAAAAGCAACATTTTGCCTCTATCAAATAATCTTAATAGATTCAAAAGCAGAAATACCATATTATATAATAAGTTATCAATCTCTTTTCAAACCATTTGGCACAAGCCCTAAATCACTTTAGCAATTATCTCTGGCATACAGCCACCCATTCCCACATTTTTATTCTAGAAAATCTACCCCTTGACTGTAATCCCCGAGCTTTGTCCAGTACCGTGGACTCGGCTATTCGAATAGTTTTGACACACTCTGCAGAGGTTGTACACTTTACCCACATGATACAGTCGCACACCACAAAGGCGATTGACCGTAACGAAGTTTTTCAGAAACTTCCATCTACACCTATGACCCTCGCCGGTATTGCCTTCACTATCACTTCCCCCACGAAGGGTCGAAGTGTAGGACCGACAATCACCGTTGGATAGGGTACCAAGCCGTAGCACAGGTACGCTCCCCCGCACAGTTACCCCGACGTAACTGTCACCCTGAGGTATCAAAGGTAAGACTTCAGAATCCTACTAAACTAAGACCGTCCCACTCCAGCCATGTGGTTGCACGAAAGGCCCAGTTCAAAGGCTTGCAAGGTGAAGTCCTTAACTGTCTAGGGCAAGACATCCTTCTCACAAACCCTGACCCAAATCTTCTCACATCACTCATCCCATTGCCGCAAAGGCTGTTATCTCAAAATCTGTGCCAAAAAGGCCCACCTGGCATAAAGCCTCATACCACTTGCCCCAGACTAAATCTTTTCCACCCCTGTTACATTATTGTGCAACACATGCCAACAATAATATCAGTTACCATGTAGAACCACAAAGGTACCTACACTTCACATCATCACGTGGCAAGATTACACTTGACTTCCAAAATCATTCCATTTGTCATTAGTCAATATTATTTTGCTATTTGAAATATATTTCACGTAAGCATGGCTAAGCAACTAGTCACGGTCTAGCCTCCCGTGTTGGCACAATCATATCATCTAACAATTTAATCCCAACTTTAGATGACAATGGAATATATGGCATACAAATATTATTAACAAGGATGGAATTAACAATTAGGTTGATTAACTAGTTAGCCCAAATTAAATTATTCATTTTAATCAACATAGCATGCATAATTTAAATCAAAATACATTTCAAAAACTAGGAGCAATATGGTCAAAGCACAACTTGCCTTCGTAAAACAGCGAGTCTTGGTGTGGATCTTGATCTTGGTCCTGAGCTTCGCTTCCGACAGTGTCACACAACTCAACGTCTACGCGTAGCAAATAAAGAACCAAATAAACACTCGGAACAACGTATAAACACACATTCAAAAACAATGCTACAAACCAAACTAGCTTATAACCCCCATGCAAATTTCTAGATAAATATTTTAGCATTTTCTAAGATTTATAAAATTTATTTTGGAATTTTTGGACGTATAGTTTAAAAGATACAAAATTCATAAGTTTGGACTTTCCGCGGATAATTTAACGGTATAAATTTATTTATAAAATTTCATAACAATTACTGTAGGAAGGTATTAATTTGTACTAATTAACAAAATTTGTTGCATGCAGTTTGGACTTAAAACAAATTCGCAGCGAAAAAGACAAATTTCGCAATTGTTAGAAAAGTGCATGTACAAACTAAATTTCTAGTTTTCTAGCATGCTACTGTTCATGGCGAGAGCACTTCACGCAGCTCTGTTGGCGAGTCACTCACACTACGGGGTATATACATATATATACACTAGGAAAATATATATACGTGCACAACTAACGTATATACATGTACATGCATAACAACCAAATAGCGGCGCAGGTATATATATACATCTACCGTCCACAGTACACGCATATAGAAAAACCATATAAGCCTAACACATGTATACATGCATCAATACATGCGGACAAGATTAATTGATTGATATAGATAGAGTGCGCATAAAAGAAAATAAGGAGAACTACCGGACGACGCGAATCAGCGGCGCAGAACGTCAGGCGCAGGAAGAAGGCGGCGTGACCGGAAGGGGTGCTCGCAATGCAGACGGCGACGGCGATGACGACAACGGAAAGAGCGTGAGGTCGGCCGGACGAGCGGCGGCGGCTAGACGGCAGTCGGTCGGCCGAGTCGGCAACGGCAGCGGCGACGCGACGGTGACAGCGGCAACGCGACGGTGACAGCGGCGACCGCGACGATGTCACGGCGGTGATGAAGACAACGACGGCGACAGCGGCACGACGGTGGCGAGATGGCAGCACGGCGACGGCGAAAGTGTTGGCGACGCCAATGGTTAGTTGAACGTCGGAGTACAGTCGACGACAGCAGCGCGGGTCGACGGGCGCGGGAAGAGGCGTGGTCGAAGAGTGCGCCGATGGCGAAGTAAACCGCCGCGGCGGCGAAGACCAAGTCGGGAAAACGGGAGAGCACTACGGCTGAAGAAATCGGCTGGAGATGAAATCTTTCGCGTGGAGTGAGTCACGGTGTTTTCCAAGGGAGCCTGGACGTTGCTTGTCCATGCATGAGGAAAATGAGACGGCTGGAGATGGAAACAACAGGACATGTCTTGCTAAATGGAGAACGTATAGAAAGATCAGAGGAATCGGCTGAAGGAAATTAGTACATGCATTCAATAAGGAGCTAGAAACGGTAGGCAAGGAGCGTGCATGTGGGGCTTCATGCATGCGTGCAGAAAACGCACGAAGGAGGAATGAAACAACTAGTCTGCTCATATGCAAGGAAATGGAATGGCGCCAAGTGGTTCACTAAGGAATGGAAGAGGCCATTACGTGACAGTAGAAGTGGGTGGAGGAGTTTAATGGGACTTGTAACTGATGGAGTGATGGAGAGCAAGGAGCGGCTGGAATGAATGAGATCGGCTGGAAAAATCAACCGTCCAAGCACACATGCACATGAATGCTGGGAATGGGAAAAGGAAAGCACGGCTTAGAAAATTCAATCGTCCACACGTCCATGCATGCACCAAAACGTTTAGAGAGGAAAAAAAATAACAGAGAGGTTCTAAAAATCTAAAAAATTCCTGTAAAATACTAGGAACTATTTGGAACCTAACGAAGTTGGTTTCACGATTATTCGACGTGTAGATTTTTCGTGAAAAATCTTTTAGTGAAACAGACACCTGTACAGAGCTGGGTAAAATCAACGACTTACGTTATAAAGCATGTTTTTCGAAAATCTTTGAAGCGAACACTCTCGTCTACCAATTATCTTAATTATCAACCAAAATTTTAAATTTTATGCTTATTCGAGAACACCAGATTCTTTATTTACTTAGACTAGTTCAATAAACGTGAACCCGAACTACTCGCGAGGGTTCCAAATAAATCTTAGAGAATACAAATAATCCCAGAAACACACCAAATATATTAAAAGATTTTTTTTAGGATGTTACAAGGATCCACTCGAACTCATCCACGGTGATCTATGCGGCCCCATTTCACCGCCAACACCTGGTGGCCGGAGGTACTTCTTGCTGTTGGTTGATGACGCCAGCCACTATATGTGGTTGGAACTCCTGACAGTGAAAAGTGATGCCGCAAACGCGGTCAAGAAGGTGCAGGCAGCGGCTGAAGCAAAGTGTGGCAGGCGTCTTCAAGTACTCTGCACCGACAACGGCGGCGAATTCACATCCGCAGACTTCGCACGTTACTGCACGGATCGTGGTGTGGAACGCCACTTCACGGCGCCCTACACCCCGCAGCAGAACGGGGTGGTCGAGCGGCGCAACCAAACGATCCTCGCCATGGCTTGGGCGCTACTGAAGCAAAGAAGCATGCCGGCGCAGTTCTGGGGAGAGGCGGTTCGCACCGCTGTCTTCCTGTTGAACTGTGCGCCGACGAAAGCTCTTGGTGACAAGACTCCATATGAAGCTTGGCATGGTCGCAAGCCGACTGTCAGCTTCCTGCGCACCTTCGGTTGCCTCACGTATGCGAAGGACGTGCGGCCAAATCTCCGGAAGCTCGACGACAGGAGCACCCCGATGGTGTTCATTGGTTATGAAGAAGGGGCGAAGGCGTACCGTCTTTACGATCTAGTCGCTGAGCGTGTGTGCGTGTCCCGCGATGTGATCTTTGACGAAGAGAAAGGATGGAGCTGGGAGAACGACCATGAGCAGCATGGTGAGTCACCCACTGATTTTTCAGTGGAGTACGTTGTGCAATACGTACAGAACATGCAAGGTTCATAAGCTACAGGGGATGCTGTACAACGAGAGGAGACACCGACGCCCACTACCCCGACGACCCCACCAAGTGCACAGCCTCCGATCGTGTTTGTTACTCCTTCGACAGATGACTCCGATAGGCTCGACGCCGACCATGGAGATGCTCTAGCGCGCTACCGAAGGATCGACGACCTGATCGACCACGCCATCCAGCCAACTGGGTATGCATTGCGAAACCTGAACGCCGAAGAGCTACTCCTGGTTAGCAGCGACGGCGAGCCCAGGACGTTCGCAGAGGCGAAGCATCAGTCTGTCTGGCGACTGGCCATGGAGGAGGAACTGAAGGCAATTGAAGACAATGGCACCTGGGAGCTCACCAAGTTGCCACCGAGCCACCGTCCAATTGGACTGAAGTGGGTCTTCAAATTGAAGAAGGACGAGCACAGCGCTGTAGTAAGCACAAGGCCAGGTTGGTGGCAAAGGGCTATGTTCAGATGGAGGGCATTGATTTTGAAGAAGTGTTTGCACCGGTGGCACGGATTGAATCAATTCGATTGCTACTTGCCCTTGCTGCCCAGGAGGGGTGGCCCGTCCATCACATGGACGTTAAAACAGCGTTCCTCAATGGTGTTCTTAAGGAGGAAGTCTACGTGCAGCAGCCGCCTGGCTTCGCCATCACTGGAGAAGAGGACAAGGTGTTGCGCCTGAAGAAGGCGTTATACGGTCTTCGTCAAGCTCCGCGTGCCTGGAACATGAAGTTGGATGACACTGAAGAAACTGGGGTTCAGCCAAAGCCCTCATGAGCCTGCCATGTATGGCCGTGGGTTTGGGGGTGATCGTCTCCTTGTTGGGGTGTACGTGGACGATTTAATCATCATCGGGTCAGCCAAGACTGAGATCGAGCGCTTCAAGGAAGAGATGAAATCACAGTTTTAAATGAGCGACCTTGGTCTGCTGCATTTCTACCTTGGCATTGAGGTACGACAGTCCAGTAATGGAATTATCTTGAACCAGTCCAGATATGCGGCTCGAATTCTTGAGATGGTAGGCATGAAGCAGGGGCGGGCCCACCAGTGGGGCAGGTTGGGCTGCGGCCCCACCTACAATTTACAAGGCCCAGGTATGTTGTATATACTGCATATACATAGGTCCAACAAATTTGGAAGCTGGAATGTTGCACCAACCGTATTAGTTAAACGTTATATTATGCTTCTTTAATAGTACTATTATTGTTACGGTACATTGCATTCTTTTTTGCGTTTTAATACTATTTCAAGTATGCCCCACCTATAATTTCTTCCTGGATCCGCCACTGGAATGAAGGATTGTAATCCTTGCCACACCCCAATGGAGGAAAGGATCAAGCTGAGTCGGGAGAGTAAGGAGCCGGAGGTTGATGCTACAGAATACAGGCGAATTGTTGGCAGTCTCAGATATCTGGTGCGCACACGGCCTGACCTTTGTTTTTCCGTTGGGTATGTGAGTTGCTTCATGGAGCGTCCAACTGTTGAACACATGGGTGCAGTGAAGCGAATACTGCACTATATTGCAAGAACAATCAACTTTGGCTGCAGCTACACAAAATTAACGACTAGTGATGCACGACTAGTTGGCTACAACGACATCGACCTTGCCGGAGATGTGGACACACGCAAAAGCACCACCGGAGTACTGTTCTTCTTTGGTAACAGTCCGGTAAGTTGGCAGTCCATCAAGCAGCGTGTGGTGGCATTATCAGCATGTGAAGCTGAATATGTTGCAGCCACAACAGCAGCGAGCTAAGGAATTTGGTTGGCTCGCCTCCTTGGAGATTTGAAGCGAAAAGACACTGACAGCTTTGAACTAAATGTGGACAACAAATCTGCGTTGGCACTCAGTAGGAACCCCGTTTTCCATGAGCGAAGCAAGCATATAGACGTGCGCTACCATTTCATCAGAGAATGCACGAAAAATGGGAGTGTCTCTGCTCGCTTCATCAGTACTCAGAACCAGCTCGCCGACATTCTAACCAAGGCATTAGGGCGAGTGAAGTTCATCGAACTGCGATCACGAATCGGCATGGTTCAGACCAGTTCAGAGTAGCAGCACAAGGCTTAGGGGGTGAAATGTCAGTAGAACCCTTGTGCACACCATTCGTTAGAGTCTGTTCTATTTTTCAGCATGTTTTTTCTTCAGCGTCAAGTAGATGTGTAGTCGTGGCTAGAAAGTAGGATCTGAGGATCTGAACTCCTGGTAATATCTTGTTGTTCCGGTTGCTATAAATAAGATAGATACAACAGAAAAGGTGTGGAAGTTGCAGCACCAAAACCTCTCTCTCTCTCTGTTAGAGTTTGTTTTTCCTCGTCAGAATACTTCTTCCTGTTGTTTGCCCGGCAACAGCTCCTGCACAACAACCAGCCCAGTGAGTGATTCCATTCGTGAGTGAGGGATCCCAAACTACAAGAAGCTGGCAGACTACCTTCGCCCTGCCTCACGGCCAAGCTGGTCTGGCTTTTCCTTTACTGCCGGCAAACCTACAGGAACAAGTGGATATCCATCTCCCCTCAACCAGTGGCGGACTCAGGAAGAAATTATAGGTGGGGCAGGTTTAAAGTAGTATTAAAACGCTAAAAAGAATGCAATGTACCGTAACAACAATAGTACTATTAAAGAAGCATAAATATAACGTTCAACTAATACGGTTAAAAAAGAATTAGCAAATAGGCAACATACTACTCAGTTAACAATTGGTGAGGGACGAGGCAATTGTATGTTGAGGCGTTGAAATTGTCGGATGATGGCTTCATCATTAAGTGATTTGAAGATCTCTCTCCATGTAGCAAACCATTAAGTCATTCATCCAATTGTTGGCAATCTTATTACGTTTCTTGCTTGGTGCAACGTTCCAGCTTCCAAATTTGTTGGGAATGCATATGCAGTATATACAATATACCTGGGCTTTGTAAATTGTAGGTGGGGCAGCAGCCCAAGCTGCCCCACTGGTAGGTCCGCCCCTGCCCTCAACTACACACCTTCTGTGCCATTCATTGTACCACAAGTGCATGCCAGGTCACAGACTACAGAAGATTCGCCGGGTGAGTGTCAACCAGCATCCTCCTGTCTGCCTATACAACAGTTCCTACAGAAGGCCTTCGCTCAACCATCATAGCCCGTTCTACCACTGCCTTCACCCATTGCAGCCGACCCAAAAACAACTCACAAAGAAGCTGAGGCTATGACCAGCAGGGTTTTTTATTTTGGATTGGCACAAATATCGGCTCCCACCGAAATGACCGAAATTTTGGAATTTCGGCCAAATTTCGGTCAAATTCAAATAAAAATAACAAAATTCAAATAAAAAATAACAAAATCCGAAATTTTCGGAATTTCGCTCTGGACCGAAATGACCGAAATTTCCGAAATTTCGCCGAAATAAAAATCCCTGATGACCAGTGGTGTTAGCTACAAGGGTTCCCAAGACTTTGCCGCTCCATGTCACACCCGCCGACTGGAGTCCAAGGCTAGGACGGTACCAATAGAAAAGATGGCGCATGAACTCGTTTGTTGGCTTGCTTTTTGCTTACCAAACTCATGACTACCCGTATATTTATACCCAAACTACAGTCCTAAGAAACGGAATAGGATTCAACAATCCTAATAGGAAAAAGACACTTTCCTTGTAGGATTTGGACTCCTCTCTTGTTTACAAGATTAATTCCAACACTATTGGTACGACACCTCAGGTTTTGCTCACAAAAAGCCAAAGAAGTGCTCACAAAAGCTGTGCAACGGTTCATCAATCTCTTCGAAGAGCCGCTTTTTCTGACGACACTATTGAGGCACTGAAGAGCATCTGCCATCTTGATGTGCAAGGTCAGCAGGTCATGCCTGAGCATTCTACCAAAGGAACTTCAGCAAGCTGGCCTAGAGCACCTGCAAGATCGTTGTCTCCTACCTTATGTTGTCCCTAACTCAAGTATCTTTTGGTTTCCCTTGCTTACAGTTACCGAGTATCTACCTCTCCCTGCCAGCTGTGCCTGGCTGTGTGTCTTTTGCTTCTTCTGCTATCCACCCAACGTAAGTCTACTACTGCCCCGACATAGCGCTCAAGTGTGCTTATCTTCTAGCTTATTTCAGCAGCTACTTGTACCTTTGATGGCTTCTACTATTGTATCTCTGCTTTCTAGTTGGCCGTCTAACGAACCATGAGTGATTGTACTATTTTATCTTGGAATGTACGAGGTCTTGACGGACCAGCAAGGCATGCGACGCTGCAACGAACACTGTAGGATGTACGGCCAGCCGTTGCCTGCTTACAGGAAACAAAGCTGCATTGTGTCAACCATTCCATTCTCCGGCAACTTGGTGGGTAGCGACTCGCCTCAACTTTCTGCTTGCCATCCCAAGGTATAAGGGGTGGGATCCTTCATCTCTAGGATGACGATAAGGTCCAGGTCACAGCCCAGATGTCCGCACTTTTACCCTGATAGCGCACGTCTCTCTACGAAGCAATGACGTCTCCTTCTTGATAACAATGGTGTACGGACCAACTATTGACCAAGATAAATCCCTATTCCTGCATGAGCTTGCCTCCATCGCCCCTTCGTCGGAGGTGTCTTGGCTCATCCTTGGTGATTTCAACCTAATTTATAAAGCAAGAGTTATGTGCCTCAATAAGAACAACTCCAACCTCAATCATCGATTAATGGCACAGCTCCATGCCACAATTAATCGATGTGAACTCCGGGAAGTCCCCCTGCACAACCGAACGTACACCTGGAGTGATGAGAGGGATGACCCAACTCTGGTCAAACTCGACTGGGTTTTTTGTAATCATGAATAGGATGTCATGTTCTCAAACCATCTGCTACAAGCCCTCTCCTCCTCTGTGTTAGACCATTGCCGACTTCTTCTAACGAGCAAGAATGGCCCCAAGAGGCCTTATGCCTTCAAGTTCGAAAACTTCTAGCCTCGCCTACCGGGCTTCCTGTGGGTTGTCCAGCAGGTGTGGACTGAGCCACACTTGCACACAAACCCGTTCAAGCGGCTGACACACAAGCTTCCATCACCTTCGCAAAGCAGTAAAGCTTAGGGTACTTACGCTGGCTACGGTTGAAAAGGCACATAAGCGACATGCCTCTAGGATTACTTGGCTTAAGGCGGGGGATGCGAATACTCACTTCTTCCACTTGAAGGCCAATGGGCGTCGATGAAAGAATTTCATTCAGTTCCTATAGAGTGACCAGGGCATCGCCACTCCCCACAAAGACAAGGAATGCATACTCTTCCAACATTTCTTCTCCTTACAAGGAAAAAAAACTTTTGTGCACTCGAGACATTAACTGGAAATGCCTTAACCTCCCTAGCCATGACATGCTTGACCTGGACATGAACTTCACAGAGGAGGAGGTGCTGCATGCAATACAACACCTCTCAGCAGAGAGAGCCCTGGGGTCAGATGGTTTCAATGGAGTTTTCTATAAGAAATGCTAGGATATCATTAAGCAAGACACCATGGCCATATTTTGTTGTTTTCAAAATTACTCAGCAAGGTCTTTTGCCACACTCAACACATCCTCCATCGCCCTGATTCCCAAGAAAGAGGTCTCAAGTAGGGCCACAGACTACCAACCAATCAATCTCATCCACTCTGTTGCAAAGATTCTTTCTAAAGTCTTGGCTCTGTGACTGTCTATGCATATAAACTCCCTCATCTCAAGCTCCCAAACTGCTTTCATCAAAGGGTGAAGTATTCAGGAAAATTTCCTAAGCGTTAATAGATGGGCAAGAGCTTTCCACCAATCGCACACCACTGTGCTATTGCTACTGGATGTTGAGAAAGCTTTTGACACTGTATCTTGGGAATACCTCATAGTCCAACTGCAGGCATGTGGCTTCGAGCCATGATGGCGTGAGTGGCTTCTATCATTTTTGTGACATCCACATCATCTGTACTTCTCAACAGGGTGTCAGGGGCACAAATCAGACATCAGCGTGGTCTACGTCAAGGCGACTCCTTATCGTCGTATCTATTCATTTTAGCCTTAGACCCATTGTAGGGGTGAACATGGGTCGGATACGGGCGGAGGATACGGGCGGATATTGCTCTTCCCGTATCCTAACCCATATTTTTTTCGGATTCGAAATCGGATATGGGCTGGTCAGATATGGATACGATTCCGGGTTATTCGAGATACGGATATAGGACAAATATGTGATGCATTTGGGTCAAAAACAGATAAAGATATACGAATAATGCACACATATATAGAGTAATATATTTTTAATTAAATTGTACAAGTACATGACCATAGTAGCAAGTTATATATCAACCAAACCAAGTATACATCATAGAAAGAATATGCTAATTTATAATTAGAAGAATGTAACACCCCAATTTTTGCTTTTCATGAATTTAAATGAAATTTGGCACTTTGGTGAATTTTTGGAATTTATTTGGATTTAAATTGAATTTATTCCCTTTTGAAATAATTAAAGAACTAAAATTTATGAATAAAATTTTATTGGAAATATTTTATTTGAGTCCAAAATGTCTCAAAGTATTTTCCAGAATTTTTCTGGAATTTTTCTGATTATTTTGCTATTTTTCTCGAATTATTTGAATTTCTAGAAATTAATTTGAATATTAAATCGCTGGAAAATAGCCGAGTGGGTTTGTACTGTTCCTCCGACCGAACCCGAGTCAGACTCGAGTTCGAGTCCGACCCGAGCCCGACGCAACCCTAACCCGTGCGACCGTTTGATCGAGATCCAACGGCCGCGATTGTGCCACGTCGCCCACGTGCGACCAGGGCCGAAACCATCCACGCCCGTGTGATCTGCGCCGTTGATCGTGCCATGTGGACGACCCGCGTGCGTCCACGTCACCCTCTCCGTGTCGCCACCGGACTCCGCCGCCGCCCGCGTGTGGGCCTCGGTTTCCGCGATTTTCACGGAAGCTGAGACCCCTATTTAATGCGCCGCCACCCCTGCCGTGAAGCCCTCTTCCGTGCGCACTCGTAGCCCCAATCCGTCGAGGTCGAGCCACCGCCATTCGCCCGCAGGAGCTCGCCGAAGTTGGAGAAGAAGCCGCCGCGGTTCTTCGCCGTTTCCCGCCGCGTCCGTCGTCCTCCGCCGTGAACGTGCCCAGATCTGGAACCGCAAGGACGAGCCGCACCTGGGAGTCCCATCCACTTCGCCGGAGCGTGCCCGCAACGCCATTTCCCGCATCGTCGTCTTCGTCTCTGGCAGCCTCAGCCCCGCCGTGCCATCGCCAACCTTGCGAGCTCCGTCAGTCGTCGGATCTTCATCGCACGGCCACGGTGAATCCACATCACCCCCTGACCGTAGAAACTAGATTAGATCTAGACTGTTAGATCTAGATCCAACGACCAACGTTCGTCCATGTCACCGTAACGGAATTCACGTTGCGGTATTTAGATTCAATCTCAGCCGTCGGATTTAGATCCAACACACGAGATCTAGCCACGTAGCCCGTAAACCGCACCGTGCTTGGATAGATCACAGCCGTTAGATCTAGATCGTACGGCTAGGGTTAACCCGCGTTAAAGCGTTAGATGCAACCCCAGCCGTTCGATCAAGATCGACCGGCGTGCGTCGTGCCACGTGTCGCCACCCGGGTCATGCCACGCCACCCCACGGTGAGGCGAAACCCGATCGAATCTGGACCGTCCGATCCAAATCGAACGGCCCAGATTAGCCGCGTTGTGCCGCAACGTGCGGCATTGGATCCAATCTGGACTGTTGATTTTCAAATCAACAGCCCAGATCGTGCCACGTACGCGGGAGCCAAACCGGTGCGGTCAGCGCGGTCAGCCGCGGTCGCCGCTGACGTCACGCGTGGGGCCCATGTGTCTGCGGCTGGCCAACGGCTCCATGACGTCATCTGTGATGTCATGCTGACGTCACGGGTGGGGCCCGCGTGATAGTCCGCGCGGCCGAAGTGCGATGACGTCAGTGCTGACGTCATCCAATGGGTCCCACATGTCAGTGACACGTGAACCCGTGGACCGGTTCCACGCTGGACCGAGCCCAAGCCGTGGACTGAGTCCATGGACCGGCTAACGTCATGATTACGCAATAAATCGATTTTCCTTTAGAAAAATAATTCGGTGGAAATTGAATTTCCACGTGACGTCATAATCGGGTTTTTCAATAGAAAAATAAATGGATTAATTCAATTTATTCTTTTAAATGCATTTTCAAACTTCAAACGCTTATAACTTTTGCGTTTTAACTCCGATTTGGACGATTCCAATTTCTAAATTTTTATAAAATTGAGATCTACTTAAATATGAATTTTAATTAATTTTTGAATATGAAATTTTCTCTGTTTATATTTAATTAGTACATTTTTTAAACTTTAAACGATTATAACTTTTGCATTTTAACTCCGATTTGGGCGATTCAAGTTTGTAAGAATTTGTAAAATCATGCTCTCTCTGTTTATGAACTTTATTTAAACTTTTGGATACTTTTTCCTACTATTCATTTATTTATTGCTATTTGCACGTGTTACGAGTAGACGTTGAAGTACCCGAGGGCTTCGAAGGTGAAGTGTTGACCCAGGAGCCAGCTCAAGACCAAGATCAACTGCTTTTTGAAGGCAAGTTATGCTTTTACCATATTGATCCCATTTTTCAAATTAATTCGATTTAAATTACTGCATGCTAATTTAATTAGAAATTATTTTAATTATTTTTGGGAATTAGATAAATGCCAAATCGCAGTATGACACCTTGACTATTAAATTATGTGCCATGAACCCTTGTCACCCTAGTTGTGGATATTTAGTTGGACATTATTAACTTGCCAACATTGGGTATCTAGATCGTTGTAGTATATTGCTTAGACTTGCTACGTGCACATGACATGATTTTGGACAATCAAATGCTAATATTGACTTAATGAGATATTAAACCTGTTTTGGAGAAGTATCATGTGTTGTGATTGATGATGACACGTGGTGCATGGTAATCAACTGGGTTTGATAAATAGATTTAGACCGGGGCAAGTGGCAAGAATGATTGGGTGGGCCATGATTGGAAACGGGGAAGTCGTTTTGGTTCTTCGGGTAGTCTTGCCCTGGTCATCCTAAGGACTTAACCTTGCAAGCCTTTGACCTGAGTCAAACGTGCAACCACATGTCTGTAATGGGACGGACCTAGTATAGTAAGTTACTCATAACTTACTTGTGATACCTCGGGGTGTCAACTACACCTTTTTGTGTAGCTTCAAAGGGGAGCGTACCAGTGCTATGGCATGGTACCCGTCCAACGGTATGTCAGTCCCATACTTCGCCTCTGTTAAGGGAAGGGATGGTGTATGACAAAAGCTGGAGAGGTTCACTTGTAAAGTTTGCAGTCTCTGAAATGCTTTGTTACGATCACTCGCCTTCGTGATGTTTGACTGTATCTTATGGGTAAAGTGCATAACCTATGCAGAGTGTAAAATCTATTCGAATAGCCATATCCGCGGCACTGGACATTGCTCGGGGATTACAGTCAAGGGTTAGACTTTTATGAAAACAACTTGGTCTTGGAATGTTGGGATGGGTTTAATGATGACGTCGACGGAAATGTGGATTAGGAAAGGAAAAGTGTTTACTTAACTCTTGGAAAAGTTATTGATATAATCCTTTACATTTACTGCTTTCGAATCTACTTATACTACTTGTTAACTGTTGTTTTACTGCAAATGCACCTGTTAGCCTATCCTTCGTAATAAGCCATGCATATAGAATATTAGCTGCATTCTGTGTATGACTTGCTGAGTACCAAGTACTCACCCTTGCCACAATACAACACCAGTTGAAGGAGAAGCGACGCCTGCTTTGGAGGAAGAGTTTCAAGAGGAGCCGTCTACTTAGGGTGCGAGCCCAGCCAGTTGCCTGTGGTATATTGGATGGCGCCACGTTGATGCTTTTATTCCGCTGCAATTTATTTCCTTAATAAGTTTTCACCATGTGTGGCGTACTCTTGTAACTTGACCATAAGGTCGAGCAACCAGTTTGGTTATCTTAATTAAAGTACTATATTAACCATCAATCTGTATGATTGTGATATTTACCGATGTTGAGACTGTGTGCACTAGCGTGATGTTGGACTAGTGCTGAATACATAGAGGGTTTGAATTTGCAAATTAGGGTCCCGACAGAGGTGGTATCAGAGCCATACTGACTGTAGGCTCACCCATAGTTAGAATGGTCGTAGTGAGGATAAAACCTATTTTCTAAAAAGTTAAAAGTTGACAAGACAATGAATGAAATCTTGACTCACCCCCTTCTCTCTTCTCATACCCCTGTCTGCTTAATTTTTCTTGCCACCCCTTGGTTTCAAACTTTTTGAGTTCTTACGCGAGTGTCTTTTGGCAGATGTTGATGAAGAACAACTACGCCAAGCGTGAAGGAGGCTACGCTGCCGAGTTGTGGCGTATGCTGCAGTTGCTTGGAGGTTTTGAGAGGCCACTTTACCGAGGGACTACCATCGTGCAAGCAGGATTGGTCATAAGATGGGACGTTAAGATTACGGTGTATGCTCGAGAGAAGACAAAGTTCAGTCGTCCATTTCACTTCACCGCTAGGAGGTCAACATTTGAGATGGGAATTCAGGAGGTGTCACGTCGAGCAATGCAGCAAATTGCTCACACTTACTCCAGAGAGCTGGAAGGCACATTATTCCGTCACCACCCACGCCGAGACAGCAGAGCTCAGCGGAAGCCAATAGAAGATGAGGATGCTACCGTCACACATTTGGCCAGATTTGTCGTCGCCCAGGCGGAGCTTATCGACGACACAGTCCAGAAGTTGACGAAGGCTCGCGAGCAGGTTGAGGAATGGAAAAAGCATCTGGAGAATGCTCGTGAGTACGTCGCCTATGCTGCGGAAAGGATCGCAGAGCTGGAGACCGCACTGTATGGGCAGGGCCCGGAGCCAGTGTTAGAGTTGGACGCCCCCGACCCGGAGGAACCAGCACCTGAGCAGGAGCCAGCACCACAGCCGGAGCCTGAACCTGAGGATGATACCGCTTCTTCGACTACAGCCATTGTGGGGCATGGCGATTGCTTCGCGCCTATGCCGCTGGGGGCAGTGGAGGTTTTCTCGACGACTGAGCGTAGGTTTTGCAATTGAGACTCCTTCATTGAGTCGTGTTTTAGAATAAGAGTCACCCTTAGAGGCGTTAGACTCCAGTGTGTTAGTTGATTTGGATTTTCATTGCTTGCTGAGTGTGCAGTATGTGTTGCAAGGCCCTTAGGCATTGTAAGCAACCATACCAAGTTATTATTGATTAAATAATAAAGTTGTATTTTGAGTTACACCTTTCCCCGCATAAGTGTCCCTACTACTTGTCTATTCTTATTCCCTCTTGTCTCTAAAACTTGGAGCAATCGACAGATGGTGAACACCCGCGGAAACCTTGGAGGCAACGTAAGTGGTTCTCGCCCAGCTGGAAACCCCAATGAGGGAGCACCTGCACCCCAACCAGCACCGCCCGTAGACATGCAGAACTTTGAAGCTTTCCTTGTTGCACAGACCCAGTTGATGCATGCCATGATGCAACAGATGCAGCAAGTCACTGCTCAGGTCGCCGCTAATCAAGTTAATCAAGGACACCGACAGGGCCCGAGGTTGTCAGAATTCATGAGGACTCATCCACCCACATTCTCAGGGAACGCCAATCCACTGGAGGCGGATGATTGGCTGAGGTCAATTGAGAGGAAGCTGCACATTACCCAATGCATGGGAAATGAGAAGGTTCTCTACGTCTCTCATCAGTTGGAAGGGACCATCGCAGAATGGTGGGAGAACTTTTGCGCCACACGGGAGAACCCACAGGACATCACATGGGAGGAGTTTTCAGCTGCATTTCGTCAGTATCATGTGCTAGAAGGGATCATGGACCTTTAGAAGGAGGAGTTCAGGGCACTGAAGCAAAGTAATCAACCGGTGTCTGAGTATCTGAACAAGTTCACACAGCTTGCACGCTACGCACCTGAAGACGTAGCAACGGATAAGGCCCGACAGTCTCATTTCATGAAGGGACTTAACTCTGGACTGCAGGTGGGACTGATCACCCACACCTTTCCAGATTTCCAGGAGCTTGTGAACAAGGCGCTTATTCTTGAGGACAAGCGCAAGGAACTGGATGAGAACCGGAAGCGCAAAATGCAACAGCAGGGATCACATCAGGGAACGCAGCAGCGTCTGAGGGTTGCGCCGAATCAATTCTTCAGATTCCAGCCGCAGAATGCAGCAAGGACACCGTCGCCAGCGCCGAGGCCCATCAATCAGAGCTATCAGACACTGGCTCCAGCCAGAAATGTCGCATCGAGTAGTCAATAGGGAGCAGTGAGACGATGCTATACGTGCAATGAGCTAGGGCACTTCTCCAACAATTGCCCCAAGAAGACAGCAGGAGTGACCCCAGTTCGCTTCAACTTGGGATCCACACCAGCCAGGACACCTGCACCAGGAACAAACCGCGGAGCAGCACAGCCAGGAGCCGCACCCCAGACCGTGGTGAGAGGCAGAGTCAATCACGTGACCGCAGATGCTACTTCAGAATGCCACGGACGTCATACTGGGTAAGATACTTGTCAACTCAGTACCTGCAACGGTTTTGTTTGACTTTGGAGCTTCGCATTCGTTTGTTTCCCGAGATTTTGTTTCTAAGAATGATTTGGAGATTGTGAATCTTAAATGCATGCTTCTAGTTCGAACCCCTGGGTCAGAACTCCGATCTCAAGTAGGATGTTCTAGGGTGAGAATACTAATAGATGGGGTAGAGTTCTTAGCGAACCTTATTATATTGGGAACCCAGACCCTAGATGTTATCTTGGGAATGGATTGGTTAGCCTTGCACAAGGCCGTGTTGGACTATGGACGAAGAGTCATAACGATTGAGAGCCCATGTGGACGGAAAGTGGAGTTTCAAGTGACCGCCGTTCGAGATGGACAGTTGATGGTCAACAGCGTAAAGGCAGTCAACATAGAAGATGTTCCAGTGGTAAATGAGTATCCTGATGATTTTCCTGAAGATCTACTGGGTATGCTGCCAGACAGGGATATAGAGTTTGTGATTGAATTAGTACCAGGAACAGCACCGATAGCGAAGAGACCTTACCGGATGTCCACCGAAGAATTGGTAGAGATGAAGAAACAGCTCGAGGAGTTGATGGAAAAAGGATTCATCAGACCTAGCTCGTCGCCATGGGGAGCACCAGTTTTGTTCGTCAAAAAGAAGGATGGGAGTTTCAGGATGTGCATTGACTACCGTGCACTCAATGAAGTCACCGTGAAGAACAAGTATCCGCTACCCAGGATCGATGACCTGTTTGACCAGTTGAGAGGAGCCGGAGTTTCCTCCAAGATTGATTTGAGGTCAGGATATCACCAGTTGAAGATCCGATCAGAGGATATTCCGAAGACCGCATTCTCGTCAAGATATGTACATTACGAGTTTACTGTTATGTCCTTCGGTCTGATGAATGCGCCAGCTACTTCATGAATATGATGAACAAGGTTTTTATGGAATACCTGGATAAGTTTGTCGTTGTGTTCATAGATGAAATCTTAGTTTACTCCAAGTCAAGAGAAGAGCACGCAGAACATCTAAGACTAGTTTTGGAGAACCTGAGAGAACAGCAACTCTTCGCCAAGTTCAGTAAGTGTGATTTTTGGAAAGATAAGGTGGAGTTTCTTGGACACATGATGACCGCAGAAGGAGTCGCTGTTGTTCCAAGCAAAGTAGAAGCTGTGTTACATTGGGAATAATCGAAGACGGTGACCCAGATTCGGAGTTTTCTTGGGATGGTAGGTTACTACCGCCGCTTCATCGAAGGCTTTTCGACAATTGCGAGACCTCTTACGCAATTGTTGAAAAAGGAGAAGAAGTTTACATGGACGCCGGAGTGCGAAAAAAGTTTTCAAGAACTGAAGAAACGATTGACATCGGCCCCGGTGTTAGTTCTACCGGACGTCAATCAAAGCTTCGATATTTATTGTGATGCATCGCGCCAAGGACTTGGATGCGTGTTGATGCAAAACCGGAAGGTTGTTGCATATGCATCAAGGCAGCTGAGGCCGCATGAAGAGAACTATCCGACACATGACTTAGAGTTAGCAGCTGTAGTGCATGCCTTGAAGTTGTGGCGACACTACTTGATTGGGAATAGATGCGAAGTGTATACAGACCATAAGAGTCTTAAATACATCTTCACCCAATCGGATCTGAACATGAGGCAAAGAAGATGGTTGGAGCTGATCAAGGACTACGATGTCGGAATCCATTACCATCCCGGGAAGGCCAATGTGGTGGCTGATGCCTTGAGTCGGAAAAACCATACCGTCAATATGCTGATAGCCACGAGTTAGGACGAGCTATGCAAGGAGTTTCAGAAGATGCAGATTGAGGTGGTACACGAGGGATTCTTGGCTGCGTTGGAAGTGAAGCCTACCTTAGAAGACCAGATCTGAGAAGGACAAAAAGATGATGACAAGATCTGTAGAATTAAGTCCAAGATGGATGAAAGCAAGGCTAAGGATTTTAGACTAGATGAGTAAGGCATGTTGTGGATTAAGGATCGCATTTGTGTGCCGAATAAGAAGGAGCTGAAGCAGCTGATCCTAGAGGAAGCCCATGACTCCAAGTATTCAATTCATCCAGGAAGTGCCAAGATGTATCAAG
The DNA here is from genome assembly GCA_036346355.1 of Rhipidocladum racemiflorum. Lineage (NCBI taxonomy): Eukaryota > Viridiplantae > Streptophyta > Magnoliopsida > Poales > Poaceae > Rhipidocladum > Rhipidocladum racemiflorum. The sequence continues at coordinate 31,636,234 of CM070589.1, forward strand.
ACCTGAAGGGAAGATTCTGGTGGCCGAGTATGAAACGTGAGGTGGCCGAGCATGTTGCGTTGTGTGATGTGTGCAAAAGAGTTAAAGCAATGCATCAGAGGCCGGCCGGATTACTGCAGCCGCTAAAAATACCTGAGTGGAAGTGGGAGGAAATCGGCATGGACTTTATTACCGGATTGCCGAGGACTCAAGGAGGATATGACTCCATATAGGTTATAGTGGACCGCTTGACCAAGGTCGCCCATTTTATCCCTGTAAAGACCACTTACTCAGGAGATAAACTAGCAGAGTTGTACATGACTAGGATCGTCTGTTTGCACGGAGTGCCGAAAAAGATTGTATCAGATAGAGGTACCCAATTTACCTCAAGGTTTTGGAATAAGTTGCATGAAGCCATGGGGACCTGTTTGAACTTCAGTACTGCATATCACCCGCAGACGGATGGACAGACCGAAAGAGTTAATCAGATTCTGGAGGACATGCTACGAGCCTATGCTTTGGCTTATGCTACCTCCTGGGATAAAAGTCTGCTGTATGCTGAGTTCAGCTACAACAATAGCTATCAGGACAGTTTACAGATGTCACCTTTTGAGGCACTGTATGGTCGACCGTGTCGGACGCCATTGAACTGGAATGAGACAGGCGAACGTTGTGTCTTCGGACCGGATATTCTTCAAGAAGCCGAAGAGCAGATTGCTCTGATTCGGGAAAGACTAAAGATAGTTCAGTCAAGACAGAAAAGTTACGCGGATAACCGTCGCTGAGACTTGAGTTTTGAACCGGAAGATTTTGTGTACCTTAGGGTTACTCAAGGGAGTTAAGAGATTTCACGCCAAAGGAAAACTCGCACCCCGTTATGTCGGGCCATTTAAGATCTTGAGTCGCAGAGGCGAAGTTGCTTACCAGTTGGAGTTACCATAGTCATTGGCAGGTGTGCATGATGTGTTCCATGTGTCACAACTGAAGAAGTGTCTTCGAATACCAGATGAGCAGACACCGTTAGAGTCGATAGAGCTGCGAGAGGATCTAACCTACAAGGAGCACCCCTGTCGGGACCCCGAATTTGCAAATCCGGACCCTCAGTGTATTCAGCACTAGTCCAGGAACGCGCTAGTGCACACAGTCTTAACATCGGTAAATATCACAATCATACCACTCGATACTAATAAAGTACTTTATTTAAATAATCAAACTGGTTACTCGACCTTATGGTCAAGTCACAAATGTATGCCTCGCAGGGCGAACTTATTAAGAGAGAAATAGTAGCAGCGGAAAATCAAATAACTTCGTGGCGCCATCCAGTATACCACAGGCAACTGACTGGGCTCGCTTCCCTAAGTAGACGGATCCTCTTGGAGCTCCTCTTCCAAAGCTGGTGTAGTCTCCTCTTCAACTGGTGTTGTATTGTGGCAAGGGTGAGTACTTGGTACTCAGCAAGTCATGCACAGAATGCAAGCTAATATACTACATGCATGGCTTGATACAAAGGAATGGCTCAAGGTATATTTGCAGTAAACAGCATTTGACAAGTAGCATAAGTAGATTTGAAAGCAGTAGAAACAAGTAAAGTATAATTAACTTTTCCAGGAGTTTAGTAAACATCTCTCCCATCCTAATCCACATTTCCATCAACATCATTATTATTCCAACCCAACCTTTCAAAACCAAGTTATTTTTGAGAAAATCTAACCCTTGACTGTAATTCCCGAGCGATGTCCAATACCGCGGACACGGCTATTCGAATAGATTCTACACTCTGCAGAGGTTATGCACTTTACCCACAAGATACAGTCAAACACCACAAAGGCGAGTTCCCGTAACAAAGTCTTTCGGAAACCTCTAACAATACAAGTGGTCCTCCCCGGTTATTGCGCACTAACCCTTCCCTTAGCTAAGGCGAAGTCTAGGCCAATCAACCGTTAGATGGAGTACTGGCCTCGGCCCAGACGCTCCCCGTACAACTTACACAAAGGGTGTAGTTGACCTCCTGAGGTCCCACAGTGCGTTATTAGCAACTTAGTCAACTAGGTCCGTCCCATTCTGAGACATGTGGTTGCACGTTAGACCAGTTCAAAGGCTTGCAAGGTTAAGTCCTTAGGGTGACCAGGGCAAGACTACCCAAGAACCAAATCAACATCCCCAATGCCACAATCGGCCCACTGATTACTCTTGCCACATGCCCTCGAAAACTATTTATCAAACCCCGCTTGATTACCATGCACCACGTGCCATCAACATCACATGATACCTTTCCAAAACAGGTTCAATATATCATTAAGTCAATATTAACATTTGTTTGTCCAAAATCATGTCATGAGCACGTAGCAGGTCTAAGCAGTTTACTACAACGGTCTAAAACCCATGTTGGCAAGTTAATAATGTCCAACTAGTAAACCACAACTAGGGTGACAAGGGTCATGGCACATACTTAAGTAATCAAGGTGTCATACAGCAAATTGGTATTTATCTAATCCCCATATTTAAATAAAGTATTTTTCTAATTGAACTAGCATGCAATAGTTTAAATCAAAATAGATTTCGAAATAGGATCAACATGGTCAAAGCACAACTTGCCTTCAAAAAGTACTTGTTCTTGGTCTTGAGTTGGATCCTGAGTCAATACTTCTCCTTCAAAGCCTTCCGGCACTTCAACGTCTACTCGTAAAGCGTGCAAATAGCAAATACACGAATAAACAATAGGCAAAAAGTATCCAATCATCCAAATAAAATCCATAAACAGAGAGAACATAATTTTATGAATTTTTAGAAACTTGAATCATCAAATTTGGAGTTAAAACGCAAAAGTTATGATTATTTAAAGTTTAAATAATCAATTAAATAATTTTACAGAGAAAAACTTTAGTCCAAAAATTAAATAAAATTCATATTTAGGTAGGTCTCAATTTTATACAAATTTAGAAATTTGAATCACTCAAATCGGAGTTGAAACGCAAAAGTTATAAGCGTTTGAAGTTCGAATCAAAATCTGAAATCATTATTTCGAATTAATAAATCATTTTCTTTTTCGGAAATTAATTATTGCGTCGGCTGGACCGCGTGTCGACCTCGATTGGGCGGTGGCGTCGGTACGATCCATGGACTCGGTCCACGCTCGGTTTGGGTCTACCGTGGACCCGGTCCACGGCTCACATGAGACTGACAGGTGGGTCCCCCTCGGGTGACGCCATCGCCGACGTCGTGAGGCTCACCACTGGCACGATAGGTGGGACCAGCTGTAGCGTCATTCTTGGCGTCGGCGCTCGGCTGGGACGGCCGGCCGACATCTTGAGCCCAGCGTGTCGGCGTCACGCTGCCTGTGGCGTGGGCTGGCCCGGCCGCGACGGTCGACCTCCAGGCCAGCGTGGCGCAATCTCGGCCGTTGATTTGAAATTCAACGGCCCAGATTAGATCTGAGTCTCACGCGTTTGGGTTAACGCGTTTGATCTGGACCGTTGGATCTAGATCTAACGGCTGAGAACGGATCTGGGAATCGCACGTGGTTCTCACCGGGGGATGACGTGGCGCAATCTGGGCCCTTGGATCTTGATCGGACGGTTGGTGGAGCTCGGGGTCGGCGATGGCTTCACGGCGGAGTTGCGGCTGCCGGCGCTGAGGACGGCGACCACACGAACGGCGTTTGGGGCGTGCTCCGGCGAGATGAAAGGTCTCTTCGGGTGCGTCTCGTCCTGGGGGTTCTAGATCTGTGCTCGGTGGCGGCGGAGGCGGCTCAACGACGGCGGAACGTGCACAAAACCGAAACGCGCGCAAGCCCAACTACGGCGAGCTATTGCGAGCGGCCGGTGAGCTCTGGCGGCGGCTAGGGCAATGGGTGCGCACAGGAACGGTCAACCTCGGGGCGTGACTCGGGCTTTAAATAGCCTCGGCGTCCGTGCCCGGGACGGAAACCTAGTTCTCCACGGCGGCGGGCGCGGCGGCGGAGTCCGGCTCGGACTCGGGCGGAGACGACGACGGACAGCCGTCCACGTGGCACGATCAGCGGCCACGATCTTGGCTGGATCGGATCCGGCGGATTCGATCGAAGCGTGACGGAAATCGGCCGTTGGATCTTGATCCAACGGTTGGGATCGATTAGGTTTTAGAGCTGGTTCGGTCGAGTCACGTGGCTCGGGTCGGACTCGAGTCCGACTCGGGTTCCGACTCGGTCGGATGAATAGTACTTGACCCGACTTGATTTTCCAGCGATTTAATAATTAAATTAATTTCCAGTAATTCATTTAATTCATTAAAAATAGCAAATGACTCAGAAAAATTCCAGAAAAATTCTGGAAAATATTTTAGGGTATTTGGGACTCAAATAAAATATTTCCAACAAAATTTTATTTGCAAAATTAAATTCTTTAATTATTTCAAAATGGAATAATTTCAAATAAATTCCAAATAAATCCAAATAAATTCCAGAAAATTCCAAAAATTCACCAAAGTGCCAAATCACACATGAATTTAAGAAATACAAAATTTTGGGGTGTTACAAACCTCCCCCCCTTAATAGAATCTCGTCCCCGAGATTCAGGGCTTACTAAAGGAATAGGTTTGGAAATTCTTTCCTCAAATCCTCTTCGCGCTCCCATGTCGCTTCGCTTTCTTCATGATTGCTCCACTGAACTCTACAGAAACGGGTTGACTAATTTCTGGTCTCTCGATCCATTGTGTCTAGAATCCTCACGGGATGTTCCTTATAAGTCAAATCCTCTTGCAACTCAATTGACTCTAGCGGAGTCTGTTCCTCAGGTACTCGGAGACACTTCTTCAACTGGGACACATGGAATACGTCATGTACTCCTCGCTAACGATCGTGGGCAACTCCGGTGATAAGCAACTTCGCCTCTGCGACTCAAAATCTTAAATGGTCCAACATAACGGGGTGCGAGTTTCCCTTTGGCATGGAACCTCTTAACTCCCCTGAGAGGCGTAACTCTAAGGTATACAAAGTCTTCTGGTTTAAAACTCAAGTCTCGGCGACGGTTGTTAGCATAACTCTTCTGTCGTGATTGGGCTATCTTCAACCTTTCCCTAATCACGGCAATCTGCTCCTCAGCCTCTTGAAGAATATCGAGGCCCGAAGACACGGCGCTCACGGTCTCATTCCAATTCAATGGCGTCCGATGGTCGACCATACAAAGGCCTCAAAAGGTGACATCGTAAACTAGCTTGGTAACTATTATTGTAATCGAACTCGGCATACGGCAAACTCTTATCCCAAGAGGTAGCATAAGCCAATGCACAAGCTCTTAACATATCCTCGAATCTGATTGACTCTTTTCGGCCTGTCCATCCGTCTGTGGATGATAAGTCATCTTTGAAGTTCAAACGGGTTCCCATGGCTTCATGCAACTTATTCCAAAACCTTGAGGTAAATTGGGTACCTCTGTCCGATACAATCCTCTTTGGCACTCCGTGCAAACAAACGATCCTGATCATGTACAACTCTGCTAACTTATCTCCCGAGTAGGTGGTCTTCACGGGGATAAAATGGGCTACTTTGGTCAAACGATCCACTATAACCCATATGGAGTCATAACCTCCTTGAGTCTTAGGCAAACCGGTAATAAAATCCATTCCGATTTCCTCCCACTTCCACTCAGGTATTTTCAGCGGCTGTAGTAATCCTGCTGGTCTCTGATGCATTGCCTTGACTCTCTGGCATACGTCGCACAATGCAACATGCTCGGCTACTTCACGCTTCATGCTCGGCCACCAGAATCTTTCCTTCAAATCCTTATACATTTTGGCGCTTCCAGGATGAATTGAGTACTTGGAGTCATGGGCTTCTTCCAAAATCAGTTGCTTTAACTCCTTCCTGTTAGGCACACAAATCCGATCCTTCATCCATAACGTGCCTTGCTCATCCAACTTGAATTCCTCTACCTTGCCTTCTTCCTTGATGGACTTAATCCTGCGGATTTTGTCATCATCCTTCTGTCCTTCTCGGATCTGGTCCTCTAGAGTAGGCTTTACTTCTAATGCGGCTAAGAATCCGCTAGGTACCACCTCAATCTTCATTCTATGGAAATCCTCACATAACTCATCCTGACTTGTGGCTAGCAACGTACTCACGGTATGGCTTTTCCGACTCAGAGCATCGGCTACTACGTTGGCCTTCCCGGGATGGTAATGGATTCCAACATTGTAGTCCTTGATCAACTCTAACCATCTCCTCTGCCTCATATTCAGATCCGACTGGGTGAATATGTATTTAAGGCTCTTATGACCCGTATACACTTCACATCTGTTCCCGATCAGATAGTGACGCCATATCTTCAAGGCATGCACTACGGCAGCTAACTCTAGGTCATGCGTCGGATAATTTTCCTCATGCGGCCTCAACTGCCTTGACGCATAGGCGACGACCTTTCCATTCTGCAGACAAAGACACATCCAAGTCCTTGGCGCGATCGTCACAATAAATATCAAAGCTTTGAACAACATCGGTAGAACTAACACCGGTCTTGATGTCAATCGCTTTTGACTCTGAAATCCTTTCTCACATTCTGACGTCCATGCAAACTTCTTCTCCTTTTTCAGCAATTGCGTAAGAGGTTTCGCAATTGTCGAAAAGCCTTCAATGAAACGGTGGTAGTACCCTGCCATTCCAAGGAAACTCCGGATCTGGGTCACAGTCTTCGGCTGCTCCCAATGTAACACCGCTTCTACTTTGCTTGGATCTACGGCGACTCCTTCTGCGGTCATTACATGTCCGAGGAATTCTACCTTGTCCTTCCAAAAATCACACTTACTAAACTTGGCGAAGAGTTGCTGTTCCCTCAGCTTTTCCAAAACTCGCCTTAAGTGTTCGGCATGTTCATCCTCCGTCTTGGAGTAGATTAGGATATCATCTATGAACACGACAACAAACTTGTCCAAATATTCCATGAACACCTTATTCATCATATTCATGAAATATCTTTGGCGCATTAAATCGATCAAAGGACATAATCAGAAACTCGTAATGTCCATATCTTGACGAGAATGCAGTCTTCGGAATATCTTCTGATCGGATCTTCAACTGATGGTATCCCGATCTCAGATCACTCTTGGAGAAAACTCCGGCTCCTCTCAGCTGATCGAACAAATCATCAATCCTAGGTAGCGGATACTTATTCTTCACGGTGACTTCATTGAGTGCACGGTAGTCAATGCACATCCTGAAACTCCGTCCTTTTTCTTGACAAACAAAACTGGTGCTCCCCACGGCGACGAACTCGGTCTGATAAATCCTTTCTCCATTAACTCCTCTAGCTGTTTCTTCATCTCTACCAACTCCTCGGTGGACATCCGATAGGGTCTCTTTGCTATCGGTCTTTGTGCAGTACAAGCTCTATCACAAACTCTATGTCCCTGTCTGGCGGCATACCAGGTAGATCTTCAGGAAAAATATCTGGGTACTCATTCACTACGGAGACATCCTCTATGCTGATTGCCTTGGTGCTGTTAACCATCAACTGTCCTTCTCTAACGGCAGTGGCTTGAAATTCCACCTTCCTTCCACACGGGCTCTCGACTGAGATAGTCCTTCGTCCACAATCCAATACGGCCTAGTGCTTGGATAACCAGTCCATTCCCAAAATAACGTCTAAGGTCTGGGTCTCCAAAATTATAAGGTTCGCTAGGAACTCTATTCCATCTATTAATATTCTCACCCCGGAACATCCTACTTTCGTTCGGAGTTCGGAACCAGGGGTTTGAACTAAAAGCATGCACTTAAGTCTTGCAATCCTCAAATCATTTCTAGTAGCAAAGCCTTGCGAAACAAACGAATGCGAAGCTCCAGAGTCAAACAAAACTGTTGCAGGTGTATCGAGTTAACAAGTAACTTACCCAAGACTGACGTCCGTAGCATTCTGCGGTGCATCTGCGGTGACATGGTTGACTCGGCCTCTCACCACGGCCTGCAGGGTGTGGCTCCTGGTCTTTGGCGTCCTAGCTGGGTGGTTCCTAGATTGAAGCGCCGGGGTCACTCCTGCTGTCTTCTTTGGAAAAGCTGTTGGCAAAGTGTCACGGCTCGTTGCGCTTGTAGCATCGTCTCACTTGTTCCTTGCCGATTGCTGGAGGCGGCGTTTCTAGCGAAGTGGGTGCAGTAGTTACGATTGACAGGTCTTGGTGCTGGTGACGGTGTCCTTGTGGCATTCTGTGGCTGGAATCTGAAAAATTGATTTGGTGCAACTCTCAGACGCTGTTGCGTTCCCTGGCGTGATCCTTGCTGTTGCATCCTGCGCTTCCTGTTCTCATCCAGTTCCTTGCGCTTGTCCTCAAGAATAAGCACCTTATTCACTAACTCTTGGAAATCTGGGAAGGTGTGGGTGATCAATCCTACTTGTAGTCCTGAATTAAGTCCCTTCATAAAACGAGACTGTCTGGCTTTATCTGTCGCTACATCCTCAGGTGCGTAGCGTGCTAGCTGTGTGAACTTGTTCAGGTAGTCGGCCACTGGCTGATTACCTTGCTTCAGTGCTCTGAACTCCTCCTTCTTAAGGTCCATGATTCCTTCAGGCACGTGATAATCGACTTAAACGCTTGTGAACTCTTCCCAAGTGATATCTTGAGGGTTCTCTTGCGTGGCACAGAAGTTCTCCCACCATTCGGCGGCTGTTCCTTCCAACTGATGAGAAGCGTAAAGTACCTTCTCATTTCCTATGCATTGAGCTATGTGTAGCTTCCTCTCGATTGACCTTAACCAATCATCGGCCTCCAATGGATTGGCATTCCCAGAGAAAGTGGGTGGGTGAGTCCTCATGAACTCTGACAGTCTTGTATTCTGGCGTGGTCCCTGATTAACTTGATTAGCAGTGGCCTGAGCAGTGACGTGTTGCATTTGTTGCATCATAGCATGCATCAACTGAGTCTGAGCAGCAAGAAATGCTCCAAAATTCTGCATATCAACTGGCGGTGCTGGTGCTCCATCATTGGGGTTTTCTGCTGAGCGAGAAACACTTCCATTGCTTCCAAGGTTTCCGCGGGTATTCACCATCTGTCGATTTGCTCTAGGTTTTAGAGATGAGAGGGAAACAAGAATAGACAAGTAATATGGAACTTATGCGGGGCGAAAGGTGTAACTTTAAGGTCCAACTTTATTATTGATATTAATAACTTGGTATGGTTGCTTACAATGCCTAAGGGCCTTGCAACACATACTGCACACTCAGCAAACAAGGAAAATCCAAATCGAACTAACACTGGAGTCTAACGCCAAAAGGGTGACTCTTTATTCTATGACGCGACTCGGTGAAGGAGTCTCACTATAGAACCTACGCTCACTCATCGAGAAAACCTCCACGGCCTGGGTACGGGTCTTTGCGGCATAGGCGCGAAAGCGATTGCCATGTCCAAAGAATCGTGTCATCTGTGGTAGTCGAAGAAGCGGTGTCCTCATCGAGATCCGACTCCTCCGGATCTGGCTCGTGTAGCTCAAATCTTGGCTGCAGTTACGGTCCGTACAATGCCGTCTCTAACTCTCCAATCCTTTGCAGAAGGTGGGACACGTACTCTTGAGCTTCCCGCCATCTGTTCTTCTCTGTCGTGATCTCCTTGCGGGCCTTACGTAGCTCCTTGCTTGTATCATCAGTACATCCTCCTGGCGACAACAAATCGTGCCAACCGTGTAACCATGGCATCCTCATCTGAATCGCCTTGGGTCAAGAAGGTTATTGCTCTTGTGGTGATAACGGAACACCGTGCTTTCCAACTCTCTGGCGTAGCTAAGGGTAATGTGCCGCATTGCTCGTCGTGATACTTCTTGGATACCCATCTGCATTGTAGACCTCTGGCGGTCACGGTGTATCGGGCGATTGCCTGGGCCCTTCTTCCTAGCAGGTACCTCAATCTTCACGTCACAAGCCTTGATCAATCCTGCTTGTCTGATCACTTCCACTTGGTATTGCGGCTTCTCAAAATCTCCGAGAGTCTGAAGCATATGCCAAAGTTCCGCGGCGTGACCAACCCCCAGATCAACGTAGTTGAACTCTTCCTCCATCTGTCACAAGAGTGCTTACGTAAGAACTCGAAAGTTTCAAATCGTGATAAGGTAAGGGAATATTCAGCAGGAGACAAGAAAAGAGAGAATGGGATAAGTCGAGATGTCATTTCTTGTCTTGACAAATTTTTAGCTTTAGAAAATAGGTTTTATCCTCACTACGACCATTCTAGCTTAGGGTTGAGCCTACGGTCAGTATGGCTCTGATACCACCTCTGTCGGGACCCCGAATTTGCAAATCCGGACCCTCTGTGTATTCAGCACTAGTCCAGGAACGCGCTAGTGCACACAGTCTTAACATCGGTAAATATCACAATCATACCACTCGATACTAATAAAGTACTTTATTTAAATAATCAAACTGGTTACTCGACCTTATGGTCAAGTCACAAATGTATGCCTACAGGCGAACTTATTAAGAGAGAAATAGTAGCAATGAAAATCAAATAACTTCGTGGCGCCATCCAGTATACCACAGGCAACTGACTGGGCTCGCTTCCCTAAGTAGACGGATCCTCTTGGAGCTCCTCTTCCAAAGCTGGTGTAGTCTCCTCTTCAACTGGTGTTGTATTGTGGCAAGGGTGAGTACTTGGTACTCAGCAAGTCATGCACAGAATGCAAGCTAATATACTACATGCATGGCTTGATACAAAGGAATGGCTCAAGGTATATTTGCAGTAAACAGCATTTGACAAGTAGCATAAGTAGATTCGAAAGCAGTAGAAACAAGTAAAGTATAATTAACTTTTCCAGGAGTTTAGTAAACATCTCTCCCATCCTAATCCACATTTCCATCAACATCATTATTATTCCAACCCAACCTTTCAAAACCAAGTTATTTTTGAGAAAATCTAACCCTTGACTGTAATTCCCGAGCGATGTCCAATACCGCGGACACGGCTATTCGAATAGATTCTACACTCTGCAGAGGTTATGCACTTTACCCACAAGATCTGGTCAAACACCACAAAGGCGAGTTCAGTAACAAAGTCTTTCGGAAACCTCTAACAATACAAGTGGTCCTCCCGGTTATTGCGCACTAACCCTTCCCTTAGCTAAGGCGAAGTCTAGGCCAATCAACCGTTAGATGGGTACTGGCCTCGGCCAGACGCGCTCCCCGTACAACTTACACAAAGGGTGTAGTTGACCTCCCGAGGTCCCACAGTGCGTTATTAGCAACTTAGTCAACTAGGTCCGTCCCATTCTGAGACATGTGGTTGCACGTTAGACCCAGTTCAAAGGCTTGCAAGGTTAAGTCCTTAGGGTGACCAGGGCAAGACTACCCGAAGAACCAAATCAACATCCCCAATGCCACAATGGCCCACTGATTACTCTTGCCACATGTCCCGGCCGAAAACTATTTATCAAACCCCGCTTGATTACCATGCACCACGTGCCATCAACATCACATGATACCTTTCCAAAACAGGTTCAATATATCATTAAGTCAATATTAACATTTGTTTGTCCAAAATCATGTCATGAGCACGTAGTGTGAGTCTAAGCGATTTACTACAACGGTCTAAAACCCATGTTGGCAAGTTAATAATGTCCAACTAGTAAACCACAACTAGGGTGACAAGGGTCATGGCACATACTTAAGTAATCAAGGTGTCATACTGACAAATTGGTATTTATCTAATCCCCATATTTAAATAAAGTATTTTTCTAATTGAACTAGCATGCAATAGTTTAAATCAAAATAGATTTCAAATAGGATCAACATGGTCAAAGCACAACTTGCCTTCAAAAGTACTTGTTCTTGGTCTTGAGTTGGATCTGAGTCAATACTTCTCCTTCAAAGCCTTAAGCACTTCAACGTCTACTCGTAAAGCGTGCAAATAGCAAATACACGAATAAACAATAGGCAAAAGTATCCAATCATCCAAATAAAATCCATAAACAGAGAGAACATAATTTTATGAATTTTAGAAACTGGAATCGTCAAATTTGGAGTTAAAGCATAAAAGTTATGATTATTTAAAGTTTAAATAATCAATTAAATAATTTTACAGAGAAAAACTTTAGTCTAAAAATTAAATAAAATTCATATTTAGGTAGGTCTCAATTTTATACAAATTTAGAAATTTGAATCACTCAAATCGGAGTTGAAACGCAAAAGTTATAAGCGTTTGAAGTTCGAATCAAAATCAAATCATTATTTCGAATTAATAAATCATTTTCTTTTGGAAATTAATTATTGCGTCGGCTGGACACGTGTCAGCCTCGATTGGGCGGCTGGCGTCGGCCGATCCATGGACTCGGTCCACGCTCGGTTTGGGTCTCCGTGGACCGGTCCCACGGCCACGTGAGGCCCGGCGGTGGGTCCCCTCGGGTAGCGTCACTGGCGGCGTCGTGAGGCTCGGCCACGACAGGTGGGACCATTGTAGCGTCATTCTTGGCGTCGGCGCTCGGCTGGGGCGGCCCGTGACATCACGGGCCGCGTGTCGGCGTCCTGCCTGCGTCGTGGGCTGCGGCCGCGACGGCAGTCGACCTCCGGACGCGTGGCGCAATCTCGGCCGTTGATTTGAAATTCAACGGCCCAGATTAGATCTGAGTCTCACGCGTTTGGGTTAACGCGTTTGATCTGGACCGTTGGATCTAGATCTAACGGCTGAGAACGGATCTGGGAATCGCACGTGGTTCTCACCGGGGGATGACGTGGCGCAATCTGGGCCCTTGGATCTTGATCGGACGGTTGGTGGAGCTCGGGGTCGGCGATGGCTTCACGGCGGAGTTGCGGCTGCCGGCGCTGAGGACGGCGACCACACGAACGACGTTTGGGGCGTGCTCCGGCGAGATGAAAGGTCTCTTCGGGTGCGTCTCGTCCTGGGGGTTCTAGATCTGCGTTTCGGTGGCGGCGAGGCGCTCAACGACGGCGAACGCACAAAATCAAACGCGCGCAAGCCCAACTCACGGCGAGCTATTGCGGCGGCGTCGATGAGCTTCTGGCGGCGCGGCTAGGGCAATGGGTGCGACAGAACGGTCAACCTCGGGCGTGACTCGGGCTTTAAATAACCTCGGCGTCCGTGCGGGGCGGAAACCTAGTTCTCGGGCGGCGGCGGCGGCGGAGTCCGGCTCGGACTCGGCGGAGATGACGATGGATCGTCCACGTGGCACGATCAGCGCCACGATGCGGTATGAGGATCGGATCGGGCGGATTCGATCGAAGCGATGCGGAAATCGGCCGTTGGATCTTGATCCAACGGTTGGGATCGATTAGGTTTTAGAGCTGGTTCGGTCGAGTCACGTGGCTCGGGTCGGACTCGAGTCCGACTCGGGTTCCGACTCGGTCGGATGAATAGTACTTGACCCGACTTGATTTTCCAGCGATTTAATAATTAAATTAATTTCCAGTAATTCATTTAATTCATTAAAAATAGCAAATGGCTCAGAAAAATTCTGGAAAATATTTTAGGGTATTTGGGTCTCAAATAAAATATTTCCAACAAAATTTTATTTGCAAAATTAAATTCTTTAATTATTTCAAAATGGAATAATTTCAAATAAATTCCAAATAAATTCCAGAAAATTCCAAAAATTCACCAAAGTGCCAAATCACACATGAATTTAAGAAATGCAAAATTTTGGGGTGTTACAACCCCGTGAAGATTCTGGACACCATGAATCGAGAAACAAGAAATAAGTCAACCCGTTTCTGTAGAGTTCAGTGGAGCAACCATGCAGTGAACGAAGCGACTTGGGAGCGCGAGGAGGATTTGAAGAAAGAATTTCTGAACCTATTCCATAGTTAGCCCTAAAACTCGGGGATGAGATTCTATTAAGGGGGAAGGTTTGTAACACCCCAATTTTTACTTTTTATGAATTTAAATGAAATTTGGCACTTTGGTGAATTTTTGGAATTTCCTGGAATTTATTTGGATTTAAATTGAATTTATTCCCTTTTGAAATAATTAAAGAATTAAAATTTATAAATAAAATTTTGTTGGAAATATTTTATTTGAGTCCAAAATGTCTCAAAGTATTTTCCAGAATTTTTCTGATTATTTTTCTATTTTTCTCGAATTATTTGAATTTCTAGAAATTAATTTGAATATTAAATCGCTGGAAAATAGCCGAGTGGGTCTGTACTGTTCCTCCGACCGAACCCGAGTCAGACTCGAGTTCGAGTCCGACCCGAGCCCGACGCAACCCTAACCCGTGCGACCATTGGATCGAGATCCAACGGCCGCGATTGTGCCACGTCGCCCACGTGCGACTCGGGCTGAAACCATCCGCGCCCGTGCGATCTGCGCCGTTGATCGTGCCACGTGGATGGCCTGCGTGCGTCCACGTCACCCTCTCCGTATCGCCGCCGGACTGCGCCGTCGCCCGCGTGTGGGCCTCGGTTTTCACGATTTTCACGGAAGCCGAGACCCCTATTTAATGCGCCGCCACCCCTGCCGTGAAGCCCTCTTCCGTGCGCACCCGTAGCCCCAATCCGTCGAGGTCGAGCCGTCGCCGTTCGCTCGCAGGAGCTCGCCGAAGTTGGAGAAGAAGCCATCGCTGTTCTTCGCCGTTTCCCGCCGTGTCCGTCGTCCTCCGCCGTGAATGTGCCCAGATCTGGAACCGCAAGGATGAGCCGCACCTGGGAGTCCCATCCACTTCGCCGGAGCGCGCCCGCAACGCCGTTTCCCGCGTCGTCGTCTTCGTCTCCGACAGCCTCAGCCCCGCCATGCCATCGCCGACCTCGCGAGCTCCGTCAGCCGTCGGATCTTCATCGCACGACCACGGTGAGTCCACATCACCCCCTTGACTGTAGAAACCAGATTAGATCTAGACCGTTAAATTTAGATCGTACGGTTAGGGTTAACCCGTGTTGAAGCGTTAGATGCAGCCCCAGCCATTCGATCGAGATCGACCGACATGCGTCGTGCCACGTGTCGCCACCCGGGTCATGCCACGCCACCCCACGGTGAGGCGAAACCCGATCAAATCTGGACCGTCCGATCCAAATCGAACGGCACAGATTAGCCGCGTTGCGCCACAACGTGCAGCATTGGATCCAATCTGGACCGTTGATTTTCAAATCAATGGCCCAGATCGTGCCACGTACGCGTTAGCCGAACCGACGTGGTCAGCCGCGGTCGCTGCTGACGTCACGCATGACGTCAGCGTGGGGCCCGCGTGTCTGCGGTTGGCCAACGGCTCCATGACATCATCTATGACGTCAAGGGTGCGGCCCGCGTGTAAGTCCGCACGGCCGAAGTGTGATGACGTCATCCAGTGGGTCCCACGTGTCAGTGACATGTGAACCCGTGGACCGAGTCCACGGTGGACCGAGTCCACGGTGGACCGAGCGCAAGCCGTGGACTGAGTCCATAGACCGGCTGACGTCATGATTACGCAATAAATCGATTTTCCTTTAGAAAAATAATTCGGTGGAAATTGAATGTCCACGCTGACGTCATGCTGACATCATATTCGGGTTTTTCAATAGAAAAATAAATGGATTAATTCAATTTATTCTTTTAAATGCATTTTCAAACTTCAAACGCTTATAAGTTTTGCGTTTTAACTCCGATTTGGACGATTCCAATTTCTAAATTTTTATAAAATTGAGATATACTTAAATATGAAATTTAATTAGTTTTTGAATATGAAATTTTCTCTGTTTATATTTAATTAGTACATTCTTTAAACTTTAAACGATTATAACTTTCGCATTTTAACTCCGATTTGGGCGATTCAAGTTTCTAAGAATGTGTAAAATCATGCTCTCTCTGTTTATGAACTTTATTTAAACTTTTGTATACTTTTTCCTACTGTTCATTTATTTATTGCTATTTGCACGCATTACGAGTAGACGTTGAAGTACCCGAGGGCTTCGAAGGTGAAGTGTTGACCCAGGAGCCAGCTCAAGACCAAGATCAAGTGCTTTTTGAAGGCAAGTTATGCTTTTACCATATTGATCCCATTTTTGAAATTAATTCGATTTAAATTATTGCATGCTAATTTAATTAGAAATTATTTTAATTATTTCTGGGAATTAGATAAATGCCAAATCGCAGTATGACACCTTGACTATTAAGTTATGTGCCATGAACCCTTGTCACCCTAGTTGTGGATATTTAGTTGGACATTATTAACTTGCCAACATTGGGTATCTAGATCGTTGTAGTATATTGCTTAGACTTGCTACGTGCACATGACATGATTTTGGACAATCAAATGCTATTATTGACTTAATGAGATATTGAACCTGTTTTGGAGAAGTATCATGTGTTGTGATTGATGATGACACGTGGTGCATGGTAATCAACTGGGTTTGATAAATAGATTTAGACCGGGGCAAGTGGCAAGAATGACCGGGTGGGCCATGATTAGCACCGGGGAAGTCATTTTGGTTCTTCGGGTAGTCTTGCCCTGGTCATCCTAAGGACTTAACCTTGCAAGCCTTTGACCTGAGTCAAATGTGCAATCATATGTTTGTAATGGGACGGACCTAGTAGAGCAAGTTACTCATAACTTACTTGTGATACCTCGGGGTGTCAATTACACCTTTTTGTGTAGCTTAAAAGGGGGAGCGTACCAGTGCTATGGCGTGGTACCCGTCCAACGGTATGTCAGTCTCATACTTCGCCTCTGTTAAGGGAAGGGGTGGTGTATGACAAAAGCCGGAGAGGTTCACTTGTAAAGTTTGCAGTCTCTGAAATGCGTTGTTACGATCACTCGCCTTCGTGGTGTTTGACTGTATCTTGTGGGTAAAGTGCATAACCTCTGCAGAGTGTAAAATCTATTCGAATAGCCATGTCCGCGGCACTGGACATTGCTCGGGGATTACAGTCAAGGGTTAGACTTTTATGAAAACAACTTGGTCTTGGAATGTTGGGATGGGTTTAATGATGACGTCGACGGAAATGTGGATTTGGAAAGGAAAAGTGTTTACTTAACTCCTGGAAAAGTTATTGATATAATCCTTTACATTTACTGCTTTCGAATCTACTTATACTACTTGTTAACTGCTGTTTTATTGCAAATGTACCTGTTAGCCTATCCTTCGTAATAAGCCATGCATATAGAATATTAGCTGCATTCTGTGCATGACTTGCTGAGTACCAAGTACTCACCCTTGCCACAATACAACACCAGTTGAAGGAGAAGCGACGCCTGCTTTGGAGGAAGAGTTTCAGGAGGAGCCGTCTACTTAGGGTGCGAGCCCAGCCAGTTGCCTGTGGTATATTGGATGGCGCCACGTTGATGCTTTTATTCCGCTGCAATTTATTTCCTTAATAAGTTTTCACCCTGTGTGGCGTACTCTTGTAACTTGACCATAAGGTCGAGCAACCAGTTTGGTTATCTTAATTAAAGTACTATATTAACCATAGATGTGTATGATTGTGATATTTACCGATGTTGAGACTATGTGCACTAGCATGATCCTGGACTAGTGCTGAATACACAGAGCGTCCGGATTTGCAAATTCGGGTCCCGACATAGAACTAATTAATTATCAATATAAATGGGCTCTCTATGGAAAAAATGGGATGAAATGGGCTGGGCCTTGCTGATCTTCGAATAGGAAATCTAGATATCCTATTCGGATATTCGATCTGAATATCCGAGTAGAAAAAATCCGATATCCGAATAGGAAAAATCCAAATATCCAGATACCGTCCAGTATTTACCAAATATTGGTTGCTCCGTATCCGATCTCAGATCCGAATTCAAGTATCCGGATCCCGTCCCGGATTTGGCTTAGAATTGAATTTGCAAAATGTGTTTGTTCATGTTTTTTATCAATTTGACAAGAAACAGTAAGTTTCGCTTTGGCGCCGGACCAAACTTAAAGAAAACAGTAAGTTTCCCATCTACGACGGACAAATTTTTTGGTCATCACAAAACATGCTTGGGCAACCTCACGTTCCCATGTACGACGGACCGATTTTGTTTGTCTGTCGTGAACGTGTTTTTGAGCTCATGAGTCGAACTCAATTCTCCAAGAAGCCGGTAAGTTTTGCATGTCTGACGGACCAAGTTTTTGGAGTGCATCGTGGACATGCTTTTGAGCTTATGTGCCAAACTCTTTTCAAAAGGAACCGATATTTTCACTTGTACAACAGACTGATTTTGTTGGTCCGTTGTGAACGTGTTTTGCTCGGTTTTGATTTCTTCTTGAAACCGAGACTTTCATGTGTACACCGGACCGATTTTGTCTGTCCGTTGTGAATGTTTTTTTGAGTGGTTTTTCATGTGTACGCCGGACCATATTTGTTTGTCCGTCGTGAATGCGTTTTTGCTGAATTAGGGTTTTGAGCAAAATTGGAATTGTGTTTGATTCATTTTTGGGATTATGAAATTTGTGAGAATTTCATGATGCTTCTTTTGAAGTGGACTTTATGCAATGCTCGTGTGAGTATTTGCATGGATTGATGTGAGTCAAGTCGTGGACTTGTGCTCGGAATTGTTTTGTGGTTTGTTCATGTGCAGGTATTGCTCGAAGACGAACGTGGTCGATGACGGGACCGGAACTAGGTTCATGGAGGAGCTGAGGTTCAGGACTAGGTTCAGGGAGGAACTGAGGTCTTGGTGGTCAAGGATGTCATGCGGGACGTTCGGGCTAAGAGAATGGTGCACATGAAGAATGGTTAATCACGTGAGAATGGCAGGAGGTCATTCGCGTGCAAAGTGTTAGTCACGTGAGTATGGCAGGTGGCCATACGCGTGCAAAGTGTTAGTCACGTGAGTATGGTAGGGTTGCCATACGCGTGCAAGAGTTGTACTCAACCAGGTTGGGCCAAGTAGAGTTGTGTTGGATACAGATTCCTTCTAGGGAATAGGAATCGTATTCAGAACTCCTTGTGGATTGGTGCTTTAAATAGGAGGGGTTGTCTCCTGTTGAAGAGCATCGAATTGAGGAGAGCTAGGCGCATAGAGTCTTGGGCTCAAATTTTTAGGGTTTGTACTCTTTTGATGGGAGTACTTTAGACAAAAGAAATAAAGATCAATTCTTCTAGTTCCTTGTGTGCTTCAACGTTCTCTTTTTGGTTCTTGTTTGCATGCTTGTTCTAGTTCTAGATTGGTTTTTGTTCTTTAAGTTTTATCTTGATTTGATCCATCAAAAACCTCTCTAGGGTATTGATCTAGTGTTTCTCAAAGTCTAGTTGATCAATCTTTTGTCGTTCTTGTTTAATCTTGAAGTTTTGATTAGATTGATTCTCGTCAAGTTTTGGATCAGCAAGCTTGCGAAGCTCATAACTTTTGATCCGTAAGTCCGATCGAGCTGATTCTTTTTGGGTTCGATTCGTATTGGAATCTAGTTTCTTGTGTCCAAATTTCAGATCAATCTAACGGTTGGATCTCTGAGAATTCGCGTTTTACCGA
Organism: Rhipidocladum racemiflorum; assembly: GCA_036346355.1. Classification (NCBI taxonomy): domain Eukaryota; kingdom Viridiplantae; phylum Streptophyta; class Magnoliopsida; order Poales; family Poaceae; genus Rhipidocladum; species Rhipidocladum racemiflorum. The sequence continues at coordinate 31,655,546 of CM070589.1, forward strand.
ACCTCTGTCATTCTGTTTTTGTCGAAAACGAGGCAATTATTTGGTTCTGTTTTGGGGTGAACTTTTAGTAGATCAAGAATTTGGTTTTAGCTTCCGCACAATCATTCACCCCCCTCTGATTGCTATATTCGTATACTTCGATCCTACAAGTGGTATCAGAGCAAGGTTTTTCTAATCTATCTTAATCGGTGATTAGATCAATGGATCATTATTCGACAAAACCTTGTGTGTTCAATGGTGTTGATTTTCAGTTTTGGAAGGCCAAGATGGAGGCGTTCATCCAAGCTCAGGGATTCGCAATTTGGGAGAAGGTCTACAAGCCATATGAAGTCCCTGCAAACGACAACGTCAACGACACCAATCGCACACATGTTGAAGCAAACAGCAAGGCGCGCAACTTGATCATCCAAGGTTTGGGACGCAGCGACTTTGACCGTGTGATCCATCTCAAGTCCGCATATGAGGTATGGAAATCTCTTTGTGATTACCATGAGGGTTCTAACACTATTAAAGAGGTTCGTCAAGATCTTTACAAAAAAGAATACATGCGATTTGAGATGAAACCGGTGAGTCGCTAGATGACTTCTTTGCACGTTTCAATAAAATTCTTAGTAATCTTCGTCTTTGTTGGAGTTAGCTTTGATGATCTTTGCTAATGCTAGACAATTGCTTGGTGCATTAGACATGTCAATTTGGGAGATGAAAGTTACATCCATTAGAGAATCTACTGTCATGAGTACACTTACGTTAGATGTTCTTTATTCTAAGTTGAAAACTCATGAATTAGATGTTTTTGCTAGAAAGAATGATTATAAATCAATTGCTTTGACATCTCAACCGAGCATATCTCATAATGGTGCTGCTTCAAGTTTTGCTCTATCTTTCTTGTCTTTATTAACCGATGAACAGATTGAGCAATTCCCAGAAGAAGACTTATCACTACTCTCTTATCGCTTTAACAAAGCTTTGCAAATTGTGATAAAGAGAAAGAGAGGTGGTGGTGATCCTCCAAGATGTTATGAGTGTGGTGATCTCGACCATATTCGTCCAAACTGTCCAAAACTTGCAAGTAAAGCATCAAGGGAGGAGAAGGACAACGATAGAAGAAAAGAGAAGAAGAAGTTCTCTCCAAGTGATAGAAAGAAGAAGAACTTCATCAACCGCAAAGTTGTCCATCGGGTTCTTTCCGCTCTTGAACAAGTCAATTTGAGCGATGTGGATTCGGAGAGCAGCGAGGATGATGCAACTCCAAGCAAGCATGAGTTGACGGGGTTGTGTCTCATGGCCAAAAGCAAAGAATACTTCACCGAGGACGATCATGACAGCGACTTCAATGAGGTAGATCCTTCTTACGATGAATTAGCTATTGCTTTGTTGCTAGACTTGGTAAATTGCTTGATAAACGTGACAAGAAAATTAAGAAACATGATTTTGTTGTGGAGTCATTGAATGCTGAAATTGCAAGACTTAAAACCTTGATTCATGATGATGATGCTTGCAAATCATGTGACTTAATTTACCATGAGCTTACTTTGCTTAGGAAAGAACATGTTACCTTGTTAGAGCAAATCAATGCTGAAAATGAGAAAAATGATAAACTTGTTAAACATGCTAGTTGTTCTACCATTGATTTACATGATACAACTCCATGTTCTATATGCTCCATACTAGAATTGAAGTTGCATGATGCAAATGCTAGGGTTTCTCAAATGACAGAAGATTTGCTTACACATGAGGTTCTTTCATGCTCAACTTGTCGCAAGCAAAAAGGAAAAGTGGACGTTCCCTGTAATAATTGTTTAACTCTTTCTCGAAAAATTGATTACTTGGAAAAGTCATTAGAACGTTTCACTAAAGGAAAGAAAAACCTAAACATGATCTTGTATCAATCAAAAGTCAGCACTCATAACAAAGGTTTAGGTTTTGATTCTTATGCTCATCATAAATCACATGCTCCCACTGTTGTCAAAACACTTGAAAGTGGAAAATTTGAAATTGTCAATGAGCCTAAGAAAACTGTCTTTAAATCTGCTGGTCTTTTATCTTCTACTATGATGAATGCAAAATGTGCTTCTACTGTTAAAGCAAAACATCATGTTAAGTTCACTTGCACTCATTGTGGTAGAGATGGACATTTAGTAGACTTTTGCTTTAGACTAGCTAAACAACAAAAGAGAGAAAGGTTTAATGCTAGGTCTAATTTCAGAAAGGCACACTCTACTTCTCATTATGTGCCTAGGGTGATGCAAGCACCTTTTGTTGCTAGAAACACGGGAACAGGCAAATTTGATTTTGTGCATAAGACTGCTCGTGTTGTGCCTACTGTTGTCCGTCGTGTGTCTCAGTACTGGATTCCTAAACATCTTATTTCTAACCCCAGTACCGAGACCTCGACACTTTCTGCATCTATGTAGGCTTCTCACGCGAGGAGGGAGAACATGTGGCTAGTGAATTTCGGATGCTCACTTCATATGTTCAGTGATAAGATTTGGTTCTCCTTCACTCGTGCATCTCATGCTGAAAGTGTTTCCTTTGGAGATGCTTCTTCCACTTCTGTTTTCGCAAAAGGCACTAGTTCAAATGATGCAGGTACAAGTGCATATGTTCAGGGGGAGAGTGTCTTTGTTCATAAAGATGATGATAATGCTGTTGAGGACGAGATAATTAGAGGTTTACATGAGAGACTCTTCCCACGTGCTTGTGTGTGCTTGTTTTCAAGCTTCCCACGTGCTTCACATCGACAAGCTATCAAAAGGATTTTCAGGTATCTTCATAGAACTCAAGATTTTGGCATTTGGCTTTCTGCTTCCTCATGGATTAGTTTAAGAGCTTTTTCTGATGTTGACTTTGGAGGATGTTGATTTGATTTGGTTCGTGCCACCTCTTGAGTAATCCCTTTTCTTGAGCATATTGATACTGGATTTCACTTTCTTAGAGATCATGTTGAAAAAGAAAACATTGTGCTTCATCATGTGGATACTGAACATCAATTGGCAGACATTTTCACAAAACCTTTGTCTTCTTCTCGTTTTGCTTTTATTCGGGGAGAACTTAGGTTTGTTCATCCAATGGGTTTGTTTTGAGGGGGAGTTTCCTTGCCAAGTTCTTTCACTTAATGAGCTCACTTTATCATATTTCTTTATATATTATGTAATTGAGCTAATATATGATAATCTAATTGTCTCACTTGAACTACAAATGACATTGCAGAATTCCCTGGACTGATTGCCTATAGCTAAATACTCTGTGATATCTCACTCTTCTAGGCTTGATATTGAATCTTCTTGACAAATTTGGGCTATGAAGCAAGTGTGTTTTCAACTTTACTCTTTCATAAGACCCTTAATCACTTTTGCATGTTTACAATCAAAGAAAAAGGAAAAAAGGGAATATAAAAAAGGGGGCTGTTAAAAGCAAAAGCTTCAAGTTATGTGCTTCAGGCTTGCTTTCCCTAAAAAGATAAGATGTATGCTTCAAGCATGCCATTCCCTCAAAGATAAGATGTATGCTTCAAGCATGCCACTCCTAGAAAATAAAAAAAGTATGCTTCAAGCATACCACATGCAATTTATTGTTTAAAGATTAAATTGGTCTACTAGATTGGAGTTGAAACTACTTGCTCGCCCTAAGTTGTTAGTTGCTTCAATTTTTAAAGCCTTGCTTTTTCTGCTAAGATTTTGCTTAGTACTTGGCTATAGTTGACTAAATTGAGGTTGAGATGCATGTCATTCCCTAACTTGTTAAAATCACATCAAGATCATGTATTTTACATATTATGTGATATATAAGGTTATATGATCGAATGAGCTCATCTTTTCCTATCTTGGCACTTCCTTGTTTCTCTTTGTGAAATCATTGTTTCAAGAAAAATTTTGAATCTGTTCTCTCTCTTGTACTCTTGATGAATCCATTGTCAAAGGGGGAGAAATTTGGGAATCGTTGAAAAGTTTAAGGAAAAAGAGGGAGAAGAAAAAGGTGGAGTTGTTTTTGGAAATTTGAGAATTTTGGGAGAAGTTTGGAGAATTTTGAAATTTTTGGACACATTGCACATTCACACACATGTTCCTTCTCAGGGGGAGATTTTGTTTTGCTTTTTGGTCAAAGGGGGAATTCTGTGTTTTCTTACTTTGGTCTTTGATCCTTTGGATTTCAAAATCTTTTGTAAAGTGAATGCCAAATGTTCAATTCTAAAGTGGTGTTGCCAATGTTTTCATCAAGGGGGAGATTGTGAAATCATGTGTTGAAAAATTGGCTTAGAATTGAATTTGCAAAATGTGTTTGTTCATGTGTTTTATCAATTTGACAAGAAACAGTAAGTTTCGCTTTGGCGCCGGACCAAACTTAAAGAAAACAGTAAGTTTCCCATCTACGACGGACAAATTTTGTTGGTCTGTCAAAAACATGCTTTGGCAACCTCACTTTCCCATGTACGACGGACCGATTTTGTTTGTCTGTCGTGAACGTGTTATTGAGCTCATGAGTCGAACTCAATTCTCCAAGAAGCCGGTAAGTTTTGCATGTACGACGGACCAAGTTTTTGGGTCTGTCGTGGACATGCTTTTTGAGCTTATGTGCCAAACTCTTTTCAAAAGGAACCGATATTTTCACTTGTACAACAGACTGATTTTGTTGGTCCGTTGTGAACGTGTTTTGCTCGGTTTTGATTTCTTCTTGAAACCGAGACTTTCATGTGTACACCGGACCGATTTTGTCTGTCCGTTGTGAATGGTTTTTTTGAGTGGTTTTTCATGTGTACGCCGGACCATATTTGTTTGTCCGTCGTGAATGCGTTTTTGCTGAATTAGGGTTTTGAGCAAAATTGGAATTGTGTTTGATTCATTTTTGGGATTATGAAATTTGTGAGAATTTCATGATGCTTCTTTTGAAGTGGACTTTATGCAATGCTCGTGTGAGTATTTGCATGGATTGATGTGAGTCAAGTCGTGGACTTGTGCTCGGAATTGTTTTGTGGTTTGTTCATGTGCAGGTATTGCTCGAAGACGAACGTGGTCGATGACGGGACCGGAACTAGGTTCATGGAGGAGCTGAGGTTCAGGATTAGGTTCAGGGAGGAACTGAGGTCTTGGTGGTCAAGGATGTCATGCGGGACGTTCGGGCTAAGAGAATGGTGCACATGAAGAATGGTTAGTCACGTGAGAATGGCAGGAGGTCATTCGCGTGCAAAGTGTTAGTCACGTGAGTATGGCAGGTGGCCATACGCGTGCAAAGTGTTAGTCACGTGAGTATGGTAGGGTTGCCATACGCGTGCACGAGTTGTACTCGGCCAGGTTGGGCCAAGTAGAGTTGTGTTGGATACAGATTCCTTCTAGGGAATAGGAATCGTATTCAGAACTCCTTGTGGATTGGTGCTTTAAATAGGAGGGGTTGTCTCCTGTTGAAGAGCATCGAATTGAGGAGAGCTAGGCGCATAGAGCCTTGGGCTCAAATTTTTAGGGTTTGTACTCTTTTGATGGGAGTACTTTAGACAAAAGAAATAAAGATCAATTCTTCTAGTTCCTTGTGTGCTTCAACGTTCTCTTTTTGGTTCTTGTTTGCATGCTTGTTCTAGTTCTAGATTGGTTTTTGTTCTTTAAGTTTTATCTTGATTTGATCCATCAAAAACCTCTCTAGGGTATTGATCTAGTGTTTCTCAAAGTCTAGTTGATCAATCTTTTGTCGTTCTTGTTTAATCTTGAAGTTTTGATTAGATTGATTCTCGTCAAGTTCTGGATCAGCAAGCTTGCGAAGCTCATAACTTTTGATCCGTAAGTCCGATCGAGCTGATTCTTTTTGGGTTCGATTCGTATTGGAATCTAGTTTCTTGTGTCCAAATTTCAGATCAATCTAACGGTTGGATCTCTGAGAATTCGCGTTTTACCGAACCTCTATCATTCTGTTTTTGTCGAAAACGAGGCAATTATTTGGTTCTGTTTTGGGGTGAACTTTTAGTAGATCAAGAATTTGGTTTTAGCTTCTGCACAATCATTCACCCCCCTCTGATTGCTATATTCGTATACTTCGATCCTACACGGCTGGATTGTTAAATCCGGTCCCGACCAGATTTGGTCCTAGATCGGGCGAGAATATCCGGTCCCATTTTCATCCCTAACTTGTTGTTTTACATCCTCCAAAAAGCCACTAAGGATGGGATCCTTTCACCATTGAAAGGTTGCATGCCCTCACTCCGTCTCTTCCTATATGCGGATGACATTGTAATCTTCCTAAATCCGATCAGGGAAGAATTGCAAGGGGTAATTGCCATTCTGCAGCACTTTGGAGAGGCATCTGGCCTACGAGTAAATCTGGAAAAGAGCTCCGTAACTCCCATCCGGTGTCAAAATCTAAACCTTGATAGCATCCTTCAACCATTCACAGCTTATACATCGCATTTCCCGGTAAAATACCTGGGAATGCCTTGCATTGGGTCGTCTACGACGTACCCACCTTCAGCCCAACCAAGACAAAGTGTCATGATGCCTTGTAGCACGGCAGGCATGCCATCTCTCATTGGGGTCCACCTAACCTTGGTCAAATCTGTACTCACATCGATTCCAATCTATCTGCTCACGACACTAAAGGCGTCGAAGAAGTTCATTACGGATATGCACAAGATAAGGAGGTAATTCTTTTGGGCAGGTTCGCACGGGAACTCTGATTGCATTGGTTGTGGCTAAAGCACATGGATCCGAAAAGGCCATTGAATGGATTGCCAACACTGTGTGATCTCACTGACCAACATCTCTTCTCGGCAGCCACACAAATCATTATTGGAAGTGGCCGAAGAACCACTTTCTGGACCTCCAGATGGCTGTAGGGTGTAGCTCCTGCCCAGATCGCGCCACAACTTTATAAGCACTCCAGAAGGAAGGCAAGATCAGTGGCAAATGCAATGCTATACAATAACTGGATACATGACATTCGCCATCATCTGACCCCCCCAACTGCTAGAGGAATAGGTTCGCCTTTGGTCCAAACTGCAATCAGTACCACTTCGCTCAGAATTAGTGTAGCACCCCGGCATCAGTTGTGCCCTAAATGTTACACCCTCAAGCATCAACTAGCACAAGACACTAGAAAAAATTTAGCGATGCAAGCTAACATACTAGTAAGCTGCCGAGCCAAATAGATAATAAAACTATACAAAGAAGATCAACAGGACAAGATGTCCGCAAACATGCTACAACGTAAAGCAACCAAATAGTACTCCGAAATCCACTAAAAATTTCGGCAGCACCTTCCCTATATAGTGGACATCCACTCAGCAGGCAAAGAAGATAACAAGTATAACATCACAAGCATAAACAACTAGTCATCCAAAAGAAACATTCTAGCAGTTTAATTTAACAATGACTATACAGCAACATTTAACTATACTAATCGCCGCACCAACGAAGATCACAATAACCATAACATGAATAGATTAACTGCGAACCGACATGAAGATTGAACCACAACCACAAGCACACTACCACAATGATCCATCACTAGTTATCAATATAGATCATTCTTTCAACTTATTATTTGAACATGTCATGAAGTGAGTGAAGTGAAGCTATTTCCCATCCCGGCGAGCTGTCCTCAGAGTACCTAAAAAAATATTAAACAAACAAGCGTGAGTCCAAAGACTCAGCAAAGTGTATCACAAAACCATTTAACGCAATTAAATCAACAACATGAGCATATTTCTTATCCAAATCAACAAATACATAAAACAATAATATCAACACCATTTACCTCTTTCACTTCATTGCTTATTTCCTACACATACCTCATTAAATCTCTTTAGATGAGTTCACGACTCTATCCCAACTCTACACATTTTCATTTAACTCAAAACCATCGTTAGGATGCAATGCAACATACATGCTCTTTTCTTTGCACATACCGGTATTGCCGAGTGCATACCCATCGGTGTGCACCCTTGTTCCCTTCCATCCCGTAGAGGGGCCTACTCTTACTATCTCACTCCCATTCATCTCGATGAATGGGACTACGAGGTAGGATTTTCGTGTTCACTACGTGTGAACACAAAGGCCCGCATCAGAATGGGTCGCCTCTTCTATTATGAATGCACCAATGCAATTAACATAATTAAATTGCAACTACATTCATTTCTAACATTTCGTGTAGACATAACTGAATGTATGCATAACAACCAATTCTCATATTCATGAATAACCATTCATACTTGTCTAATCACATTCAAGAATGAGACATAGAAATAATCATGGCATTTCTATCGGGCAAGTAAGTTATAACGAACATCCACATCGCAATACACTTGCCTTCAACCGCGAGGAGTGGAGTGGCGGGAAGATGAAGCCACTCCCGAAACTACTCCACCTGAAAAACACATTTGCATACTCATTTTCACGGGTTGTATAGCTAACAACAACAACAACAAACAACACTACTACTCACTACCCCCAAAACAGCCCCAAAATTCTGAATTCTGACAACTACTTTCGATAGCTCACTTCGTCATAGCATAACTATCGCTATACAACTTCAAATTAAGCAAATGAAGACATTTTCGACATTTACATAAAATTTCCCATCTATCTCTAGGCAATTAGAAATTCCAATCCGGCTTCCAACTTGCCCTAAATCACAGAACAAACCAGGTACTGCTACTAGTTCAAAACTCGAACAGTAGATGATAAATCGAGCATAACTTTCAAATGGTTGAACCAAATTTTGAGTTCTTGTACTCTAAATGACCACAAGAGGATGATCTACAATTACCCCATAGCCATTCATATAGGGGATGTTGCAAAGGTCCCTAAATCGCAGCCCAAACCTCAGCCTCAATCTCTGAACTTTCAGAAAAAAAAACTCATTTCAGGGCAGCAACTTCAACCAAGCATATCTTTTGATTCTAGAACCCAAATCATGCAAAAAATACATTTTATTAATCTATAGGAAATTTTCTAGATTTCTGTAGGCAAATGAAAAGTCTAATTCGAGCTGCATCTAACCCTAAACTACAGTTGAACATTTTGGGTACAAGCAAAAATACAATCTAGATAGCCCGCACTAAAAAAGGCATAACTTTCGATTGGCTTAATGGATTTTAGTGTTCTTATGCTTCAATTAAATGGGGAAGGATAAGCTACAACTTTTTCTACAGCCAAAGATTCAAGAGGTGATTTTATCTTTCCCAAACCGCAACTCCAACAGAGGGGACAACTCAGCTCGAAAACAGTATAGGATTCCCTACAAATCTAGAGTTTCCCTCCAAAAAACTTAGATCTAGGAACCCTAGAACCCAACCAACCAGCAAGGACCTCCATGGAAGTAACAAGAACAAGCCCAAGCTTCACCTTCACTTACGCAAGGAGGAGGAAGGAGAAGAAGAGCAGCTGCATCTCACAAGGGGGTGTCGGCCGGCTGGGAGGAGGAGGGCGTCGCCGGCTGCTGGCCGGAGCAGGAGGGGGTCACCGGAGCTGGGGGAGGAGGCACCGGCCTGGGGGGGCGCTGGCCAGGAGGGGGTGCAGGGGGGGCATCGGCTGGGACTGGAGGAAAGGAGTAGGGGGAATGGCGTCGGGAGGAGTGAGGTAGGGAGGAGATTTCGGCTCAAGAGGTAGGGAGTGAGCTCCCCCACCTAAACACTATTTCAAATGCCTAAATTTTGAGATGCAAAGCACAAGACTTGCCACTACCGGTTGACCAAAAGCAAAATCATGCTGCTTTCGCTTTTCTAGAATACTATCTACAAAATGAGCCTCCACTATCTTGCGGTATACCTCAACACTACTAATCAAGCCCAAAGAAATAAGGTCCGTGGATCCCACCCCTAAAAACAAACTCCCCTAGACACAAGCTTTTTCTCCTGAGTAATCCTGTAATATTACAATTAGAGGACAGTGTTTTGTGGATGCAAACCTCCGATGGCGTCTACTCAGCTAGTTCGGCATACTACTTGCAATTTAGTGGATGCATCCAAAAAACTTTCTGCGCTACAATCCGGTTGGCATGTACACCTCTACGCTGTAAGATTTTCTTTTGGCTTTCTGTAACACCCTAAGAACAGTACCTAGATCAAACCCAAGGATCCCCATGATCATACCTTATCCCAACGAACGAATCTCCAATAGATCTCCTCGCGGATCGCTCCTCGCTCCACGCTCCTCGCTCCTCGCTCCTCGCTCCACGCTCCTCGCTCCTCGCTCCTCGCTCCAACGGATGGATCCACAAGGTGCAGAGGTGTGGAGACCACCCTAGGGCAGCAAGGGGGTGGAGGAGAGGTGGTGGAGAGGTGGGGCAATGGAGGAGAGCAAGGGGGAGGCGCAAGGCTCAAAGGGAAGGGGCGGCTAGGGCTTGGCAAGTGGGGGGAGGTGAGGGGGGCGCACCAAGGCCTCAAGGGGCGCAAAGGCAGCAGGGTGGATGCCCCAAAGGGGCAGGGAAACCCCTTTTACCAGCCCCCACACCCAATTCTAGTCCGTTACGGAGACCTAATCCATCCCACCAAAGCCCACCAAGGCCCAAAACTCCCCCGGGAAGGCCCAAAACCCCGAAAACGGCCCGGAAACGGCCCGGAAAAGCTATTAACCTCCATAACCTATAGTTTTAACCTTAATTCCACATTTCATACTGTTATTAACCTTATCATGCACGTTAAATAAGGTTACGACACTCCGTGGTGTCACAACACTTCAAACAGCCCAAAAACACGAGTAAACCTCAAGCCGAAAGGTTTTATTCTCTAATTTCACCTTCTATAACGTCACACCAAACCGTAGTGTCACATTCTTCCCCCCTTCAACAGGATTCGACCTCGAATCCGAAGGATGCCAAAAACAACAACAAAGTCCCCAAGGGACAAAAGGCTTCTCTGCAGCACAAAACATTTGCACAACGACTAGAACCGGAAACAAACGACAAACGAGTTCCCAAAACCAACACTTAAAGAAAAAGTGTTGATCTAGCTCAACTAAGGGCAACCGCTCACAGTTCAATTTTCAATTCAAATCCCAAACAAAATCTGCATTTCAAGCTCGAAGGGCTTCAACAACCCAAAACGCTCGAATCCTCACGACAAACACCTCACCCTTCTATCACAACCTACCTGACTACACACTGCAATAAACTCAACATGACATAATCAAAGGAAGTCACAATTCCTTTAACGACCTCTCTTCATTCCCGAAAGTTTCCATCGAGGGGAATAACTCATTAAGGCACACTAGCCCTTCCGATACACGATCATACTAACATTTTATTCCATCCTTTCCCAGGCAAGACTCAAACCCAAAAACAACTAGTGAAGACAACTGCTCACGGCAGGGCAATTATCACCGATCTACCGTCAACTTCACTTCCACCCATTGCTACTCTTAGTAAAGGTTAAACCCATACATCATCAACCTCCATCACAAACCACCCTTATACCACTAAGGTTCGACACCTAGCCCAAGCTAGGATCGAAAACCTTACCAAACCACAATTGGTTCCTTTCTTAAGAGGGTCTCGCCCTCACACAAAAACACTTAGCTATCAAGCCCAAGTGTACACACAACAACTCAAACCCAAAGCGTTAACAACCATTTTGGAAAGAATTCGGCAACATCCAAGCCAAAACACAAAGGAAGCATAAATCCCTACATCACAACCAACATACTGTAAATTGTTCATTGCTTCTTTTCATACTAGAAAGCAAGGGAAATCTCGTTTCATGACATAAATGCACACTCTTCAGGAGCACTCCGGATTAGTCATATCTCCATATATGACTTTCTCACCGACCTGGCTCAACGACTCTTTTATCATTTAACATGTAAAAACGATGTCATGTTTACTTTTCACCATTCCCTCATCATGTAACCACACTACCGAATAGTCATTCACATGATGACTTTTGCCTCGGTATCATATGAATAAATCTCGAATAACATCGAGAGTTGCGCTAATTCATATAAACTATGATGGCAACATCGTTAATCAACAAAACACCACATCGTGTGAAAACCCATCTTCGATTTAACACTAGCTTTGCAACACCTCGCAAAATCAAACTCAACTCTTTGGAACAGAACATCGACTCCAAAATCAAACATCTATGACACAAGCGCCATAAATTTTTATCAAAAGAGAGGGAAACTCAATCCAAAAAGAAAACTCTTCACTAACCAAATTCACTTATGAAACATTCATAAAAATCTAGACTTGTAAAACACCCGCACACTAGACACATTTTCCAATTGACTCCAACTCTAGTCAAATAGAGTTACACATCAAGGGCTTAACTCAAAAGTTTCCAACACAACCCTTTATGACCATCTGCTTCCTTTTAAAATTAATTCCAAAGATAAATCAGTGCGAACGCGAAAGGGCGCGATCCACTCAAAAACTTTTGGATGTAAACTCAAACTCACAACACGAACTAAACAAATTCGCCAAAACCAAAGGTCGACACCAACCACTACGAGTTTTGGGGAAACTCTGAAACTCAACATAAGGAACACCTCAACCGAAAGCATTCAACCGAGATGGCAAACAACCAAACCAGTTTCAAAGGTTTTTAGACAACAGCTCAGCATGAAAGGAACCATCTCTAGTACTCCACTACGCTTTCCATTAAAGACTTCAATAATCACTATTTACTATCTGAGGAGCCCCAACACAATTCAACCGAAAGTTTCACAACAAATTCTTCCTCTAGTTACCATTCCCAACATTTTTTAATAAGGGTTTATGTTGCTTATTAAAAAGGCACCCAACCAAGACTATAATGACATGATCCCCACGGCTCACCGAATCATAATACATCTTATTCTAAATTTGAAACATAGTACTTCCACAAATCTTTCAGCAAGATCAACATATAAATTTCATACCACCTATATATTCACGTCTCGACAACCGAACCTTATTCAGTTAAACAACGACTTCAACATGTAAATATTATCTCTACAAGACAAAGTTCATAACTAGGATTCCAAGGCATACATTCATTAAGGATGAAATTGTACATCATGTTAATTATCCAAAGCTCACTCCATCGCAACATGTTAAAATTTTCCTCTATTTTAACCATGGTTTTCAAACGAATAATCTAAACAGTTACCACAACTATTTAGTCATCAATAACAACAAATGGGCATAATCATCAACCAACAACATTACTTTTAGCTACTCCTATACATAGGTGATAACAAAATTACCACCACACAACATACTCCCACTATTTAAAATAGATGAATACTAGCATTAACACTACCATTAACAACATCATTAACAATAAGTCTTATGTCTTCTCCATTGATATCAATACTAGCATTGTAGCGACACAACTGCATACTTCCAAAGATACTAGTTGTTTGCAACAACATAAATAGTAACTCTAATCAACATCCAAATTAAAGTCACTAGTCAACACGATTAAATTTCTCTATTAATCCATTAGATTAGAACATCTTTAACAACCAAAGAAAGTTTCTTTTACAATAACAACAGTCTACATCATCTTAATGTTTTAACTATGCATCAAAGTTTAAACTTTTAACATTAACAAGGATCATAAGCACTTTTAAAGCAAGGCAACAGATTCTAAGCATGTACATTAACACATTTATTCATTCTCATTATAGGGTAATCTGCAACACTAGAAGTTCATTTAATCTTAAGCTAAACACAAATATTACTTTTAACTGATTCAACTCACCAATTAACTTAAGAACAAATCATTTCCAATAACCACATTGTTACATACTACATGACATGCTAAACAACCATTTTCACTTTTGACAAACAGGATGCAACTCCACTTTTAAGGACAACCACAACTCAAGAACCGTAAGCGAACATCGATAGACAATTTCTCCTTTTCCGTGCAAGGAAGAAAACAAAACTCTAACAGAAATGCAGGAGAGTTCCACTCTCAAGTTCCCAAATTTGCCCACAAAACTCTTCAAGAAATCTCAAGATCCATACTTCCAAGAAGGAAGAAGGATGCACTAGGGAAAACAAAATGTTCAACCAAACCTTTTCCGATAAAGATACAAAACTTAGCTCCACCCAACCTAAGGTCGGCACTAGGAGAACTTCAACTCCTTTCTCAGATAGGGAGAACAACAACCCATATGTTTCCTCCCTAAGACAATCCATAATTACCAGCAAAACTGGGTTTGTCAAAGCAAAAGGCGACTAAAAAAAGGCGCAACACTAATCTCTTCTTCTTCGTTTCCAACCAAGGAAGACCAAAAACCACAAATCACATACGGAATGATCCGCGAAAAATCCAATACCAAACATTTTTTTTTCTTTTGGTTTCCATCAACTAAAACCAAGAAAACCAACCAAAACCAACCGTCAGAACGGTGAAGAACATACGAAGGAATCCACCACCAACTCTTCTATTTGACTCCGCCAACTACCCGATCTATGACAGAAAGGGTAAGCACTCTTCTCCTACAAGGGTTAATAGTTCTTGATGATGGCGCTAACCGCCACACCGTCATACCTCACCCTTACTATGAATAAAGAGAGGTGACCGAAACCCTTCGGCACCACAACCCCACTTTAACATAATAACATGAACAATTCAATTCAATTCTTTCATAAACATAGCAACATACATAAACAAATGTAGCATTCAACATCAAGGCTCAAATACAACATTTAAGCGTAAAGCAACGATTCCCATACCCTTTCCTCTTGTGCATCCATGTGTGTCAAATTTTAAATTAGTTATACCACTTTTGCAAGTTTTAATGTTGCTATCCTATAACAAAGTTTTAGTTAAGACCTAAGCCATGTTTCTAAGTTATTCCACATCACATTTTAGTTGTACCCTATAGCATGATACTAAAAATTCACATTCCAAGGACCTCTGACCCGCTCGATACCAATCAGAATAACACCTAAGAACAGTACCTAGATCAAACCCAAGGATCCCCATGATCATACCTTAGCCCAACGAACGAATCTCCAATAGATCTCCTCGCGGATCGCTCCTCGCTCCTCGCTCCTCGCTCCAACGGATGGATCCACAAGGTGCAGAGGTGTGGAGACCACCCTAGGGCAGCAAGGGGGTGGAGGAGAGGTGGTGGAGAGGTGGGGCAATGGAGGAGAGCAAGGGGGAGGCGCAAGGCTCAAAGGGAAGGGGCGGCTAGGGCTTGGCAAGTGGGGGGAGGTGAGGGGGGCGCACCAAGGCCTCAAGGGGCGCAAAGGCAGCAGGGTGGACGCCCCAAAGGGGCAGGGAAACCCCTTTTACCAGCCCCCACACCCAATTCTAGTCCGTTACGGAGACCTAATCCATCCCACCAAAGCCCACCAAGGCCCAAAACTCCCCCGGGAAGGCCCAAAACCCCGAAAACGGCCCGGAAAAGCTATTAACCTCCATAACCTATAGTTTTAACGTTAATTCCACATTTCATACTGTTATTAACCTTATCATGCACGTTAAATAAGGTTACGACACTCCGTGGTGTCACAACACTTCAAACGGCCCAAAAACGCGAGTAAACCTCAAGCCGAAAGGTTTTATTCTCTAATTTCACCTTCTATAACGTCACACCAAACCGTAGTGTCACACTTTCACAACAAAATAGGTTATGGACTGCGTAGCGTCTGCAACTCAAGGGATGGCCTAACCTACATTTCTATCAAATGTGCTGGCGGAACCTAGAAATGATTTCTCACCTGTTTGTCGATTGCCCCCAACTTTAACGATTGTGGTCATCAATTGCGCGATGGGTTCACATGCCGTCACTCCTACGAACCAATGGGAGCCTTTTGCACATCTTGAGCAATGGAACCTCCACCACTTAAATTGTCAAATGAGCCTTCGGAAAGGGATCAAAATCTTGATTATTCTAACTTGCTGGGAATGGTGGAAAGAGCGGAACAACATAATTTTTCAAAAGAAATGGGCAACTGACGAACACATTCTTCAATCGTTTAAATATGAGCAGCAATCTAGATATTCTCGGGAGCATCACAGCTCAAGAAGCTTCTACATTGGCAAATCTAAAGTTTTCGGTCTCTCTTTCTCACTTTCTCTGCTGGTTTTTCTCCTTCTCCTCGTCTTAGGTGCAGTCCCCTGCGCCTTGTAATTCTTAACTTTGCCTTCGTCTCCTACTAATTTAATCTTGGCCTTGGCTGCCTTAAAAAAATCATACTATCCTAATCATAACAATCCTACGTTATACACAGAAGGACTAATCGGCGTATGTAGGGGCGGATTTAGGCCCATGGCAAAGTAGGCTGTAGACTGGGACTTGAAATTTTAGCTTGTATTTAGCCCAGGTAAACCCAGGGTGTAATAAATATATTAGCCCATGTTATATGATCTTAATTGGGCCTATTGTTCATCACCCAGCCCGAAGCATGTTCAAATTCTAGATCTGCCACTGGGCTTATGTGATATACATTGGATAGACCACTACGGCAACAATGAGACAAGGACCGACTCAAGTTACATCCAATTATTGCTAACATATATCAAAATGAAGACAAAACATACAAAAATCAAACTGACCAGAAACATTAATAGATATCTTGATCTGGTTCTTACGTAATCATCACCACCTGCTCATGCGGGTTCCGTTCCTGCTGTAGGAGTAGGGCCAACGTGATCCTTTTTAATCCTGTTCAATGTCACAACCACTTCACTCATCGTCAACCTTTGGTCAGGCATGTCACTCGAGCATAGTAAACCCAACTGAAACATTGGCGCTAGGGAGTTGTCCAAGCAAAAGCAACTAGATGAATCTTGCAGTAGCCGGTCATCCACAACATCAATAAGCCTTGTTGGAAATGCTTGATTAACCCATTGCCTAAGACTTAGTTCGCCGACAAACATCGGATCTGTCGGCTTCTTTCCGGTGAACACTTCAAGAAGCATGATCCCATAGCTGAAGACATCACTTTTCCTCGACGCTTTTCCAATGGATCCGTACTCTGGTCAAAACATTTTTAAACATAAGAACATTAATGATGACAATAGATGATTTAACAAGATCAAGAGCAACAGTACTGCAGTACCTGGTGCCATATACCCAATTGTTCCTGGCATGCTCACAGAAACTACAGAGTTGTCATCACCAAATAACAGCTTTGCAATGCCGAAGTCTGCCACGTGTGAGGTCATGTTTTCGTCGAATAAAACATTGTTGGGCTTTAGGTCACAGTGCAAGACGCCAAGACTACCTCGCAGTGATGATAGTGTAGATACTCCATTGCCATCGACACGTCAAGCATAATGTCCAACCTCTTGAGGAATCCCAAACATGGCCTGCTTTCAGTGTGCAAGCATGTCTCCAAGTTACCATTAGGCATGTATTGAAGAACCAACGCTTTGAAGTCCGGGTTTGAACAGGTGCTGAGTATCCTAATCAAGTTGCGGTGTCTGTTGGATCGTAAGGGCCTTCTCAACCCCAAAAGCTAGCTTAAGAGGTGAGGGACTCCCCCACTTATAAGTTAGGTCCCTTGCCCTTCCACAACCAATGTGAGACTATTCTAACAATCCCCCCTTCACACATTGGTGTCTCTCAGCCGTTCACCGCCCCTTCACCGTACACCGACGGTCCCTCAGGGTCACGGTCCATCGGGCCTTCACACCCTAATGTCCATCGGGCCAACGATGTTAGAACCGGGCTCTGATACCAATTGTTGGATCGTAAGGGCCTTCTCAACACCAAAAGCTAGCTTAAGAGGTGAGGGACTCCCCCACTTATAAGTTAGGTCCCTTGCCCTTCCACAACCAATGTGAGACTATTCTAACAATGGTATCAGAGCGAGGTTAAGGTATGGCGTCAGATAAGTATGTTAATCGTCCTCCTATGCTTAATGATTCAAATTTTTCTTATTGGAAGAGTCGCATGCAATCCTATATTGAAGCTCAAGGTAATGATGTTTGGCGCAAAGTTTCTACTGTTTTTGATGTTCCTGATATAGTCACCAATGATAACAAAATAGACGTTGATCTGAATGCTAAAGCTAGAAATTTGATTTTTCAAGGAATTTCTGAAAAAGAATTTGATCGAGTTTCTCATCTACGTTCTGCTTATTCTGTTTGGAAGACATTATGTGACTATCATGAAGGTTCTACTAAGATTAAGAAAGTGCGCAAAAATATTTACCAAAAAGATTTATCTGGTTTTGCTATGAGGCCGGGTGAATCAATTGATGATCTTTTCTCTCGATTTGAGAAAAACTTGTGTAATTTGCGTGGTGTTGGAGTTACTAATTCAGTTGAGGATAACGCTAGTAAAATTTTGAGATCTCTTAGTCCTGAATGGCGTATGGTTGTTACTGCAATTAATCAAACTGTTGACTTGGATACTTTAACCATGGATGATCTTTATTCTAGACTGAAAACTTATGAGATGGATTCTTTGTCACCTAGTGATAATAAATCCTCTACACATGCACTTGTTGCTAACCCCAGCACTTCGTCTGGATTACCATCTTTTGGTTCCTTATGCCTTTGGCTTCCTTTTCAGATGAACAGTTTGAGATGCTTCCTGAAGAAGATCTTGTGCTCATCTCCTCACGTGCTTTTAAAGCACTCAACAATGTGAGGATGAGAAGGCGTGGAGGCACAACTTCGAGGTCCTTTAACTGTTTTGAGTGTGGCTTTCCCGGGCATATCAAAGCAAACTGTCCCAAGTTGAAGAAGAAGGAAGAAAGGGAACCGGCACAACGCAGCTCAAGACACACTACCCCTAGGCGCTCCAATTTTTGAAAAGTTGCTAAGAAAGTCTTAGCCGCCATAGAGGAGTGTGATCTTAGCGATGTGGACTTTGAGAGTGATGATGAGCCACATGACAAGAAGAAGGACAAGAAGGGAGATCCTGATGATGACTTCACCGGGATGTGTTTCATGGCTAGAAGGGATAGCGACAACGACTCCGACCTTGAAGAGGTGAGACCTTCTTATGATGAGCTTGAGTATGCCATGGTTAAATTAGCTTCAGAACTTAAAAAATCTAAGAAGTCTCTTAAAGAAAAAGATCTAGAAATTGATAGTTCCAATTCTGAAATTGCAAGGCTTAGATCTTTAATTCCTGATGATGATTCTTGCAAATCTTGTGATATGCTACAATCTGAAGTTATTGCTTTAAGGAATGTTCATGCTTCCCTGTTGCATCAAAATGAGAAACATATTAAACATGCTAGTTGTTCCACTGATGATTTGCATGGTTTAATCTCTTGTCCTAAATGCTCAAATCTTGAATTGAAATTGAAAGATGCAAATGCTAGAGTTTCTCAGATGACTAATGATATGCTCACTCATGAGGTTCTTTCATGCTCTACTTGTCGCAAACAGAAAGAGAAAGTTGATATTCCTTGCAATAATTGTCTTGTGCTCTCTCTAAAAGTTGATTACTTGGAAAAGTTTTTAGAGCGTTTTACTAAAGGAAAGAAAAACCTAAATATGATTTTGGATCAATCAAAAGTCAGCACTCATCACAAAGGTTTAGGTTTTGATCCTTATGCTCATCACAAATCACATGCTCCTACTGTTGTTAAAGCTCTTGAAAGTGGAAAGTTTGAAATTGTCAAAGAGCCTGAGAAAACTGTTTTTAAATCTGCTGGAATTTTATCTTCTACTATGATGAGTGCAAATGTTGCTTCTACTTCTAAAGCTAAACATCATATTAAATACACTTGCACTCACTGTGGTAAAGATGGTCATTTAGTTCAGTTCTGCTTTAGACTAGCTAAACAGCAAAGGAGAGAAAGGTTCAATGCTAAGTCTAATGTCAGAAAGGCACACTCTGCTTCTCATTATGATAAAAATCCTCGTGTTATGTCTACTGGTTTCGTTGGTCGTATGTCTCAATACTGGATTCCTAAAACTCTTTTATCTAACCCCAGTATTGAGACATCGACATTCCCTGTTGTGTAGGTTGTGCGAGAGAGGAAGGAGAACATATGGTTCATAGATTCTGGATGTTCACGTCATATGACTGGAGATTCAAAATGGTTCTCCTCCCTCACACAAAGTTCAGGTGATGAGGTTATCACTTTTGGCGACGATTCAAAGGGACGGATTCTTGGAAAAGGAATTGTGCGAGTCAATGAAAACTTCGTTCTCAAGGATGTAGCTTTGGTAAGTAAGCTCAAGTATAATTTGCTCTCAGTCTCTCAGTTGCTTGATGAAGATCTTGAGGTGAGATTTAAGAAAAATTCTTGTCGTATATTAGATGTTTCTGAAAATCTAGTATGCAACATCACTCGCATTGGTCGCTTGTTTAAAGGTGATTTTTCATATCCAACATCTGAAACTACATGTCTTGTCTCCCAAGTTTCTAAAGATTTAACTTTTTGGCATCGTAGACTTGGTCATATTGGTTTCGATCATCTTCAACACATAAGTAAATCAAATCTGCTTAGAGGTTTGCCTGAATTAAAGATTGATAAAACAAGTAATTTGGTTTTCTCCCCTGTCAACATGGAAAATGATCGCATCTCCACATTTTCCTATTTCTGCTGTTATGACTAATGCTCCAGGTCAGCTTCTACATATGGACATTGTTGGACCTGCTAGAGTGAAATCTGCAGGAGGTAAGTGGTATGTTCTTGTTATTGTGGATGATTACTCTAGGTACTCTTGGGTATATTTCTTGTCTACCAAAGATGAAGCTTTTGAATGTTTTCAAGAACTTGCATTAAGGTTGTTCAGGGAATTGCCTGAAGCACTTAAAGTAATTAGGAGTGATAATGGAGGAGAATTCAAGAACACTCTTTTTGCTTCCTTTTGTTCCAAACATGGTATTGAGCATCAATTTTCTTCTGCTCGTGTTCCTCAACAAAATGGTGTAGTTGAGAGGAAAAATCGTACATTGGTTGAGATGGCTAGGACTATGCTTGATGAATTTTCAACTCCTAGGAAGTTTTGGGCTGAAGCTATATCTACTGCTTGCTATGTTTCAAATAGAGTATTTTTGAGAGCAAAGCTACATAGAACTTCCTATGAACTTCGTTTTGGTCGTTCAGTGTCGAGCCATGCGCAGTACGCGGCACTCGGCATCGAAGCTTCTCATAGCTTGTTCCAGATGCATATTTAGAACTTTTATTGCAACCACCAAGCCGTCCCTTAGTTGGCCCTTATAAACTTTCCCAAAGCTTCCAGACCCCAGCAGGTTACTGTCACTAAAATTATCAGTGGCGCGGACAATCTCATGGTACGAGACTAGAGATGGCAACGGGGACCCGAAACCCGAAACCCGACGGGTATTTACTCCATTAGGGGCTGGGTATGGACTATTTTTCATACCCGTGGGTCTATTAACGGGCAAAATTTAGTACCCGCGGGTAGGCTGCACGGTCCGTTCTGCTATTACCCGTACCCGTTCACCCGTGGGTTGAATCAACCCGGTTGATTCAACATAGAAAATTATGGGCTATTGCAAGTCTGCTAAGTTGCTTTCAGGTTTACTGTTGGTGTAGAATTACGGCCGGTTTTCTCATAACTATTTTCTTGTTTGTCTATGCATACTACCATAACTATTGGTGGGGAAAGCAGTACGATCGATTTCTATTATGGAGCTTTATGTGCTTCCCTTTGTTCGATCATCACCTTAATTGTGCTTAATGTTTCAGGTTCAATGCTGAAAAACCTCATTTCGCAAGATGACTCGGCTGGTTCTTCATCTAAAGGTTAAAAGTTAGAATGCCACTGTTATTATTACTTTGAATCTATTAGCTAGTTTGTTTCTGGTAAAACGTACGCATGATCACTTGAATATTATAACCACTACCACTATATATTCACAGGTAAAATATTATACGTTTGTTTGTTTGTTTGTGTACTGTTTCAGCTTCACGATCCTTCTCCCTACTGTCTCCGTTCCGCAGCAAGCACAAGGTGATTGTACCGTGAGGAACTCAACTGGTCGAGGAGTAGCAAGTATATGTCTATCGGCCGGCAGTGCGTACATATATGTCGTGTTAATTTGTAAAAATATGTATACTATCTGTTCGTGTTTTTTATGTAAGCAGCCTAGCTAGCTGCCTATCTTATATGTGCCTGCATCCAGTGTTGTGCATGTTGGTTTGTTTCTTAATTTACATTATCAACCGGGTGCGGGTTACCCGCTGGGTACCCGTTACCCGCATGGGTACGGGTATGGGTAAATTTGGTACCCGCGTGCGGGTATGGGTATTGGAACGGGTGAATTTTGCTAACACGGGTACGGGTACGGGGTGGTGATACCCGCCGGGTATAAACCCGTTGCCATCCCTATACGAGACTAACCTATGGTTGATCATGTCAACCACGTCAGCAGAAACCACCACCTCTTCTTGCCTCTTCAATCTCTTGCTGATTATTATGTACAGGCAGGTAGCTACAGCTCCAACAAATATGATGATAGCAGGGATCAAGAATTTCAGTATGTGCCCATTAGTCGAGTGATAGTTGCTTCGGCACGGCAAAAATCCGAAGCGCGAAACACCGCACAGAGCTGGGTTCCCCATCAAAGATTGAATGGTGATGTTTACGAAGACGCCTCCTTTTGGTATCTGACCATGTAGTTTATTGAAGGACAGGTTCAAGCTGGTGAGGTCGGTAAAATTTGCCAAGTACCCTGGGATGGTACCAGAGAGGTCATTGTAGGACAGGTCTAGTGATCTCAAGCTGGTTAAATTGCCAAAAGAGTCTGGAACTGAACCGTTGAAAGAGTTGTGCGACAGGTTTAGGAACGTAACTGTTGCCAGTTGCCCAAAGGAACCTGGGAGGCTACCAAGGAACCTGTTGCTCGAGAGATCTATGCTGATAATTTGTCCCATACCTACATCAAGTGGCAATGAACCGTTCAATGAGTTTTGATACAGGTCAAGCTGCGCAAGGCTCTCGAAATGGAATAAGCTTGCTGGTATAGTTGATAATAGCCGGTTTTGAGATAGATCAAGGTATATTAACTTGGAAAGGTTGCCGAGTTCATTTGGTATGGAGCCAGAGAATTGGTTGTCCAAGAGGACTAGTTGTTCTAGGCTGCCTAGCGTACCAAGCTGTGCTGGGATGGGGCCAAACAAGTTGTTGCGGTAGAGGTAAAGCAAGACAAGCTTGTCCATCATCATGATTGATTCTGGAATTGTGCTGCTCAGCTGGTTTTCCGAAAGGTCTACCCAATTGAGGCTGCTTAAATTTGACATGGTAGCAGGAAGTTCACCGGTTAAATTGTTTCTATCTGCAAAAAAAATTTGCAGCTGACTAGAAAGGTTTCCAACGTAGTCAGGGATACTCCCAGTGAAACGATTCAACCCGACATCAAGGTGGAAGAGTTGTCTACAGTTTGAAAGAGTGGCCAAAAAGTTGAGATTCCCTTCAAGGTGGTTCCCTCCGATGATAACGTCTACAAGATTTCCACTGCTACCAAGTGTCGTTGGCACAAAATCAGTCAAAAGATTTCCGTCTAACTGTAGATAAGATAATTCAGATAAGTTACCTACAAATGCCGGAAATGATCCAGTCAATTGATTTTGCGAGAGAGACAATGCCGTGAGCTGACTTAGTCGCCCAAATTCTGGTGGAATCCCCCCTGTTAACTTGCAGTATGACAGGTCTAGGGCGACAAGATTGGTCAGATTGCTCAGAACAGTTGGCACTGGACCAACAAGGTTATTGAGACCTAAATAGATATCGGTGAGATCGTTAAGTTTGGCCAGCCATGTTGGCACTAGACCCTCAAAGGAATTCGCTGACAGAGAAAGTCCTTGGAGGTATTGGCATTCTGCAAGACCCATTGGAATCTGACCTGTGAAACGGTTGAAAGAGAGGGAGATCATTTCAAGCACGGGGAGGCTAAAGCTTTTGTTGGTAGGGATAGGCCCTGTCAGATTGTGGTTGCCTCCAAGATACAACAATTGCAGCCTAGACATGTTGAAAATGGTTGGAGGCACTGAGCCGGAGAGGTGATTTGCTTGTAGGCCAAGGGATTGGAGCATGGGCAAGGAACCTATACCATGTGTGGTATCATCCCTGAAAGGCTGTTGTTATCTAGGTTGAGGTAGCTTAACCAAGGTGTTCCATTGAATAGATCTGTCGGTATTGAGCCACTCAAGGAATTCTTTTGGAAATCCAAGTACCTAATATTTCGCAAACCCTGCAACTCTTTTGGGATTTGCCCCGAGAGGCTGTTGTTTACCAGCACAAGAACTCGAAGGCTAGTGAGGTTTCCTATGGCAGAGGGGATAGCCTCTGATAGAGTGTTGCCACGAAGACCGAGATACCTTAGCCGGTGCAGCCTCCCAAGTTCAGGTGGGATGGAACCTGTGAGTCTCGTGTTTGTGAGGTTGAGGACCGAGAGGAAAGAGAGGTTACCGAGTTGAGGGGCAAGCTCTCCTTGGAGGGGCATGCCCGGCAGCATCAGGGCGGCGACGCGCTGCCGGCGGCTGCTGCACGAGACGCCAAGCCAGTGGCAGAAGGACACTTTGCTTGTCCAGTTGTTGGCAAGAATGCCGAGTGGATCGGAGAGATGGGCTTTGAAAGCGAGCAGCGCTGAGAGGTCGGTGTCGCTTCCATTGCCATTGCCGTTGATCGGGGAAGAAGCAACGATAGTGGACGACGGCAACAGGAGAGTCGACAGTACTACGATGACGATGAGAAGGTGTGGGATTGGAAGGGCCATTGCTAGCTGGTCATGTCCGGAGTGGTGAAATGCCCACAACAGCATTTTAATATACACTACCAAAAAAATAAGTTTTACAAAAGTGAGCCACATCATCGACCTCTGATTTTTCCTATTAAAATGCAGTGTGGAATTCAGTTCTTTTCGCCGAGCATCTTGGAATTTTGCTAGATCCTAATCAACGGCTATGCGAAGTGACCTCAGGTTGAGGCCATCTTGTTCTTGCACAAAAAGTTGTTTTCCTATTAAAATGCAGTGTGGAGTTCAGTTCTTTTCGCCGAGCATCTTCGAATTTCGCTAGATCCTAATCAACGGCTATGCGAAGTGACCTCAGGTTGAGGCCATCTTGTTCTTGCACAAAAAGTCGCTTTCCTATTAAAATGCAGTGTGGAGTTCAGTTCTTTTCGCCGAGCATCTTAGAATTTTGTTAGATCCTAATCAACGGCTATGCAAAATGACCTCAGGTTGAGGCCATCTTGCACAAAAAGTCGCTTTCCTATTAAAATGCAGTGTGAAATTCGGTTCTTTTCGTCGAGCATCTTGGAATTTTGTTAGACTTTTGACTTAATTAGAGCAGGGACAGCGCGCTAGTTAGTTGATTTGTGTGTGTTATGTACTTATGTCCTAGTGTGGGTAGAGTTCGTGCGACAGTAAGTGATGCAAGTTGCCTTGAAAAAAAAGTGCTGCGAGTTTGTTGTTTTTTTTTCCATTCAGATAGCGACCATGCATGCATGGAATTCCACGTCGAGCAACGACTTTGAGGCATTATTTGAAATGTTCATTTTCGACTGAGTGAGATCCTTGTGGATGAATCAGAAAAACTTAATCTAGGGGGACAATCCCAATTCCCCGCTCTTATATTGTCACTACTATACAATCCCTCATCACAGACGGTTCGCAAGCCACATGACAGACGGTTTTACAACCGTCTATATCAGACTGTCAGCGATGATTCTCTAGTCAGCACAGATGGTTTTCCGACCGTCTGTGAACAATCTCATTACAGACGGTTTAAAATACAAAAACCGTCTGTAATGATTCATATATCACAGACAGTTTGTTTAAAAAAACCGTCTGTGATGTTGGATATATCACAGACGGTTTGTTTAAAAAACCGTCTGTGATGTTGGATATATCACCGACGGTTTGTTGTTATAACCGTCTGTGATGATTCATATATTACAGACGGTTCGTTTGTGAAC
This sequence comes from Rhipidocladum racemiflorum, assembly GCA_036346355.1. Classification (NCBI taxonomy): domain Eukaryota; kingdom Viridiplantae; phylum Streptophyta; class Magnoliopsida; order Poales; family Poaceae; genus Rhipidocladum; species Rhipidocladum racemiflorum. Next base: position 31,681,329 of record CM070589.1, read on the forward strand.
CGTCTGTTAAGATGATATATCACAGACTGTTCTCTTTTGAACCGTCTGTGATGATCCATATGACAGACCGTTGATAATAATAACCGTCTGTGATAAATGGTTTATCACAGACTGTTCTATTTAGAACCGTCTGTGATGATCCATATGACAGACCGTTGATAATAATAACCGTCTGTGATAAATGGTTTATCACAGACTGTTCTATTTAGAACCGTCTGTGATGTTAATTTTAGATTTTGTACAATTTCAGTTAATTGGCTAGCCTCAGGAAATGCTAGCCATGCCCTCTGAAACAAACTGAAGTGTAGCATGACCAATATAAATATTATGACATACATTTCAGAAATGAACTCGATCAGGGCACGCAATACAACATACAACGCATCCATTTTAGAAATCAACTTTGATCCCACATTACAATGTACACCGCATCAATTTCAGAAATAAACACAAATGGAAGTCTTGCAAATTGAATTCAGAACTACAGTCTTGCAAATTTACAACTCATCAAGCTTGGTTTGAATGGAATTCGCCGGTTGGATTAATGACATCATGATTCAAAAAGGCACAGAGTTGTCCTCGAATACTTAGCAGGTCAGCCTGTTCCAATGCAAGTTCAGCACATTGCCACCTCTGCCAATGGGAAGAGTAAAGTCTTTGCGTGTACAAAAAATAAATAAGTGAAAACACATGGATCAAGATTGACAAACCTCTAAGTCATTGGTCTTCTTTGTACCAACGAGGAGTTGCATGTTGTGGCAAACGTAGAACCCACACAGGTTAGTGCCTATTGGCTGCTGGTGGCACTGCCAAAATATAAATAGATTAATTAGTTCGAAGGTTCCATTATGGACTGCGTGAAGGATTAATTATTGCGTACTAGCGGATACCGGGAAGTTATGAATATGCTTCAGCCTCGCTGTGTTCGGCTTGCATGGCCCTCCGCGAGCTTTGTAGATATGGAATGACATGTCGAGTAAATTTTTAATAGGCACCAAGTCGTGGGTGCCGCCCTTTCTGGAATCAAGGTAAATTACCTTGTTCTGTCTTGCTATAATTACAAGTATAACCCAGTGAAACCTGCACAGGTATGTTGCCATGGTCATTGAACCTAACTTCAAGCTGCGTTATATAGTACAAATTAACATGTATAGCATCTGGATGAAGCACTTACCCCGGGTTGTAGGGTAAAATTAAGTAGCTTTTGTCCCAATGAGCCAGCATTACTTTTTCCACGTACTCATGGACAAATTGCACATCTTGGTCCATGGTTTGCTTCGACAGCATGTGTGGGTCGAAGAAACCCACCGGTTTATTCCTTGCTTTTGCCTCCATCATCATGTATCTATATACATATACAAAATCAAGGATCATATATATATATATATGCCATTTACCGGTACGAGACGAATCTATACCGTGATTGCGCACACTTACAATGTCCAGCATTTGATGAGTGAAGCATCCAGGGCGTTGAGGTTGTACAGATCGAACAAGTCATTGAAGCCAACCATGAAGCAGCCACCTGAATTCTCGTGTAAGAAATGCTGCTCCTTGAAGCGAACCGTGATACTCGTTGCCCATTCTGGCAGCGGCTTGGTCGCCTGTAACATGCACCAATCTTGCAATCTAATGCAGGCTAATGAAAGCGTCGTCAGGTTCTCTTTCAGTACAAACGGCTTTCCCAGCTCAAATTGCCGCAGCAACGGGGCAAACGGAATTTGCAACAAGCCTGAGTTGGACTTCTTTTTCGATTTGCCCTTATCGCTGCCTCGTCGTCTACTAAATGTCGTCTTCACGGGAGACGACGCAAGCGGCTGTGGCTCATAGGACACCATAGGCAAATTGGTGGGCTCTGCTGGTGCTAGCATATGATCCGACGCACCATGTGGCTTCGGTATTGCTTCTATCGTTGGTGTTGCTTGGCGGGCATCGAAGGAGATGGACTTCTTTGGCCATTGGATGAATGTGTCGACGACATCCCCTATTGTCACGATCTCGTCGTTTGGAGGCATCTCCAACGTGATGCCCTTGCAAATTTCATGTACACCGTCGAGATGAACCTTCGCGTAACCCGAAGTTAAGGAACGATCGTGCATAAGTGCCCCTTCAACGGATGGATACACGCGCCCCCAAGCAGCCTGCAAAGGAATAGAGGCATCGCCAAGCCTCACTTCGAGATCATTGACTTGTTGTGACAGTAACCAAAATATTAAATTCAGTTCTCAACTGACCCAAATCAATTTGCCTGTTCTCAGCCTATCAACTCACAATGCCGAATCCTCACACAGTCCAGCCACTATGCAAATTAAGTAATTGAATTTGACGGGAATGCAATAGCAAACTAAACTCAGCTTTCTCCTATACTGTCACAACCTATCTCACAATGCTGAATCCTCACAGAGAATGTAACCCCACAGCCACAACAATTTATTCTAACCCTAAACCACATGTTATAAGATTACCGTGGGAGGAGGAGGAGGCGGTGGCCTATCGGCAGCGCGTCGGGGCGGCACGGCGGCGGCTCGGAGGAGAGGCGGAGGACGAGGTGGTCTATTGGGGGGCGTTGGGGCGGCACGGTAGGGCGTCGGGACGGCATGGCCGGGGCGGCGCGGGCGTCGAGCGGCGCGGGGCGGGGCCGACGGCACGGCCGGGGTCTGGAGTTGTCGCCTAGCGGAAGTAGGGTTTTGCCGCCAACGAAAAATGGTTTGCCGCCAAGGGTGGGGGTATTGATATTAGGGTGGGGGTATCACAGACGGTTTATAATTCAACCGTCTGAGATGAGTATATCACAGACGGTCCAATATTTAACCGTCTTTGATATAGTGATCATCACAGACGGTTCATAGTATATCACAGACGGACCAATATTGAACTGTTTGTGATATAGTGGTTGAACCGTCTGTGATGACCACTATATCACAGACGGTTTTTAATGAACTATCTGTGATGACCTGACCGACGAAAAGCAAAACAAGCATAATTATAATTATGATTAATTGTAATACATATGTACACCCCATTACTTATGACCCGAACATATTTGATTACAAGTACACATACATTTGGAATATAAATAAGGATCTCATCATTAATCGGCCACTTGCTTATTATTTTGTACAAAAATTAGGCCTTCACAATGATCAACGCGTGTGTAGCTAGCTTCCTCAGGTTGCTCTTCCTGGACCATGATTCCAGTACCAATAGGAGGCAACTCATCGAACTGATTGTACTCTTCCTCATCTACCACATTCTCGACTCCGACAATCCTCCTTTTTCCCTGTAGAACCACGTGGCGCTTCTTGTTCAATGGGTTGATTACATAGAAGACTTGAAAAACTTGGTTAGCAAGAACAAACGGTTCGTCTTGGTATCCGACACGTTCAAGGTCCACAGTAGTGACACCGTACTTGTCAACCTTCACATGCTGCAGGTGAACCCAACGGCATCGAAATAGGGGGATTGAAAGGACAGGGGATGCGTCTAGAGGGGGGTGAATAGGCAATTACAAAATTATACCCAATTTAAATTAATCTATCAGAGATAATGCGGAAGCAATTGGGATAATTAAGTTTTGCAATTTAAACAATTCAGCCCGAGACAGGTAACCCGGACACTCCGGATACTCCGAACAACTCGGATAGTCCGGACTAAAATATCGGACTCTCCGGATTGCCTTGATCGGCCGAAACAGAGAAGGACAATAAATTGAAGCACTTCTTTGATTCTAGTGATACAAATTACTCTACTACAATGAATCAAGTATATAAGCAAGAATAGATGCAGTAGATACAATCTAATTGATCTAATCACAAGAATTGAAAGCAAATTAAGCGGATGAGCAAAAGAGTAAACCGAAGTAAGGAAGGAGACACGAAGATTTTATCCCGAAGTTCGGATCCTTGAGGGGATCCTACGTCTCCGTTGAGGTGGCTTGGTCACACTTGAGCCGGGGTCTCTTTCAACCCTCATCCTCCTGGTGTTGCACAATGCACTCGCCGGTCTTCACTTCTTTGATTCCTTTCCTTGCGGAGGCGGAATCGGACCTTCACAAACCTTCGGTGGCCTTCCACACAAAGCTTGGAAGCTCACCGGCAATTCCTAGCCATCTAAGAGACCTCAACCTCCAAGAGCAACAAATGCTCCCGAAGAACTCACTTAGAGTCCACCTCAAGTGCTCAACACACTAATCACACTCAATCCGATCACTACCCACTCTCACACCCAAACCTTCACTCAAAAGTGATCACTAAGATCTAGGGTTAGAGGGGCTTTTGGGAGCTCAAGATCACTAAGAATACACCTCAAAGCACCAAGGAAACTGTCTCCCAACCATCCACTCTTCAAATCAATCCTCAATCCAAACACCTCTCTCCTCTACCCAACCCTTCACAAAAGGGGATCACTAAGATCTAAGGAGTAGGGAGGAGTATTGGGGGCTCAAAAACTCACAAAGAACACCTCTAACACCCAGCAAAAACCTCCCCCAACGGCTACTTTGAAATGGGCAAGAAGGGGGCTTTAAATAGAGGAACCCCAAAAACTAGCCGTGAGGGACCGAACAGGGCAACCCGGAATGTCCGAACCAAACCCCGGAGACTCTGGATCATCCGGATACTCCGGATTAAAGTTCGGATACTCCGGAATCCGGATACTCCGGACTAATGTCAGGACACTCCGGATCTCCCAGGCAGCACGCAGCAGCCGTACGAAAACGGGTATAGCTTTTGATCCCGGACTCCGATTTCAACGAACTTGGACTTTTCCGAAAGCTAAGAACGAGGGCTACACAACTAACAAGGTCTCACTACCCAAATCCCAAAGGATAAAATCAGATTGCACAAAGAATCCACAAGGAGACCTCAAATTCTCACTTTCCGATACTAACAACACTTCTACCCCTCACACCAACCCACCTGCACCTAGGTGAACAAAGTATGACTTGGGTTTCTTAAACTTAGACAAGGATAGACCACTTTTGAGCACTTGAGACATGTCTAAGTAATTCCAACGATTGCATCCCTCTTAATAGTATGGCAATCCTTAGACTCAAAAAAATCTAAGTCTTACACTCAGCTTGCATACCGACTTCTTGGATGCACGGTGCATGATGATGCTTCCACAAAGATTGATGACGCCCTTCGTCTTGTCAACCTCGACGCGATTCACCTCATGAAACTCTCGTCCTCTCCGACCTTAACCTCGATCATCATCTAGACGATCCTCACGCCAAGTCGCTCTTGACTTAGTCCTCAGCTCTTGGTGACACCGCCATCTTATTTGACTTTGACTCGCTTGTCATCCTTCAAACCATCTTGGTCATCATACACACAGCTTTGGGACCTAACTCTTATCAAAGCACTCAGTAAACGTATTAGTCCCACAAGCTTAAAAGATATATTGAATAAATTGATAATAACAAGTGTTTCATATCAAGAAGCACAATATGAATGGAAACACTTGACAATAGAAATATTCTCTGCTAAGTGCATTATGATGAATATATGATTGATCTAACTGCACTAGAGAGATAATTGCCAATATGAAAGATCAATTAAATCATGGCAAGGACCACAGGCTTTGCTTAAAAGAAGCACATGATAGAATATACACGAATTACACATGTGCAAACAATATTTGGAATGAGAGTAAATAATGTGATCCAATTCTAAATTAAACTTCACTAAGAGAGGTGCATTAGAAGATACACAACTAAGACATGTATGCACCAAGTCAATATGAAGCAATGAAGTTTAACTCTAGTTAACACAAGCATATTAAAAACAAAGCACATAATGAACTCAAATCAATATATATGCACAAGCAATTATGACATGAATCAATGTGCACATATGAAATCAACAAGTTACTTAGGGTTCAATATGCATTTGCTAAAGAGGAATACAATGACAAATATGGAAGGAATACCGAGATTGCATACCTCATTTTTGCTTAACCATCCCAATTGATTTTCCTCTAAAATAGATGAGACTAATATTCAACTAGGCAATAAACATGTTAGTCTCATAACAATATAAACATATTAGAGGTTTGTATTTTGTTAAGCATTAAGTTAAGCATTTGTACAATTATATTGATTGACATTACATGCGTTTGTCATTAATCGTTTATCATTAATCACCAAAACAACATAAGTGCCTAAATGCACTTTCAGGGATCTTGAATAGTATGTAGTCAAGCTCTCAAATTTCCTCAATGAACCCATAGTACGACCTCCTCGTCGACCTAGTAGTATTCAACGCATCTATGCGAACACCACTATTCTTGTTTGTGCTCTTCATGTCCTGATCCCTCGTGTAAAATGTGTACCCATTTATGTCATATCCTTTCCATGTTACAACTATAAATGCTGGCCCTTTTGCCAACCATGTCAGCGGACCTTCGGCCAAGCTTCCAATGATGGGTAGTCGTTCCTTCAGCCATCTGTTGAATTGAAGGTTATGTTGTCTGATGATCCAGGACTCCAACCGCGATGGATTCTCTTGCCGTAGCCAGTTCTTGTGCTCGTCGATATACGGGGCCACAATAGCCATGTGTTGCAAAACCATGAAATGAGCTTTAGCGCACGCAGCTGGATCAAGCGTGATTGATTTTCTTCCGATGGTCCTGACACCCTGGAGCCTTCCCTCATGGCGGGATCGAGGCACACCTATCGGCTCGACCTGTGCCATGTAATCCACACAAAACTCGATGACCTCTTTGGTTGCATAACCTTCGACAATGCTACCCTCCGGTCGAGATCGATTCCGTACATAAGACTTGAGAATTCCCATGTACCTCTCGAACGGGTACATGCTACGTAGGAACACGGGCCCGCACAACTTTATCTCCCTAACTAGGTGAACAATGAGATGGACCATGATATCGAAAAATGACGGAGGGAAATACATCTTTAGATTACATATGGTCATTACCACCTCGGCCTGCAGAGCATCTAGTCCCTCGGGATCGATGACCTTCTGAGCAATTGTGTTAAAGAAATAACATAACCTTGTGATTGTCTCCCGGACCTTGGTCGGTAAGATGCTTCTAATTGCCACAGGGAGCATCTGTGTCATAAGCACATGGCAATCATGAGACTTCATGCCATTCCATCATTTTTGCGCTCATCCGAGTGCAAATTCTTCAAACTTCCTATCGATGTTTCTCCACTGGGTGGAATCAGTAGGGCGCCTTATCATTCCATCATTTTTGCGCTCATACGAGTGCCACCGAAGTAGTTTTGCCTCTTTTGAGTTTGAAAACAAACGTTTCAGACGGGGGATTATAGGCAGATACCACACCACCTTAGCAGGAGGTCCTTTCTTCGCCTCGATACACTCGTCGTGGTCATCTGATCTATCTTTACGCTTGTACTGGGATGCATTGCATACCGGACATATATGAAAGTTTGCATGCTCTTTGCGGTACAGGATACAATCGTTCGGACAGGCATCTATTCTTTCTACTTCCAATCCTAAGGGACAAAGAACCTTCTTGGCTTTGTAGGTGGTCATCGGCAACTCGTTTCCCTCCGGAAGTATGTCCGCTAACAGGCCCAACAGCTCAGTGAAACTCTTGTCGGACCAACTGTTGTTTGCCTTTAATTTCAGCAGTTCCAGCACACATGACAACCTTGTATATTTGGACTTGCAGCCCGGGAACAAAGGTCTCTCTGAGTCATCCATCAAACCCCGGAATTTTACATACTCCTGCCCATCACGGTTCCCTTCTGCATCCCGTAGCATCTGATCCAGATTGTCATCGGGAGAAATATCCTTATCGAGGGTACAGTCGATGTCATCCGGTGTATTATTGACTTCGTCGACGATGCATTCACTAATTGATGCCTGCATAATCTGCTCTTCACCGTGACTGGTCCAGCATGAATACCCCCCTTTTGAAACCCCATATAATCAAGTGTGCTTCGATTTGGGATGGGTTTCGAAACATCCTCATATTCTCGTGGTCAATGCATGGACAAGACATAAATTCCACCCCCTTGTTAAACATATCTTCCTCTGCAGCTCTTATAAAAGCGGAGACGCCATTAATGTACTCGACGCTCGCACGGTTGTCAGCGTACATCCAGCTTCGGTCCATCTACGCTACGTATATAACAATATGTGTTAGATAATGAATTAAGTACACTTAAATAATGACAAAGAACAAATGGATATATTCTCCTTACATAGCTTGCAAATTTGAACCAATTACGAACCTTGGATAACTTAGAATGTAAGTATCTACAATCACACTGAACTCACAATGCCGAATCCTCACAGAGTCCAGCCACTATGCAAAGTAATTGAATTTGACAAGAATGCAATAGCAAACTAAATTCAGCTTTCTCCTACACTGTCACAACCTATCTCACAATTAATGCCGAATCCTCGCAGAGAATTAATGTAACCCCACAGCCACAACAATTTATTCTAACCCTAAACCACAAGTTATAAGATTACCGTGGGGAAATAGCTAGATATGGCCGGAGGAGCAGGGCGTCGGGGTGGCCTATCAAAAATTGCTCGGAAACCCTAAAATAACAGAGGAGGTCGATCGGGCCGGGGGGCCTCTTATTAAGCATCATCACAGAGGGTTATTTACAACAACTGTCTATGACAGGGAAACATTTATAGATGGTTTACCTTTATCAACCGTCTATCATGACATAATTTACAGCCGGTTTTAAATTAAAAACCATCTGTGATGATATGATTTGCAGGCGGTTTTGAAAATAAAACCGTCTGTGATGACTGCACAGATTCAAAGGGAGTCTCATCGTCTCCCGCACGCGTGCCTTTCCAACCATCAGAAACTCTTCGTCTTCATCGCAATTAATTTCGTCTTCATCTTCTCAGGTCGCAATTAACTTCTCCACTGCCTATATATTCTTCCTAGACCGGGCGCAGCACTACTACTCGATCATTCTCCACACATAGATCACTCTCCATTGTCGGGACCCCGAATTTACAAATCCGGACCCTCTGTGTATTCAGCACTAGTCCAGGAACGCGCTAGTGCACACAGTCTTAACATTGGTAAATATCACAATCATACCACTCGATACCAATAAAGTACTTTATTTAAATAACCAAACTGGTTACTCGACCTTATGGCCAAGTTACAAATGTATGCCTCGTAAGGCGAAACTTATTCAGAGAAAAATAATAGCAGCGGAAAATCAAATAGCTTCGTGGCGCCATCCAGTATACCACAGGCAACTGACTGGGCTCGCATCCCTAAGTAGACGGATCCTCTTGGAGTTCCTCCTCCAAAGCTGGCGTAATCTCCTCTTCAACTGATATTGTGTTGAGGCAAGGGTGAGTACTTGGTACTCAAAGAAGTCATGCAATGAATGCAGGCTAATATACTATATGCATGGCTTGGTACAAAGGAATAGCTCAAGGTATATTTGCGAAACTTGACTTTTGACAAGTAATATAAGTAGATTCAAAGCAGAAATAAGTAAAACTTAATTAACTTTTCAAGAAGTTTAATAAACATTTTTCCCCATCCTAAACCACATTTCCATCATCTTCATTACCAAACCAAACCAACCTTTCAAATCCAAGTTATTTTCAGAAAGTCTAACCCTTGACTGTAATTCCGGCGATGTCCAATACCGCGGACACGCTTATTCGAATAGATTCTAAACTCTGCAGAGGTTATGCACTTTACCCACAAGATACAGTCAAACACCACAAAGGCGAGTTCTCGTAACAAAGCCTTCGGAAGCCTCAAACAACACAGTGGTCCTCTCCGGTTCAGGTTTCTACACCATCCCTTCCCTTAGCCAAGGCGAAGTATGGGACCAACACACCGTTAGATGGGTATCTGGCCACAGCCACGATACGCTCCCCGCACAATCACACAAACGGTGTAATTGACACCACGAGGCTCCACAAGTGAGTCCTTAGCGACTTAGTCAACTAGGGCCGTCCCATTCCAGCCATGTGGTTGCAAGTATGACCCAGTTCAGAGGCTTGCAAGGTTAAGTCCTTAGAGTGACCAGGGCAAGACTACCCGAAGAACCAAATCAACATCCCCAATGCCACAATGGCCCACTGATTACTCTTGCCACATGCCCTGGCCGAAAATCGTTTATCAAACCCCGCTTGATTACCATGCACCACGTGCCATCAACATCACATGATACCTTTCCAAAACAGGTTCAATATATCATTAAGTCAATATTAACATTTGATTGTCCAAAATCATGTCATGAGCACGTAAGGTGTCTAAGCAAAGGTACTACAACGGTCTAAAACCCATGTTGGCAATCTAATAATGTCCAACTAGTAATCCACAACTAGGGTGACAAGGGGTCATGGCACATACTTAAATAATCAAGGTGTCATACAGCAAATTGGTATTTATCTAACCCCCATGTTTAAACAAAGTATCTTTCTAATTGAACTAGCATGCAATAGTTTAAATCAAAATAGATTTCGAAATAGGATCAACATGGTCAAAGCACAACTTGCCTTCAAAAAGTACTTGCTCTTGGTCTTGAGTTGGATCCTGAGTCAATACTTCTCCTTCGAATCCTTCCGGCACTTCAACGTCTACTCGTAAAGCGTGCAAATAGCAAATACACAAATAAACAATAGGCAAAAAGTGTCCAAACATCCAAATAAAATCCATAAACAGAAAGAACATAATTTTATGGATTTTTAGAAACTGGAATCGTCAAATTTGGAGTTAAAACGCAAAAGTTATGATTATTTAAAGTTTAAATAATCAATTAAATAATTTTACAGAGAAAATGATGGAGCCGTGATGGCACTATGGGTGTCCCGATCTTTCGATGAGAAACACACGATCGATTTGTTAGAGTCGACTTTGACGATCCGACTACACCGTATGACGACGATGCGCCTTAGCAATCGCTAAACCAACTCAATGGTTATTGATCTTGCCGTAGGCACGATCAACCTGAACACTGAGGTTCAATTCCTGCAAGCAAATCAAGAACAAGCAAGAACAATAGGATAAACAATCTGAAATTGCGGATAAAATCGAAGCGAAACAAAGTGGAGTCTTATTGACGATCTTGACAAGGTGGTCGCCCAAAGACAACTCGCAGGATCAAGTTTGCACTTGGCTAAACTAATCAAATAAAACCCAAAACCCTAAGGAGCCGATGTCTGGCTATTTATAAGAGGTAGGGACGTGGGAAACACGTCCAAAGCAGTAGGATACCAACTACAACTCTATTACAAGGCCCAAAGCCCACGTCTTCTCGATTTGGAAAAGTGACGCCAATTGTTTTGCAGATTCCGTTGACTCGGACGGAATTTGGGGATGGGGTCGGATCCGGTGGAAAGAGGACGACGAAACCTTTCAAACCAGTACTAATAGACCCCAAACACACTTGTGGATCAAAAGTTATGGTCGTTTTAAGTTGGTGCTATTCTGGAGGCCGAATCCGAGTTGAACTTGTGCACCGGAAGAATTAGCTTCATGCTTGACGTTTGGGAGTCCTTCTCCTTGGTTCCTAAGGACAATAAAATCATCACGAGTATTAAATAGCATTCCATTCATTAAATTATTTGTATGCAACCCAAGGAACGCATTCACCTGGTAATTGAATTGTCGTGCCCGAGCTCGAGTAATTGGCCCTTGTATGATATTGTTGGTTTCCATTGGGTTTGTAAGTATGGCCGTATCCATGGTAGTGATGTCCTCATCATCCTCCCTTCTTGCATTTGAGTCGTCCTCGACTCAAGTTCATCATCCTCTCCCAAGTATGGTTTCAAATCGGTAATGTTGAATGTGGGACTAACCCCAAAATCTGCAGGCAATTCAAGCTTGTATGCATTATCATTAATCTTTGCCAAGACTTTGAAAGGACCATCACCGCGGCATCAACTTAGATTTTCGTAATGCGGGAAGCGATCTTTTGCAAATGCAACCAAACTAAATCTCCTGGTTCAAAAGTTACATGTTTCCTTCCCTTACTACCAAAGCAAGTTTATATTTAGCATTCATCGTTCTATGTTTTCTTTAGTTGTCTCATGCAGTTTCATAATCAAATCAAGACGTTGTTTAGCATCAAGATTCAATTTCTCCGAAGATGGTAGAGGTAACAAATCAATTGGAGCATGAGGTACAAATCCATATACAATCTCAAAAGGGCACATCTTAGTAGTAGAATGCATAGACCGATTATAAGCAAACTCAATATGAGGCAAACATTCTTCCCACAATTTAATGTTCTTTTTCAAAACAGCCCTAAGCATAGTAGATAAAGTTCGATTAACGACTTGCTTTGTCCATCAGTTTGGGGATGACAAGTAGTAGAAAATAAAAGTTTAGTCCCCAATTTAGCCCACAAAGTTCTCCAAAAGTGGCTTAAGAATTTAGTGTCACGATCTGAAACTATTGTGTTAGGCACACCATGTAAGCGAACAATTTCACGAAAGAATAAGTCAGCAATGTTGGTAGCGTCATCGCTTTTGTGACAAGGTATGAAGTGTGCCATTTTAGAAAATCTATCCACAACGACAAAGATACTATCCTCCCCTTCTTTGTTCTAGGAGTCCTAAAACAAAGTCCATAGAAATATCCTCCCAAGGCATGTTAGGAACAGGCAGAGGCATGTATAAACCATGGGGATTAAGTCGTGACTTAGCTTTTTGACATGTAGAACAGCGAGCGATGAAACGTTCCACGTCTCGTCTCATCCTGGGCCAAAAGAAATGGCTAGCGAGTATGTCCTCCGTTCTTTTCACACCAAAGTGTCCCATCAATCCTCCTCCATGCGCTTCTGTAGTAATAACAAACGAATGTAACTAGCTGGAATACATAGTTTGTTTGCTCTAAACACAAACCCATTATTGAGGACAAATTTGTTCCAAGTTTTTCCTCTTTACAATTGAGCAACACATTTTTAAAATCATCATCATGCACATATTGCTCTTTAATCGTTTCCAAACCAAAAATTTTGAAGTCAAGTTGTGAGAGCATGGTATATCTCCTAGACAAGGCATCAGCAATGACATTATCCTTTCCCTGTTTGTGTTTGATGACATAAGGAAATGACTCAATGAATTCAACCCACTTTGCATGTCTACAGTTCGATTTAGCTTGACTTCTAATATGTTTTAATGATTCATGATCCGAATGTATAACAAATTCCTTGGGCCATAAATAATGTTGCCATGTTTCTAAAGTTCGAACTAGTGCATATAACTCCTTATCATAAGTAGAATAATTCAAACTTGGCCCACTCAATTTCTCACTAAAATAAGCAATGTGTTTTCCTTCTTGTAATGAACACCACCCAAACCAATTCCACTAGCATCACATTCTAGTTCAAAAGTCTTAGAAAAGTCCGAAGCCGGAGTAAGGGTGCATGGGTTAACTTAGCTTTCGAATGTTGAAGGCATCTTCCTGCGGCTTGCCCCAAGCAAAAGGTACACCTTTCTTGGTGAGCTCATTCATGGGTGCAGCGATGGTGCTTGAAGTCCTTCACAAAACGAGCGATAGAATCCAGCAAGTCCTAGAAAACTTACTTTGTGTGACCGTGTTAGGAGTCGGCCAACTCTGTATTGCTTCAACCTTGGCTTGGTCAACTTCAATTCCTGTGGAGTAACAACATAGCCAAGAAAAGATACTCGATCCGTGCAAAGGTGCACTTCTCAAGGTTACCAAATAAGCGTGCATCGCGTAAAGCATTAAAAACAGCACGTAGATGTTCAAGATGATCCTCTAAAGATTTGCTATAAATCAAGATATCATCAAGTAAACTACCACAAATTTTCCAATGAAAGCACGTAAAACCTCGTTCATCGCCTCATGAATGTGCTAGGAGCATTAGTCAACCCGAAAGGCATTACTAACCACTCATATAACCCGAACTTAGTTTTAAATGCTGTTTTCCATTCATCTCCTAACTTCATGCGAATCTGGTGGTACCCACTACGCAAATCAACTTTAGAGAACATAGTAGAGCCACTTAACTCATCAAGCATATCGTCTAACCGAGGAATAGGATGGCGATATCTAATGGTGATATTATTAATTGCTCGACAATCTACACACATGCGCCATGTTCCATCTTTCTTAGGTACTAAAATAACTGTACAAAGACAAGGACTAAGAGATTCACGTCATTACCCTTTATCAAGCAATTCGTGAACTTGGCGTTGTATCTCTTGTGTCTCTTCAGGGTTGGTTCTGTAAGGTGCTCGGTTGGGCAAGGATGCCCTGGAATGAGATCAATTTGATGCTCAATCCCTCTAATTGGCGGCAGCCTGAGGGGATGTCCTTTGGAAAGATGTCGGTGTATTCTGCAAAGGTTAGTGACAACAGAGGCAAAGAGAGGGACATCTCCTCTAGAGAAAACAAAGTTTCTTTGCAGACCAAAGCATAGCATGTAGACCTACAAATAGCCAACTCATTCAAATCAGATTTTGTTGCAAGAAAACAAGCACCTTTCAATTTAATCTCATTCGGCTTAGCACAATCAAGGTTAGATTCTCTCTGCTTATGTTGTTCAAGTCCTTTGGTGACAATCTGATTTTCACTCTTAGAATTCTCTCGATTTTTCTCTTTGCTAGATCTAGCGATTTCATCCTTTACAATGGCATCAAAGCGACATTGGGTGTAGCACAATTTTCTTTTCTTTATGCACAAAAGAGTATTGATTTGTTCTACCATGATGTAAACAATCCTTATCATATTGCCACGGTCTACCTAATAACATAGAACATGCTTGCATAGGTACAACATCGCAATCAACATAATCATGATAGGGACCTAAAGCGAAATGTACTCTTACCATGCGAGTTACCTTGAGTTTGCATTGTTGTTGAACCATTGAATGTGGTAGGGCTGAGGGTGTGGTCTAGTGGAGAGTGCTAGCTTCTCCACCATGTCCATCTTTGGCTAGATTATTGCAACTCCCCATCAATGATTATTCGAATGGAGCGCTCCTTGATGACGCCTTTTGTGTAAAACAAGTTGTGGCGTTGATTTGGATCGGCGCGAGCGCCTGAGCACTAAGCACACGTTGTGCAATAATACTCAAATATTGGTCGACATCACCAGCGCTCACGTGCGCCGTCGTGCTCGGCATTTGGATCGCCGTCTTCATGTTCAATGAGCAAAGCATATGTTTCTTCATCAAGATCACTTGGTCGAGTCATACTCGCCGTCTTCACGGATTATTAGCACACGCTTGTTCGGACACTCCTTCATCATGTGACCGAAACCCTTGCAGCGATGGCAATCAACATCTTTGGTGCGTCCGTTGATGCGACCAAGCGACGACGAACTATTTGTAGTAGCTTGTGTGGCACTTTTCGTCGGCGTTGGTCGTGGTTCCGAATTTGCGGTGGTGGACGCCGCTCTGTTGATGGAAGAGGTCGGCGTGGTAGTACGGTCGGCAGGGGCAGCAGGGTGCGCGGTGTCCACGAAGTAGTTCGACCTGCAGAAAAGTTAGTCTTGGCCCTCGATTGGCGACCTGCACTTCACGCTCAGCTTTGCAAGCAAGATGGAACAACCGAGTCATCGAATTATAATCCTTATAGTCTAGAATATCCTGGATTTCTCGAGTTAACCCACCTAAGAAACGAGCCATAGAAGCTTCCTCATTCTCAATTAATCCACAACGCAACATGCCAATTTGCAATTCTTGGTAATATTCTTCCACCGAATTCTTACCTTCTTGTCAGTAGGCGCTGCAATTTATTCAATAAATCTCTAGCATAGTATGAAGGAACAAATCTATGCCTCATTAGCAATTTCAAGGCTTCCCAAGTGGTGGGTATATTATTTGGATGAGCACGGCAATGTTCTCTCCACCAAGCGAAGCAAAATCGGTGAACTCACTTGTGGCAGCTCTCTAACTCTTCTATTCTCGTGGAAATCATGGCACGCAAATTTTTGATCCACAAGTAATTCCCAACTAAGGTAACCATCAGGGTCATATTTACCTTCAAGCGGTGGCATGTTGAAATTTACCTTAGGAAAACATCATCTCGTTCTCGTTCCCTTGGTCGTGGAGGATCACGTCGCATACCTTCCGATTGAAGCGTAGCCGTTGATGGTTACGATCATTATTGTAATGGATGGGGTTGACCTCCTCCGCATCGATGGTGTCATCATATTCGTGCTCTTCGTTCTGTTCTTCTAAATCTGTTGGGGCCTCCCTGTGGAGCCGAATTGTTGCTTGGACGACGGGAGGTGGATTGGAAGCACCAGATGCAGCAAATGCAAAAGTATCAAGTCTAGCCAAAATAGTAGCAAGAGTAGTGTTAGCAATCCCTTGTGCGACCTCGATGGATCTCGAGACGGTCTTCTTGCATTGACATACGCTCATTAGTGAGCCGTACATCCTCGTTAAGACCATCGGTGGCTTCCCTCGTCATCTTTTGGAAGTGAGCAATGATGCCCTTGGTTCGTGGAGAGTGATGAAGTGAACTCGTCACCTGACATGGTTAGTTGCCACAAGTTTAATGTTCCTATCAACTACTAGGTGGCAAGTCTCTCAAGCGCTCAAGCCTATGACCCAAGTTCTTACAAGTTCTTACAATGCAAAGGCGTTGTCGGCCGTTAGCGTTGTCAAAGGTTCTCCAAGTTTGTGTAGAGCGATTGCCAAGGGATCGAACACTGCACGGTAGAAAGTGGAGCTTGGACAGGCTTAATTTAGTAGCAAAAGGTTAGCAATAATCCAATCGGTGAATGCAAAATTGAAGAATTGTTCAACGTCTAGTCACTAGTTCTTTGACTCGAGGCTAGCAAGGATCGTGACTCAAAGCGTGGTCGGCGACAAGATGCAGTTCCACTGAGATGAAAAAAAAAAAAAAAAAAAAAAAGCGAAAAAATTCGCGAAAGAAGGAACTATCTCAAAAGATCGGGAATCTTGTGAAAACAGGTTTAGCACATAAAATTTTCGGATCTGTTCGGACTCTTTTTTTTTTTTTTTTTTTTTTTTTTTTGGAACGATCCGACTCCTTTTTCTTTCAAGTGCTATGCAAAGGAAGACGATCGTGTGACGATCGGACGGCCAGTGGGCGACGATTGGCTATTATCGGAGGCGACCGATCGGCTATCAGAGGGCGACGATCGAGCGACGATGGGCTATCAGTGGGCGACGATGGCGGCGACGATCGGCGACCATCAGGCTATCGGTGGGCGACGATCAGCGGTGACGATCAGGCGACGATCGACAGCGACGATCGAGCGACGATGGGCTATCAGTGGGCGACGATCGGAAGGCGACGATCAGCGGCGACGATCGGAGCGACGATCGGCTAACAGAGGGCAACCTGGTCGGACGACCAAGTGGGCGACGATCAAGCGGCGACGATCGGATGAGAAGAAAGCTTGGTCCGAACTCCTTTTTTTTTTTTTTTTCAACGATTCGGGACCGACACTTTAACACAACTCAAAGCGGAACACAACTTCGAAACCGCTGTGGGGAGACAAAATTTTCTTCCGACCTGGAACTAGACTAGAATTCAGCAACTCGACACGGCGATGCAACCAAAAATTCAATAACGCGATTGCCTTTGGAAAGGAAAATGCGAGGCTCAAATTGTTTTGGTATGGGGAGATCCAATCGATGGCGTTTCTCTGGACTATAGGAAAGATATCAATCTACTAATCTAGGGTAAAGAATTCTCACCGAGCAACCTGGTTTGCTCGATACCACTTGATGGAGCCGTGATGGCACTATGGGTGTCGATCTTTCGATGAGAAACACACGATCGATTTGTTAGAGTCGACTTTGACGATCCGACTACACCGTATGACGACGATGCGCCTTTAGCAATCGCTAAACCAACTCCAATGGTTATTGATCTTGCCGTGAGGCACGATCAACCTGAACACGAGGTTCAATTCCTGCAAGCAACCGAAGAACAAGCAAGAACAATAGGATAAACAATCTGAAATTGCGGATAAAATCGAAGCGAAACAAAGTGGAGTCTTATTGACGATCTTGACAAGGTGGTCGCCCAAAGACAACTCGGCAGGATCAAGTTTGCACTTGGCTAAACTAATCAAATAAAACCCAAAACCCTAAGGAGCCGATGTCTGGCTATTTATAAGAGGTAGGGACGTGGGAAACACGTCCAAAGCAGTAGGATACCAACTACAACTCTATTACAAGGCCCAAAGCCCACGTCTTCTCGATTTGGAAAAGTGACGCCAATTGTTTTGCAGATTCCCGTTGACTCGGACGGAATTTGGGGATGGGGTCGGATCCGTTGGAAAGAGGACGTCGAAACCTTTCCAACCAGTACTCATAGACCTCAAACACCCTTGTGGATCAAAAGTTATGGTCGTTTGAAGTTGGTGCTGTCCCGGAGGCCGAATCCGAGTTGAACTTGTGCACCGGAAGAATTGGCTTCATGCTTGACGTTTGGGAGTCCTTCTCCTTGGTTCCTAAGGACAATAAAATCATCACAAGGATTAAATAGCATTCCATTCATTAAATTATTTGTATGCAACCCGAGGAACGCATTCACCTGGTAATTGAATTGTCGTGCCCGAGCTCGAGTAATTGGCCCTTGTATGATATTGTTGGTTTCCATTGGGTTTGTAAGTATGGCCGTATCCATGGTAGTGATGTCCTCATCAGAAAAACTTTAGTCCAAAAATTAAATAAAATTCATATTTAGGTAGATCTCAATTTTATACAAATTTAGAAATTTGAATCACTCAAATCGGAGTTGAAACGCAAAAGTTATAAGCGTTTGAAGTTTGAAACAAAATCTGAAATCATTATTTCAAATTAATAAATCATTTTCTTTTTCGGAAATTAATTATTGCGTCAGCATGGACACGTGTCGGCTCTCGATTGGTCGGGCCGACGCCACCGCTCATGGGCTCACTCACGGCGGCAGTTCGGTCCACGGTGGACCGGTCCCACGGCTCCACGTGAGACCAGGTGGGGACCCACTGTCGGTCGCGGTGGTCTCACGCAAACACGGGCTGTCGTGTGGGCCCTCGACATGCGGGGCCCGGCGTGTCGAGACACACGCTCACACGCGTACGGCGCTGACCGCGTCGGTCCATCTCCCCGACACGTGGCGCAATCGCGACCGTTGGTTTGAAAATCAACGGCGCGGATTGGATCCAGGGTTAACGTGTTGAATCTACTCGATGATCGTGGGCCGTTCGATCTAGATCGGACGGTCCAGATCTAATCCTATAAGAATCACTACCACGGCACGTGGCGATTGTGAACCGTTGGATCTTGATCCAACGGTCCAGATCTAATCGGGTTTGGAACACGTGAACTCACCTCAACCGTCCGATCTGGATCTGACGGTTCACCGAGCTCGCGAAGTCCGGCGATGGCACGGCGAGGCTTGGGCACCGGAGACGGGGACGATGACCAAGAGCGCGGCGCTACGGGGCTCCTCCGGCGACGTGCGTGGTCACGTTCGAGTCGCCTTGGCTCGGGGATCCCGGTTCTGGCCTCCTTCTCCTCGGGCGACGGCGGACGGCGGCGGAAGGTGAGAAAAACCACCACAATACCCTAAGCTACTACGGCGAGCAATCCCGAGCAAGCGGCGGCTGCTAGGGTTTAGCAAGCTAAGGCAAAAAGTAGCGCAAGGTCACGGCAATCCTCGGGGTGCGATCCGGGCATTAAATAGCCCCGGGAGGCGTGCTCAGGGCGGAGCCCTAGTCGGTTCTGGCCAAGACTGGCGGCGGAGTCGGCTCGGACTCGGCGAGGAAGACGGCACGAGAACCGTCCCACGTGTCCAGATCAGCGGCCCGATCGGACCGGCGCGAACGGTTCGGTCGAACACGGCTCAACCGTGACGGCGGATCTCACCGTTGGATCTTGATCCAACGGTTGGGATTGATTAGGTTTAGGAGTGGGTTCGGTACGAGTCACGTGGCTCGGTCGGACTCGAACTCGAGTCGACTCGGGCTCGATCGGATGAAACGATACTTGACCGAGTTGATTTTCCAGCGATTTAATATTTAAAATAATTCCCAGTAATTCATTTAATTCATTAAAAATAGCAAATGACTCAGAAAAATTCCAGAAAAATTCTGGAAAATATTTTGGATCATTTTGGACTCAAATAAAATATTTCCAACAAAATTTTATTTGCAAAATTAAATTCTCTAATTATTTCAAAATGGAATAAATTCAAATAAATTCCAAATAAATCCAAATAAATTCCAGAAAATTCCAAAAATTCACCAAAGTGCCAAATCACACATGAATTTAAGAAAAGCAAAATTTTGGGGTGTTACAAACCTCCCCCCCTTAATAGAATCTCGTCCCGAGATTCGTGGCTTACTAAAGGAATAGGTTTGGAAACTCTTTCTTCAAATCCTCTTCGCTCCCTAAGTCGCCGCTTCCTTCATGGTTGCTCCTTTGAACTCTCTGAAACGGGTTGACTTGTTTCTAGTTTCTCGATCCATTGTGTCCGAGAATCCTCACGGGATGCTCCTTATAAGTCAAGTCCTCTTGCAACTCAATTAACTCTAGCGGTCTGCATTTCTCGGGAACTCGGAGGCACTTCTTCAAGCTGGGACACATGGAATACATCATGCACTCCGCCAACGATCGTGTGGCAACTCGGTGATAAGCAACCGCCTCTGCGACTCAAAATCTTAAATGGTCCAACATAACGGGTGCGAGTTTCCCTTTGGCATGGAACCTCTTAACTCCTGAGAGGCGTAACTCGAGGTATACAAAGTCTTCTCGTTCAAAACTCAAATATCGGCGACGATTGTCGGCATAACTCTTACCGAGATTGGGCTATCTTCAACCTTTCTCTAATCATGGCGACCGCTCTTGACCTTTTGAAGAATATCAGGCCCAAAGACACGGCGCCACGGTCTCATTCCAATTCAATGGCATCCGACAGGTCGACCATCTGATGCCTCAAAAGGTGACATCAAGAAACTAGCCTGATAACTATTGTTGTAATCGAACTCGGCATACGGCAAACTTTTATCCCAAGAGGTAGCATAAGCTAATGCACAAGCTCTCAACATATCCTCCAGAATCTGGTTGACTCTTTCGGTCTGTCCATCCGTCTGTGGATGATAAGTCACATCTTGAAGTTCAAACGGGTTCCCATGGCTTCATGCAACTTATTCCGAACCTTGAGGTAAATTGGGTACCTCTGTCTGACACAATCCTCTTTGGCACTCGTGCAAGCAGACAATCTCGATCATGTATAATGCGCTAATCTATCTCCGAGTAAGTGGTCTTCACGGGGATAAAATGGGCTACTTTAGTCAAGCGATCCACTATAACCCATATGGAGTCATAACCTCCTTGAGTCTTGACAAACCGGTAATGAAATCCATTCCGATTTCCTCCCACTTCCACTCGAGGTATTTTCAGCGGTTGTAGCAATCCTGCTGGTCTCTCGATGCATTGCCTTGACTCTACGGCATACGCCGCACAATGCAACATGCTCGGCAACTTCACGTTTCATACTCGGCCACCAGAATCTCTCCTTCAGATCCTGATACATCTTGGCGCTTCCAGGATGAATTGAATACTTGGAGTCATGGGCTTCCTCCAGAATCAGTTGCTTTAACTCCTTTTTGTTAGGCACACAAATGCGATCCTTCATCCACAACGTGCCTTGCTCATCCAACTTGAAGTCCTCTGCCTTGCCTTCCTCCTTGATGGACTTAATCCTGCGGATCTTGTCATCATCCTTCTGTCCTTCTCGGATCTGGTCCTCTAAAGTAGGCTTTACTTCCAATGCGGCCAAGAATCCGCTAGGTACAACCTCAATCTTCATCTTTTGAAAATCCTAACATAACTCATCCTGACTTGTGGCTAGCAACGCACTCACGGTATGGCTTTTCCGACTCAGAGCATCGGCTACTACGTTGGCCTTCCCGGGATGGTAATGGATTCCAACATTATAGTCCTTGATCAACTCTAACCATCTCCTCTGCCTCATATTCAGATCCGACTGGGTGAATATGTACTTAAGGCTCTTATGATCCGTATATACTTCACATCTGTTTCCAATCAGATAGTGACGCCATATCTTCAAAGCATGCACTACGGCAGCTAACTCTAAGTCATGGGTCGGATAATTTTCCTCATGCGGCCTCAACTGCCTTGATGCATAAGCGACGACCTTTCCGTTCTGCATCGACACACATCCAAGTCCTTGGCGCGATCGTCACAATAGATATCGAAGCTTTGAGCAACATCCGGTAGAACTAACACGGTCTTGGCGTCAATCGCTTCTTGGCTCTGAAATCCTTTCTCACATTCTCGGCGTCCATGCAAACTTCTTTTCCTTCTTCGATTGCGTAAGAGGTTTCGCAATCGTCGAGAAGCCTTCGATGAAACGGCGGTAGTATCCCGCCATTCCAAGGAAACTCGAACTGGAGTCACAGTCTTGGTGTTCCCAATGTAACACGCCTTCTACTTTGCTTGGATCTACGGCGACTCTGCTGCGGTCATCACATGTCCAAGAAACTCCACCTTGTCCTTCCAAAAATCACACTTGTTTAACTTGGCGAAAAGTTGTTGTTCCCTCAGCTTTTCCAAAACTCGCCTTAAGTGTTCGGCATGTTCATCCTCTGTCTTGGAGTAGATTAGGATATCATCTATGAACACGACGACAAACTTGTCCAAATATTCCATGAACACCTTATTCATCATATTCATGAAATAAATTTGGCGCGTTAAATCGGCCCAAAGGACATAGCTTGTAAACTCGTAATATCCATATCTTGGCGAGAATGCAGTCTTGAATATCTTACGATCGGATCTTCAATCGATGGTATCGATCTCGAGATCAATCTTGGAGAAAACTCGGCTCCTCTCAACTGATCAAACAAATCATCAATCCTGGGTAGCGGATACTTATTCTTCACGGTGACTTCATTGAGCGCACGATAGTCGATGCACATCCTGAAACTTCCGTCCTTTTTCTTGACAAACAAAACTGGTGCTCCCCACGGCGACGAACTCGGTCTGATAAATCCTTTCTCCATTAACTCTTCTAGCTGTTTCTTCATCTCAACCAACTCCTCGGTAGACATCCGATAGGGTCTCTTTGCTATCGGTCTTGTGCATTACAAGCTCTATCACAAACTCTATGTCCTGTCTGGCGGCATACCGTAGATCTTCAGGAAAAACATCGGGTACTCATTCACTCTTTGGGACATTCTCTATGCTGATTACCTTGGTACTGTTAACCATCAATTGTCCATCTCTAGCTGCAGTGGCTTGAAATTCCACTTTCTTACCACACGGGCTCTCAATCGAGATAGTCCTTCGTCCACAATCCAATCTGACCTTGTGCTTGGATAACCAATCCATTCCCAATATGACGTCTAAGGTGCAGGTCTCCAAAATTATAAGGTTTGCTAGGAATTCTATTCCACCTATTAGTATTCTCACCGGAACATCCTACTTTCGCTTCGGATTTGGAACCAGGGGTTTGAACCAAAAGCATGCATCTAAGTCTTGCAATCCTCAAATCATTTCTAGTAGCAAAGCCTTGCGAAACAAGCGAATGCGAAGCTCGAGTCAAACAAAATTGCAGGTGTATCGAGTTAACAAGTAACTTACCCAAGACGACGTCCGTAGCATTCTGCAGTGCATCTGCGGTGACATGGTTGACTCGGCCTCTCACCACGGCCTGGGGTGTGGCTCTGATCTTTGGCGTCCTAGCTGGGTGGTTCCTAGATTGAAGCGGCTCGAGTCACTCCTGCTGTCTTCTTTGGACAAGCTGTTGGCGAAGTGTCCTGGCTCGTTGCGATTGTAGCGGCGTCTCACGATTCCTTGATTTGCACGGAGTAAGCGTTTCTAGTGGGGGCTGGGTCCGTAGTTACGATTGACCGGTCTTGGTGCTGAGGATGGTGTCCTTGTTGCATTGTGGTTGGAATCGAAGAATTGATTTGGTGCAACTCTCAAGCGCCTATTGCGTTCCACTGGCGTGATCCTTGCCGTTGCATCCTGCGCTTCTGTTCTCATCCAGTTCCTTGCGCTTGTCCTCAAGAATAAGTGCCTTATTCACCAACTCTTGGAAATCTGGAAAGGTGTGGGTGATCAACCCTACTTGCAATCTGAGTTAAGTCCCTTCATAAAACGAGGCTGCCTGGATTTATCTGTTGCTACATCCTCAGTGCGTAGCGTGCTAGGCTGTGTGAACTTGTTCAGGTAGTCGGCCACCGGCCGATTACCTTGCTTTAATGCTCTGAACTCCTCCTTCTTAAGGTCCATGATTCCTTCAGCACGTGATCTTGTCGGAATGCAAATTGTGAACTCTTCCCAAGTGATATCTTGAGGGTTTTCTTGCGTGGCACGAAATTCTCCCACCATTCGGCAATGTTCCTTCCAAGCGATGAGAAGCGTAGAGTACCTTCTCATTTCCTATGCATTGAGCTATGTGTAGCTTCCTCTCGATTGATCTTAACCAATCATCGGCCTCCAATGGATTGGCATTCCCGAGAAAGTGGGTGGGTGAGTCCTCATGAACTCGGCGGTCTTGTGATTACGGCGTGGCCTGATTAACTTGATTAGCAGTGGCCTGAGCAGTGACGTGCTGCATTTGTTGCATCATAGCATGCATCAACTGAGTCTGGGCAGCAAGAAAAGCTCCGAAATTCTGCACATCCAGTGGTGGTGCTGGTGCTCCCTCATTGGGGTTTTCTGTTGGGCGAGATCCACTCCCATTGCTTCCAAAGTTCCCACGGGTGTTCACCATCTGTCGATTTGCTCTAGGTTTAGAGATGAGGGGGAATCAAGAATAGACAAGTAATATGGAACTTATGCGGGGCAAAAAGGTGTAACCTTAAGGTCCAACTTTATTATTAATAACTTGGTATGGCTGCTTACAATGCCTAAGGGCCTTGCAACACATACTGCACACTCAGCAAACAAAGCAAATCCAAATCGAACTAACTCGGAGTCCTAACGCCTAAAGGGTGACTCTTTATTCTATGACTCGACTCAGCGAAGGAGTCTCACTATAGAACCTATGCTCACTCATCGAAAACCTCCACGGCCTGGAGTGCGGATCTTTGCGGCATAGGCGCGAAACTTGATTGCCATGTCCAAAGAATCGTGTCATCTGTGGTAGTCGAAGAAGCGATGTCCTCATCGAGATCGACTCCTCTGGATCTGGCTCGTGTAGCTCGAAATCTTGGCTCTGGGTGCAGTCCGTACAAAGTCATCTCCAACTCGTCAATCCTTCGCAAAAGGTGTGCCACATACTCTTGAGCTTCCCGCCATCTGTTCTTCTCTGTCGTGATCTCCTTGCGGGCCTTCTGTAGCTCCTTGCTTGTATTATCTAGTACATCCTCTTGGGCGACAACAAATCGTGCCAACTGTGTAACCGTGGCATCCTCATCCTGAATCTCCTTTGGGTCAAGCAGGTTATCGCTACGCGGATGATAACGGAACACCGTGCTCTCCAACTCTCTGGCGTAGATACGGGTAATGTGCCGCATTGCTCGTCGTGATACTTCTTGGATACCCATCTGCATTGTAGATCTCTGGCAAGCACGGTGTATCGAGCGATTGCACGGGCCCTTCTTCCTAGCAGTACCTCAATCTTCACGTCACAAGCCTTGATCAATCCCGCTTGTCCGATCACTTCTACTTGGTATTGGGGCTTCTCAAAATCTCCGAGAGTCCGTAGCATATGCCAAAGTTAGCGGCGTGACCAACTCCCAGATCAACGTAGTTGAACTCTTCCTCCATCTGTCACAAGAGTGCTTTACGTAAGAACTCGGAATTTTTGAATTGTGACAAGTAAGGAAAAATTTCAGCAAGAGACAAGAAAAGAGAGAAGGGGATAAGTCGAGATGTCATTTCTTATCTTGACCAACTTTTAGCTTTTAGAAAATAGGTTTTATCCTCACTACGACCATTCTAGCTTAGGGTTGAGCCTACGGTCAAGTATGGCTCTGATACCACCTCTGTCGGGACCCGAATTTACAAATCCGGACCCTCTCGTGTATTCAGGCACTAGTCCAGGAACGCGCTAGTGCACACAGTCTTAACATTGGTAAATATCACAATCATACCACTCGATACCAATAAAGTACTTTATTTAAATAACCAAACTGGTTACTCGACCTTATGGCCAAGTTACAAATGTATGCCTCGTAAGGCGAAACTTATTCAGAGAAAAATAATAGCGGCGGAAAATCAAATAGCTTGCGTGGCGCCATCCGTATACCACGAGGCAACCGATCGGGCTCGCATCCCTAAGTAGACGGATCCTCTTGGAGTTCCTCCTCCAAAGTGGCGTAATCTCCTCTTCAAGCGATATTGTGTTGAGGCAAGGGTGAGTACTTGGTACTCGGCAAGTCATGCAATGTAATGCGTGCTAATATACTATATGCATGGCTTGGTACAAAGGAATAGCTCAAGGTATATTTGCGATAATGACTTTTGACAAGTAATATAAGTAGATTCGAAAGCAGTAGAAATAAGTAAAACTTAATTAACTTTTCAAGAAGTTTAATAAACATTTTTCCCCATCCTAAACCACATTTCCATCATCTTCATTACCAAACCAAACCAACCTTTCAAATCCAAGTTATTTTCAGAAAGTCTAACCCTTGACTGTAATTCCCGAGCGATGTCCAATACCGCGGACACGGCTATTCGAATAGATTCTAAACTCTGCAGAGGTTATGCACTTTACCCACAAGATACAGTCAAACACCACAAAGGCGAGTTCTCGTAACAAAGCCTTTCGGAAGCCTCAAACAACACAGGTGGTCCTCTCCGGTTCGTGCTCTACACCATCCCTTCCCTTAGCCAAGGCGAAGTATGGGACCAACACACCGTTAGATGGGTATCTGGCCACAGCCACGATCGGCTCCCCGTACAATCACACAAGCGGTGTAATTGACACCACTGAGGCTCCACAAGTGAGTCCTTAGCGACTTAGTCAACTAGGGCCGTCCCATTCCAGCCATGTGGTTGCAAGTATGACCAGTTCAAAGGCTTGCAAGGTTAAGTCCTTAGAGTGACCAGGGCAAGACTCAGAAGAACCAAATCAACATCCCCAATGCCACAATGGCCCACTGATTACTCTTGCCACATGCCCGGTCGAAATCGCTTTATCAAACCCCGATTGATTACCATGCACCACGTGCCATCAACATCACATGATACCTTTCCAAAACAGGTTCAATATATCATTAAGTCAATATTAACATTTGATTGTCCAAAATCATGTCATGAGCACGTAGCAGGTCTAAGCAGTGTACTACAACGGTCTAAAACCCATGTTGGCAATCTAATAATGTCCAACTAGTAATCCACAACTAGGGTGACAAGGGGTCATGGCACATACTTAAATAATCAAGGTGTCATACAGCAAATTGGTATTTATCTAACCGCCATGTTTAAACAAAGTATCTTTCTAATTGAACTAGCATGCAATAGTTTAAATCAAAATAGATTTCGAAATAGGATCAACATGGTCAAAGCACAACTTGCCTTCAAAAAGTACTTGCTCTTGGTCTTGAGTTGGATCCTGAGTCAATACTTCTCCTTGAATCCTTAAGACTTCAACGTCTACTCGTAAAGCGTGCAAATAGCAAATACACAAATAAACAATAGGCAAAAAGTGTCCAAACATCCAAATAAAATCCATAAACAGAAAGAACATAATTTTATGGATTTTAGAAACTGGAATAAATCAAATTTGGAGTTAAAGCATAAAAGTTATGATTATTTAAAGTTTAAATAATCAATTAAATAATTTTACAGAGAAAAACTTTAGTCCAAAAATTAAATAAAATTCATATTTAGGTAGATCTCAATTTTATACAAATTTAGAAATTTGAATCACTCAAATCGGAGTTGAAACGCAAAAGTTATAAGCGTTTGAAGTTTGAAACAAAATCAAATCATTATTTCAAATTAATAAATCATTTTCTTTTCGGAAATTAATTATTGCGTCGGCATGGACACGTGTCAGCTCCTGATTGGCTGGTCGACGCCACCGGCTCATGGGCTCGACTCACGGCGGCGTGATTCGGTCCACGGTGGACCGGTCCACGGCTCACGTGAGGCAAGCGGGTGGGACCGCTGTCGGTCGAGTCTCACGCAAACACGGTGTCGTGTGGGCCCTCGACATCACGGGGCCCGCGTGTCGAGACACTGCCAGCTCAGCGTCTTGGCCCGACCGCGTCGGTCCATCTCCCCGACACGTGGCGCAATCGCGACCGTTGGTTTGAAAATCAACGGCGCGGATTGGATCCAGGGTTAACGTGTTGAATCTACTCGATGATCGTGGGCCGTTCGATCTAGATCGGACGGTCCAGATCTAATCCTATAAGAATCACTACCACGGCACGTGGCGATTGTGAACCGTTGGATCTTGATCCAACGGTCCAGATCTAATCGGGTTTGGAACACGTGAACTCACCTCAACCGTCCGATCTGGATCTGACGGTTCACCGAGCTCGCGAAGTCCGGCGATGGCACGGCGAGGCTTGGGCACCGGAGACGGGGACGATGACCAAGAGCGCGGCGCTACGGGGCTCCTCCGCGACGCGTCGTGGTCACGCTCGAGTCGCCTTGGCTCTGGATCCTTACTCGCCTCCTTCTCCTCGGCGGCGGCGGGCGGCGGCGGAAGGTGAAAAAACCACCACAATACCCTAAGCTACTACGGCGAGCAATCCCGAGCAAGCGGCGGCTGCTAGGAGTTTAGCAAGCTAAGGCAAAAAGTAAGCGCAAGGTCACGGCAATCCTCGAGTGCGATCCGGGCATTAAATAGCCGGAGGCGTGCTCGGCGGAGCCCTAGTCGATTCTGGCGGCGACTTTCGGCGGAGTCGGCTCGGACTCGGCGAGGAAGGCGGCACGAGAACCGTCCCACGTGTCCAGATCAGCGGCCCCGTCGGACCGGCGCGAGCAGGTTCGGTCGGACCGCAGCTCAACCGTGCAGGCGGATCTCGGTAGTTGGATCTTGATCCAACGGTTGGGATTGATTATGTTTAGGAGTGGGTTCGGTCGAGTCACGTGGCTCGGTCGGACTCGAACTTCGAGTCTGACTTCGGGCTCGGTCGGATGAAACGATTACTTGACCGAGTTGATTTTCCAGCGATTTAATATTTAAAATAATTCCCGATAATTCATTTAATTCATTAAAAATAACAAATGACTCGAGAAAAATTCGGAAAATTCTGGAAAATATTTTGGATCATTTTGGACTCAAATAAAATATTTCCAACAAAATTTTATTTGCAAAATTAAATTCTCTAATTATTTCAAAATGGAATAAATTCAAATAAATTCCAAATAAATCCAAATAAATTCCAGAAAATTCCAAAAATTCACCAAAGTGCCAAATCACACATGAATTTAAGAAAAGCAAAATTTTGGGGTGTTACATCCATCCATGGTAGCTCTGCCTCCATCTCCTACCGGGTCCTCTGACTCATCCTCCGCCCCTCCATGACCCACTCTGCCGCCATGCTAGTGCGATCCTCCCCCCAATTCCCTGGGCAATGCCCAACATGCGGCCACCTCTATTATTCTCCCGAGGAGGAGGAGGCAGAGGAGGAGGAGGACGACGAGGACGAGGACGAGGACGAGGACGATGACGAGCACGAGGAGGATGAGGACGAGGACGAGGAAGAGGAGGAGACCTACAGCCGCTGGGGCCGCGGGAGCAGGACCACCTCCTCCTCCTCGTCCTACTCCGACGGCGGCGGCGACGACGACGACTACGAGTGGCCAGTGGACGACGAGGAGGAGGACGACGACGACGACGATGAGTGGTGGCGGTGATCGCGCTCGCGCGATCACTGCCACCACTATAAAAATATATATTTGTATTGTAATTAGTTAAGAATTATATATTTGTCTAGTTTATAAATATATATATATATTTGTATTGTAATTACCTCTGTCATTCATTTTGCCATATCGATTAGGACTTAATTAATTAAGGTTGTGGATGGATGGTGCTACGTATGGATCGAGCAGCGCTTGCTAGTTAGTGACCAACGTATGTATAGCGCGCTACGAATGCTAATTTACAATAGCAGTACGTATAAGTTAAACACGTCACAGACGGTTGTAAAAATTAACAGTCTATGGTGATCTCCTTATCACAGACGGTTTAATACACCAACAGTCTGTGATAAGGGTCCCCCACATCACAGACGGTTTTATAAGTAAACCGTCTGTGATATCGATCCTGATCACAGACGGTTTTATAAGTAAATCGTCTGTGATATCGATCCTGATCACAGACGGTTTGAAATTAAAACCGTCTGTGATGTGGGGGACCCTTATCAAAGACTGTTGGTGGATAGAACCGTCTGTGATAAGCAAATCATCACAGACTGTTCATAATTACAACCGTCTGTGATGTTCCTTCGACTCATCACAGACCGTGAATTTATAAAACCGTTTGTGATGAGGTGTCTAATATGAGCCCTTATGTAGTAGTGTGTAAGGACAAACACAAATGCGTGCTAGGTATTTCCCGCGCATCCAAATTTATAAGACAAATTTTCTTTTAATATATAAACTAAGGAGACAAGGAAAATAATTAGACTATCCCTAATTATTATCTCTAAGTACTATATTTAATATATGTATGTAGATAAATCTAAATATTTTTTAGAAGTATAATAAAAACATCACACTTGTGTTTTGCATTAAAATATTAAATCCATCTTATATTTATAAACAACATCATTAAAAAAATAGGCCAAATAAATTTGGATGAGAAGTAATCTGTGACAACATGATCTCAACGCAGCTTTGAAGGGTTCAACGAAGTTTACTTCCCACGCCATTTCAAATAGACCTCAGGTAATCATTCTCACTACTACAAAAGGTTTATATTAGGCGCCTCATCATAGAGCGGTTTTAATAAACCGTCTATGATAAGGAATATTAGAGACAGTTATAAAGTGCAACCGTTAGTGACAACATCACAGGCGGTTCTAAAGTGCAACCGTCAGTGATATACAACAATATCACAGACGGTTTTAGTATAAAAACATCTGTGATTAATCATGTAGCCATCACCAGGCGGTTCTATTTAAAACCATCTCGTGATATACAGCAATATCACAGACGGTTTTATTATAAACCGTCTGTGATGACTCCTGTAGTCATCACAGACGGTTTTATTTAGAAATCATCTATGGTATAAATGCACATCACAGACGTTTTTAGCCAAAAACCGTCTGTGATCTCACCCCTATAATCCTCACCCGATTGTGGAATTGATGTGGTATTGTGCAATTTAGCTAAGTCTATACATTGCCATGACTTGGATACTACAAATTTTAGCTAAAATTTGGAGCATCCATGTCATGGTAAATTCGGAGTATGAGAATACTAAAATTAGTGTTCGGGTGCTTTGTGAGGTTAAGGGGAGGGGGACATGTTATATTTCAAATGCGATCATACCAACACTACAGTACTAAATCATGTAAGAACTCCAAAGTTAAGCGTGCTCGGGCGAAAGTAGTACTAGGATGGGTGACCTCTTGCTCATATTGCGTTAAAATCAGCGATAGAACTCATTAGTTAAGCGTGCTTGGGCGAGAGTAATACTAACTAGGACACGTTATGTTTATTAATAGCGTTGAATCAGTGTCAGTTATGCATATCACAGACGGTTCGTGGATAGAACCGTCTGTGATGTGTATTTTCACAGACGGTTCATAAACCATCTGTAATATGCAACGATTATCAATGACGCATAGTTACAGACGGTTCGAAAAACCGTCTGTGATGACTGTTTTGAACCATCTGCAATGCCCTTTTCTGTAGTAGTGTCTGCATGGAGATCCGTGCTGCCACATGGCACAAATCAGAGTACATCCTCAATAATATGATATACTAGTTGCTACGTTGGATCCGTGCGTTGCTACAGCGTGGGCACCCAAAAATATAAATCAAATCTCACTCGTGAGTTGGACTAGAGGGACACCCATACTCCATTTAAGTGTATGCTCACTGCCACCAATAGTTCCGTGCACAAAATATTAACAAGATGGTCTACATTTAAACAAATATGAGCCACTCGATTGCACCGTACATACTTACGCGTCCAAGAGAGTTCCTATTCTTTTGCAAATAACCATACCGGGATTGAAACTGTGAGACCCCAGATCGGCTACCCGGAATCTCTTGTGTATCTCTGTACTAGTCCCATATCAGTAGCTAGTACACACAGTCAGACAGTGATGAATCATTACCGAACAGAGCAAAATAATAACATAAATATAAAGTATCATCCACATGGCTATTTATTACATCATATGGTCACATGACCAGAGTTCACCGCAGCGGAATAAAAACAAGAAGTAATAAAACCCAAATAACTCCACAGGCGACGACCAGGAATGCACGCCTAGTTGTCCTGGCGATCCTCATCATTCTCCTCAGCGTAGAGCTCACCGTCTTCATTTGCATCCTGGTAGTTTTCTGATGACAACATTTGTGTAATGCGTGAGTACAAAAGTACTCAAGCAAGTCCGGGAAAGTATGCACATGTAGGACTTTCCAAGGAAGGCTTATTATGGTTCTTTTGCATAAAACCAAGTTTCATCAAACCATACCTAATAATAATTTTCACAAGGCACATTTTCACAATTATTTTAACAATTGAATGATTTAATATTCTAGTGAAGGTTCTAATCACCATCACTAATATAAAGGCTCTATCCGCCACATTTAAAAGATTAAAGTAATCCACACATGACTACATCCATCATGAATTAAAAACATGTTCCATCTACCTGATTGGCTCAATCCGCCAGTTAAACAGCCGAGAGTTCTAACCACTCTCGAATCCCAAAATAGCAGTTTTTTAAAAAAAAACCAAAACCAAGTCTACCAGTATGAAAGCATTCTTTGCTTTGCCTTTGACCGTAGGCACGGCTATTCGAATAGTTTTAACTTTGCAGAGGCGTACAACTTTACTCACACGACATGATCATCTCTTTAGTGCCATGCAATTAACACACTTCCTTTGGTGTGTCTACAGAGAGATCATGACAAGGCCTTTACAATGTATACGCCTATCCTGACCCACCTGCTGAGGTTTCACCGCTGTTAGGGTTCCCTCTACCCAAGATCTGGCCCCTCTTGCGCCGTGTGGGAAAATACGACTCGCCTCCATCTGGCGCCCACATTCCACCAACTAGTGAGTCTAAGTTAGGTTTCTACAAATTATTCGGCCAGGTCGTACCCATTATAGACATGTGGTTGTACGGTTATGCTTAGAATGGACAGTCATAAGCGTCGGTCCTTAATTGACTTGGGGTGGTACTTGCACAATGAAACTAGTGCTCCATCCGCACCCACCCGACAATCCATTCCGCCTAAGTCCAAACTATTTTTCATTTTATTTTTATTTTATAAAAACAGTAGCAAATAGATTGCTAGTATTCTCAAATCCTACTTTAAATCAACATTTAATATGATCCCACCCGTAGGTCATTTTAAGAAATTTTGCGACTAAGCACAACTACCGTACTAGCCAACATGTGTCACAGTATTAATTAGGCATGACATAACAAAGTGTCCTAGGGTTACAAATAAACATGGATTACAATAATCAAGGAGACAATGGCAACTAGGAATAACTAACAGGCTATACTTGACATATGATCATAAAAATAGCAGTGCATGTTGTAAAACAGTGTAAACCATTTGCAACCATGGGAGCGAAATGCGTCAAAGAGACTTGCCTTCGGTCGCGGCGAAGGTCTCCAAGCCTCTGTCGGGACCCCGAATTTGCAAATCCGGACCCTCTGTGTATTCAGCACTAGTCCAGGAACGCGCTAGTGCACACAGTCTTAACATCGGTATATATCACAATCATACCAAACGATACTATCAAAGTACTTTATTTAAATAATCAAAGGGTTACTTGACCTTATGGCCAAGATACAAATATATGCCTTGCAAGGCGAAACTTATTAAAAGAGAAATAACAGCAGCGGAAAATCAAATAACTTCGTGGCGCCATCCAGTATACCACAGGCAATCGATCGGGCTCGCATCCCTAAGTAGAGCGGGTCTTCTTGGAAATCCTCCTCCGGGCGTAATCTCCTCTTCAACTGGTATTGTGTTGAGGCAAGGGTGAGTACTTGGTACTCAAGCAAGTCATGCATGAGAATGCAAGCTAATATACTATATGCATGGCTTGGTACAAAGGAATAGCTCAAGGTATATTTGCGAAGCTTGACTTTTGACAAGTAATAAAAGTAGATTCGAAAGCAGTAGAAATAAGTAAAGCATAAATAACTTCCCAAGAAATTTAATAAACATTTTTCCCCATCCTAAACCACATTTCCATCAACTTCATTACTAAACCAACCCAACTTTTCAAATCCAAGTTATTTTCAGAAAGTCTACCCCTTGACTGTAATTCCCGAGCATTGTCGATCACAGTGGACTCGGCTATTCAAATAGATTCTACACTCTGCAGAGGTTATGCACTTTACCCACAAGATGCAGTCAAACACCACAAAGGCGAGTTCAGTAACAAAGCCTTTGGAAGCCTCAAACAACACGTGGTCCTCTCCGGTTCGTGCTCTACACCATCCCTTCCCTTAGCCAAGGCGAAGTATGGGACCAACACACCGATTAGATGGGTACTGGCCACAGCCACGATCGCTCCCCGTACAATCACACAAAAGGTGTAATTGACACCACGAGGCTCCACAAGTGAGTCCTTAGCGACTTAGTCAACTAGGGCCGTCCCATTCCGACCATGTGGTTGCAAGTATGACCAGTTCAAAGGCTTGCAAGGTTAAGTCCTTAGAGTGACCAGGGCAAGACTACCAGAAGAACCAAATCAACATCCCCAATGCCACAACTGGCCCACTGATTACTCTTGCCACATGCCCTGGTCGAATCTGTTTATCAAACCCCAGTTGATTACCATGCACCACGTGCCATCAACATCACATGATACTTTTCCAAAACAGGTTCAATATATCATTAAGTCAATATTAGCATTTGATTGTCCAAAATCATGTCATGAGCACGTAGCAGGTCTAAGCAGCATACTACAACGATCTAAACCCATGTTGGCAATTTAACAATGTCCAACTAGTAAACCACAACTAGGGTGACAAAGGGTCATGGCACATACTTAAGTAATCAAGGTGTCATATAGCAAATTGGTATTTATCTAACCCCCATGTTTAAACCAAGTATTTTTTCTAATTGAACTAGCATGCAATAGTTTAAATCAAAATAGATTTCGAAATGGGATCAACATGGTCAAAGCACAACTTGCCTTCAAAAAGTACTTGCTCTTGGTCTTGAGTTGGATCCTGAGTCAACACTTCTCCTTCGAATCCTTCCGGCACTTCAACGTCTACTCGTAAAGCGTGCAAATAGCAAATACACAAATGAACACTATGCAAAAACATCCCAAAACTCCAAATAAAATCCATAAACAGAGAGAACATAATTTTCTGGATTTTTAGAAACTGGAATCGTCAAATTTGGAGTTAAAACGCAAAAGTTATGATTATTTAAAGTTTAAATAATCAATTAAATAATTTTACAGAGAAAAACTTTAGTCCAAAAATTAAATAAAATTCATATTTAGGTAGATCTCAATTTTATACAAATTTAGAAATTTGAATCGCTCAAATCGGAGTTGAAACGCAAAAGTTATAAGCGTTTGAAGTTTGAATCTAAATTTGAATCAATATTTCGAATTAATAAATCATTTTCTTTTGGAAATTAATTATTGCGTCGGCATGGACACGTGGCAGCCTACGATTGGCTCTTGGCGTCGGTAGTCCATGGACTTGGTCCACGCTCGGCTTGGGTCTCACTGTGGACTCGGTCCCACGACTTTCCACGTGAGGCCCGACATGTGGAGGCCCTCTCGGGTGGCGTCATCGGCGGCGTCGTGAGGCTCGACCACGGTCGGCAGGTGGGACCCATTGTGGCGTCATGGGTGGCGTCGGCGCTGGCGGGGTCGACCAGCGACATGCGGCCCCTCGACACGCGGGCCTCGGCGTCGATACACTGCACGCGTGGGCGGCGTTGACCGCGTCGGTCCACCTTCCCGACACGTGGCGCAATCACGGCCGTTGGTTTGAAAATCATGGGCGCGTATTAGATCCAGGGTTAACACGTTGAAACTACTCGTTGCTCGTGGGCGTTCGATCTAGATCGGACGGTCCAGATCTAATCCTATATTCGCCTTTGCTACAAGACGTGGCGATTGTGAACCGTTGGATCTTGATCCAGCGATCGAATCTACTCGGGTTTGGGAACACGTGAGCTCACCTCAACCGTCCGATCTGGATCCGGCGGTCCCTCCGAGCTCAGGACGGCGATGGCTTCGCGGCGCTGGCTTGACCGAGACGGGGCGATGACGAGCCCGACGGCGTTTGGGGCGTGCTTCCGGCGAGATGAAGCCTTCCTTCAGTGCGTCTCGTCGCGGGGACTCGGATCCCAGGCTCCTTCGGCGGAAGAGCGACTGACGACGGCGAAGCGGCGCAAACCTGGCGGAGGAAGAGACAACTCCGGCGGCGATTGCGGCTCAACGGTGGTGGCTCCGGCGAGATGGCTCGAGACGGAGTGCGCTTGCAGGATGAGGGCAACCTCGGGGGCGTCTCACGCTTTAAATAGCCTCGGCGTCCGTGCCCTAGACGGAAACCTAGTTCGCTACTGGGCGGCGCGCGGCGGCCAGTCGGCTTCGGACTCGGCGAAGACGACGAAATCGTGGCCCGTCCACGTGGCGCGATCAACGGCCACGATCGCGACGTAGCGATCGGATCCGGCCGGATACGGCTCGAATCCCAGACAGGCGGATCTCGGCCGTTGGATCTTGATCCAACGGTTGGGATTGATTAGGTTTAGGAGTGGGTTCGGTCGAGTCAATGGCTCGGTCGGGTTCGAGTCGAACTCGAGTCCGACTTCGGTCGGATGAAACGATACTTGACCCGAGTTGGAATTTCCAGCGATTTAATATTTAAAATAATTCCCGATAATTCATTTAATTCATTAAAAATAGCAAATGACTCGTAAAAATTCGGAAAAATTACGAAAATATTTTGGAACATTTTGGACTCAAATAAAATATTTCCAACAAAATTTTATTTGCAAAATTAAATTCTTTAATTATTTCAAAATGGAATAAATTCAAATAAATTCCAAATAAACCCAAATAAATTCCAAAATTCCAAAATTCACCAAAGTGTCAAATCACACATGAATTTAAGAAAAGCAAAATTTTGGGATGTTACAAACCTCCCATTAATAGAATCTAGTCCCGAGATTGAGGGCTCACTAAAGGAATAGGTTTGGAAACTCTTTCTTCAAATCCTCTTCAGCGGCTCCCAAGTCGCCGCTTTCTTCATGGTTGCTCCAATCGAACTCTACAAAAGCGGGTTGACTTGTTTCTAGTTTCTCGATCCATTGTGTCTAGAATCCTCACGGGATGCTCCTTATAAGTCAAATCCTCTTGCAACTCAATTGACTCTAGCTGTTCTGTTCCTCGGGGAACTTCGGAGACACTTCTTTAAGCGGGACACATGGAATACATCATGTACTCCGCCAACGACCGCGGCAACTCCGTGATAAGCAACCGCCTCTGCGGCTCAAAATCTTAAATGGTCCAACATAGCGGGTGCAAGTTTCCCTTTGGCATGGAACCTCTTAACTCCCGAGAGGCGTAACTCTGAGGTAAACAAAATCTTACGGTTCAAAACTCAAGTCTCGCGACGATTGTCAAGATAACTCTTTTGTCGAGATTGGGCTATCTTCAACCTTTCCTAATCATGGCGACTGCTCTTGACCTCTTGAAGAATATCAGGCCCAAAGACACGGCGCTCGCCAGGTCTCATTCCAATTCAATGGCGTCCGACAGTGGTCGACCATCTGATGCCTCAAAAGGTGACATCTCAGAACTAGCACGATAACTATTGTTGTAATCTTGAACTCAAGATACGGCAAACTCTTATCCCAAGAGGTAGCATAGGCCAATGCACAAGCTCTTAGCATATCCTCCGAGTCTGGTTGACTCTTTCTGCCTGTCCATCCGTCTGCATGGATGATAAGGCATCTTGAAGTTCAAAGCGGGTTCCCATGGCTTCATGCAACTTATTCCGTAACCTTGAGGTAAATTGGGTACCTGCGTCTGATACAATCCTCTTTGGCACTCCGTGCAAGCAGACAATCCTGATCATGTATAATTACGCTAATTTATCTCCCGAGTAAGTGGTCTTCACGGGATAAAATGGGCTACTTTAGTCAAGCGATCCACTATAACCCATATGGAGTCATAACCTCCTTGAGTCTTCAAGAAAGCCGGTAATGAAATCCATTCCGATTTCCTCCCACTTCCACTCGGTATTTTCACGGTTGTAGCAATCCTGCTGGTCTCTCGATGCATTGCCTTGACTCTACGGCATCGTCGCACAATGCAACATGCTCGGCAACTTCACGTTTCATACTCGGCCACCGTAATCTCTCCTTCAGATCTGATACATCTTGGCGCTTCAGGATGAATCGAGTACTTGGAGTCATGGGCTTCTTCCAAAATCGATTGCTTTAACTCCTTTTGTTAGGCACACAAATGCGATCCTTCATCCACAACGTGCCTTGCTCATCCATCTTGAAGTCCTACTGCCTTGCCTTCCTCCTTGATGGACTTAATCCTGCGGATCTTGTCATCATCCTTCTGTCCTTCTCGAATCTGATCCTCTAAGGTCGGCTTTACTTCTAATGCGGCCAAGAATCCGCTAGGTACAACCTCAATCTTCATTTTAGAAACTCCTCACATAACTCATCTGTCTTATGGCTAGCAACATACCCGCGGTATGGCTCTTCCGACTCAGAGCATCGGCAACTCGTTGGCCTTCGGGATGGTAATGGATTCCAACATTGTAGTCCTTGATTAACTCTAGCCATCTCCTTTGCCTCATATTCAGATCCGCTGGTGAATATGTACTTA
This sequence comes from Rhipidocladum racemiflorum, assembly GCA_036346355.1. NCBI lineage: Eukaryota > Viridiplantae > Streptophyta > Magnoliopsida > Poales > Poaceae > Rhipidocladum > Rhipidocladum racemiflorum. The sequence continues at coordinate 31,720,229 of CM070589.1, forward strand.
AGGCTCTTATGATCCGTATATACTTCACATCTGTTTCCAATCGAGATAGTGGCGCCATATCTTTAAGGCATGCACTACGGCAGACTAACTCTAGGTCATGTGTCGGATAATTTTCCTCATGCGGCCTCAAGCGCCTTGATGCATAAGCGACGACCTTTCCATTCTCGACGACACATCCAAGTCCTTGGCGCGATCGTCACAATAAATATCGAAGCTTTGAGCAACATCCGTAGAACTAACACCGGTCTTGATGTCAATCGCTTCTTGACTCTGAAATCCTTTCTCACATTAAAGCGTCCATGCAAACTTCTTTTCCTTCTTCAAAGTGCGTAAGAGGTTTTGCAATTGTCGAAAAGCCTTGATGAAACGGCGGTAGTATCCTCGCCATTCCAAGGAAACTCAGAATGCAGGTCACGATCTTCCTGCTCCCAATGTAACACGGCTTCTACTTTGCTTGGATCTACGGCGACTTTCTCTGCGGTCATCACATGTCCAAGGAACTCCACTTTGTCCTTCCAAAAGTCACACTTGTTGAACTTGGCGAAAAGTTGCTGTTCCTCGGCTTTTCCAAAACTCGCCTTAAGTGTTAGGCATGTTCATCCTCTCGCCTTGGAGTAGATTAGGATATCGTCTATGAATACGACGACAAACTTGTCCAAATATTCCATGAACACCTTATTCATCATATTCATGAAATAAGTGGCGCATTCGTTAAATCGGCCCAAAGGACATAATCAGAACTTCGTAATGTCCATATCTTGGCGAGAATGCGATCTTGAATATCTTACGATCGGATCTTCAATCGATGGTATCCCGATTTCAGATCAATCTTGGAGAAAACTCCGGCTCCTCTTAAGCGATCAAACAAATCATCAATCTGGGTAGCGGATACTTATTCTTCACGGTGACTTCATTGAGTGCACGGTAGTCGATGCACATCCACGAAACTCCGTCCCTTCTTCTTGACAAACAAAGCGGTGCTCCCCACGGCGACGAACTTGGTGCGATAAATCCTTTCTCCATTAACTCCTCTAATTTGTTTCTTCATTTCTACCAACTCCTCGGTAGACATCCGATAGGAGTCTCTTTGCTATCGGTCTTGTGCAGGTACAAGCTCTATCACAAACTCTATGTCCTGTGCGCGGCATACCGTAGATCTTCGAAAGACATCACAGTCCGGGACCCGAATTTGAGGCTACAATCGGATACCTACTGTGTATTCGGCACTAGTCCAGGAGCAGCTAGTACACAGCGATCTTAACATCGGTATATATCACAATCATACCATACGAGTCACTATCAAAGTACTTTATTTAAATAATCAAAGGGGTTACTCGAGCCTTATGGCCAAGTTACAAATATATGCCTTGCAAAGCGAAACTTATTAAAAAAGAAATAGCGGAACGGCCCGGAAAAATCAAATAAACTTAGAGTGGCGCCCATCCGGTTATACCAGAACAGGCGATGGCCCGGTAGGCTCGCATCCCTAAGTAGACGGGTCTTCTTGGAGGTTCCTCCTCCAAAAATTTGGCGTAAACAATCTCCTCTTCAGCCCGTTGATCATTGTGTTTGAAACGGGGTAGATGCACCATTGGTACTCGGCCAAGTCATGCCGCAAGAATGCAAACTAATATACTATATGCATGGCAAGCGTACAAAGAATAGCTCAGGGGTATGTTTGCATGATCAAGCATGACTTTGACAAGTAATATGAGTAGATTCAAAGCAAAGAGAAATAAGTAAAGCATAAATAACTTTTCAAGAAGTTTAATAAACATTTTCACCATCTCTAAGCTATATTCCCATCATCTTTACTTGCCATTAAACCAGCCCATCTTTTCAAAACCAAGTTATTTTCGGAAAGTCTACCACTTGTTGTAATTCAGAGCATTGTCCAGTCACGAAGTGGACTCGGCTATTCAAATAGATTCTACACTCTGCGAGAGGTTGTGCACTTTACCCCACAGATCACGATCTGATCAAACACCACAAAGGCGAGTTCAAGTAACAAAGCCCTTTCGAAGCTCTCAAAACCTCAACAGCTGTGGTCCTCTCTCAAAGTGCGTGCTCTACACCATCCCTTCCTTAGCCAAGGGCGATATGGGACCAACACAGATTAGATGGGTACACGCATTGCCACGAAGCCACGATCGCTCCCCGTACAATCACACAAAAGGTGTAGCGACACCACTGAGGCTCTAGAAGTGAGTCCTTAGCGACTTAGTCAAGCTAGGGCCGTCCCATTCCAACCATAGTGGTTGCAAATGTATTGACCAGTTCAAGGAAAAGGCTTGCAAGGTTAAGTCCTTAGAGTGACCAGGCAAGACTACAGAAAAACCAAATCCCATCGCTCCCAATACTGGCCACAAGCTGGCCGCACCTGATTACTCTTGCCACATGCCCGGATCAAGAATACATTTTATCAAACTTGATTGATTACCATGCACCACGTCTTGATCAAGCATCACATGCGATACTTTTCCGAAACAGGTTCAATATATTTATTAAGTCCATATTAAGCGGCGTTTGATTGTCCAAAAATCATGTCATGAAACACGTATGCTTGGTCTAAGCGACATACTAAGCAACGATCTAAACCCATGTTACAGCAATTTAGTAATGTCCAACTAAGTAAACCACAAGCCTAGGGTGACAAAAGGTCATGGCACATACTTAAGTAATCAAGTGTGTCATATATCATCAATTGGTATTATCCTAACTTGAGTTTAAACAAAGTATCTTTCTAATTGAACTAGCATTGCAATAGTTTAAATCAAAATAGATTCCCGAGGAAATGGGATCAATATGGTCAAAGCACAACTTGCCTTCAAAAGTACTTGCTCTTGGTCTTGGAGTTGGATCCTGAGTCAACACTTCTCCCTCTCGAATCCTTCCGAAGCCTTCAGCGATCTACTCAAGTAAAGCGTGCAAATAGCAAAATCACACAAATGAACACTATGCAAAAAGATCCCAAAACTCAAATAAAATCCATAAACAGAAAGAGAACATAATTTTAAGTTTTTAGAAACTGGAATAAATCAAATTTGGAGTTAAAGCGCATACAAAAGATTATAGATTATTTAAAGTTTAAATAATCAATTAAATAATTTCTACAGAAGAAAGAACTTTACTCCAAAAATTAAATAAAATTCACTTATTTAGGTAGATCTCAATTTTATACAAATTTAGAAATTTGAATCGCTTCAAATCGGAGTTGAAACTTGCATAAAGTTATAGCGTTTGAAGTTTGAATCTAAATTTGAATCAATATTTCGAATTAATAAATCATTTTCTTTTTCGGAGTTAATTATTAAGGTGCCGTCGGCATGGGACACGTGGCAGCCTCGATTGGCATAACGGCGTCGTAGGTCCATGGACTTGGTCCACGCTTCGGCTTGGGTCTGCTGTGGACTGCGGTCCACGACTCTCACGATGTCATTGACATGTGAGCCTCTCGGGTAGCGCTCTTATCGGCGTCAAGTGGAGCTCTGTACGGTCGGCGGACGGTGGGGACTCAATGTGAGCGTCATGGGTGACGCGTCAGCGCATGGCGAGTCAGCCAACGACATGCGGCCCTCTCCAGACGGTACGTTCACAATATTACACTCTGACGCTGCTGCTGCGGGATTGCGCTGACCGCTACGGGTCCACCTTCCCGGACATCGTGGCGCAATCTCACCGCTATTTGAAAATCAACGCCAGCGATTGCATCCAGGGCTAACACGCTGGAAACTACTGCTGCTCAAAGGCCGTCACAAAGGGGGCCGCCTCGGATTCAGGATCTGACCGCCCGTATCTAATCCTATATTCAAGCATCATGCATAAAAGACGTGGTACTGCGGAACCGCTGGATCTTGATCCAACGCATCCAGATCTAATCGTTTGGGAACACGCCGGAAATTACTCTCAACTGGCCTGATTCCGATCCGACGGTCCTCCGAGCTTCGCGTGACGGCAAGGGGAGTGGTTTACTACGGCTGCTGGCTTGACTTGAGATTTCCGGACGACGCATTTGCGCCCGACTTGCTTGGGGCGTAGGTTCGGCGAGATGAAGCCTCCTTCGTGCGCTCTCGGCCGCGACCTTGATTCCGGGCTCCTTCCTCGGCTGCAACATTTCGACGGACGACGGCTTAAAACCGGCCACGCAAAACTGGCAGCCGAGGGAAGAGACAACTCCGGCGAGCGATCGCGCTCAACGGCGGGTGGCTCCTGCCAGATGGCCTGGGGAACGGTAGCGCATGGGGACGAGGGGGCAACCCTGGGGACGCCTCACGCTTTAAATAGCTCCTTTGCCTGGGTGTCTGCATTTTAAAACCTAGTTCACATACTACGGCCGGGCGCGCGCTAAGTCCTGCCTGGACGGCCAAGATTTACTAAATTGCAGTGGTCGGGCCCACGTGGCGCGATTAACCCGCCACGATCGACGCGCGCGATCGGATCCGGCCTTGCCATTACGGCTCGAACTCTGGTGACGGCATTTATGATCTCTCAATTGCTGGATCTCTGATTCAACTATTGGGATTGATTAGGTTTTAGTGATGGGTTCATTTAGTCAAGTCAATCATTGTCTTGTCAAGTTCGGTCTTCCTCGAGGTCCGACTCGGTCTATTGATGAGTCACAAGATTTGACTTTAGTTGGATTTCCAATGATTTAATATTTAAAATAATTCCTGAGAATTCATTTAATTCATTAAAAATAGCAAAAGACTCGTAAAAAATTTTAAAATTTTGGAAAATATTTTGGAACATTTTGGACTCAAATAAAATATTTCCAACAAAATTTTATTTGGTAAAATTAAATTCTTTAATTATTTCAAAATGGAATAAATCTGCAAATAAATTTCCAAATAAAACCCAAATAAATTTAAAAATTCCAAAATTCACCCAAAGTGTCAAATCACACATGAATTTAAGAAAAGTAAAATTTCCTTGGGATGTTACAAACCTCCTCTTAATGTAATCTCGTCCCCGAGATTCTGTGGCTCACTGAAAGGAACAGTGTTTGGAAACTCTTTCTTCAACTCCTCTTCACAACAGCCCTAAGTCGCTTGGCTCGCTTCATGGTTGCTCCAATTTAACTCTACATAAAACGTGGTTGACTTGTTTCTAGTTTCTCGATCCATCATGTGTCTAGAATCCTCACTGGATGCTCCTTATAGGTCAAATCCTCTTGCAACTCAATCGACTCTAGCTGTCTGCTCTCGTGAACTCCTGAGACACTCCTTTAACTCGGGACACATGGAATACATCATGTACTCCTCGCCAACGACTGCGTGGTAACTCCACCGATAAGCAACTTCGCCTCATACTCAAAATCTTAAATGGTCCAACATAACTGGGTGCGTAGTTTCCTTTGGCATGGAACCTCTTAACTCCCCGAGAGGCGTGAACTCGAGGTAAACAAAATCTTCTCGTTCAAAACTCAAGTCTCTACGACGATTGTCAAAGATAACTTCGGTCGAGAATGGGCCATTCCTTCAACCTTTCCCTAATCATAGCGACCGCTTCAAATTCACCTCTTGAAGAATATCAGCTCCAAAGACACTGCCGCCGCCTATTCTCATTCCAATTCAATGGCATCCGATTGTATCGACTCACACAAAGGCCTCAAAAGGTGACATATCTCAGAACTAGCCTCGATAACTATTGTTAAATCGAACTCAAAGATACCCAGAAATCCTTATCCCAAGAGGTAGCATAGGCCAATGCACAAGCTCTTAGCATATCCTCGGGACCGGTTGACTCTTTTTCAAGGCCTGGCTCCATCCGTCTGTGGATGACATGTCGCATCAAGTTCAAACTGGTTCCCATGGCTTCATGCAACTTATCTCCGTAACCTTGAGGTAAATTGGGTACCTTCGTCCGATACAATCCTCTTTCGCACTGCAAACAGACAACCTCGATCATGTATACTCCTCGCTTAATTTATCTCCCGAGTAAGTGGTCTTCACGGGATAAAATGGGCTACTTTAGTCAAGGTTTGATCCACTATAACCCATATGGAGTCATAACCTCCTCGAGTCTTCTAAGAACCCAGTAATGAAATCCATTCCGATTTCCTCCCACTTCCACTCGTGCATTTTCACCGCTGTAGCAATCCCGCTCGGTCTCCTCGATGCATCGCTCTTGACTCTCGGCATACGTCGTGACAATGCAAATATGCTCCTGCGAACTTCACGCTTCATACTTCTGGCCACCGTAATCTCTCCTTCGTATCCTCGATACATCTTGGCGCCTGGGTGATGAATCGAGTACTTGGAGTCATGGGCTTCTTCCGTGACCGGCTGTTTTAACTCCTTTTGTTGTGCACACAAATGCGATCCTTCATCCACAACGCGTCTTGCTCATCCATCTTGGAAGTCCTCTGCCTTTGCCTTCCTCCTCTGATGGACTTAATCCGCCGGATCTTGTCATCATCCTTCAATCCTTCTCGAACTGATCTCTCCAGGGCTTCCGCTTTTACTTCTAATGCGCCAAGAATCCGCCGCTTAGGTACAACTCTCAATCTTCATTTTCTCAAACTCCTCACATAACTCATCCTCGCCTTATGGCTAGCAACATACCCGCTGCATGGCTCTTCCGACTCGTGAGCATTCCAAGAATCCACGCTTGGCCTTCCCGCGATGGTAATGGATTCCAACATTGTAGTCCTTGATTAACTCTAGCCA